>QEPC01001665.1:3143213-3164319 GCA_003113815.1 Sphenodon punctatus | reverse complement strand
ACCCTTCCAGTGGCCATAGAGCGCTGTCTGGAGTGCCACGCTGCCCTTGACCCTGGGGTCCAGCATGGTTGCCAACACATATTCCTCCAGCTTCAGGAGCTCATCAAACTGCGCCTTCAGCCCTGCTTTCAGCTGCCGCACCAGGTCAACCGCCTCAGCTGCCAGCTTCTTGCCCTGAGGGCCACAATCTGGCCCCTGGAGTATCTCCTCCAGCCTCCTGAGGAGACTCTGGACCAGAGGAGTCACCTGGCTGATGGTGGCCATGGAGGAGCTGATGGTCTCTGTCACGGCCAGGAACGGTCTCAGAACAAAGACCATGTGAGCCAGGATCTCCCATTCTGCCCCATCGTACCCTGGAGGTGCCTTGCTGTCTGTCACCAGTTGAACCTGATGCAAGGCTCGAGAAGCTGCTTGAGGATCAGGAACGTGGAATTCCACTTGGTGGACACATCCTACACCAGCTTGTGCACTGGGGAGCCTTACTCTGCCTGCTTTGCCGGGAGGAGGTCGCTGCCCTTCATGCCCCGGTTAAAGAAACCGGCCAGCTTCCTCTCTCACTCGATCAGGGAGCTAAGGGTGCCTGCCCCAATCCCCTTCTCCCCCAAGCCCAGAGCATCCCTGACCACCAGGTGAAGGGTGTGTGCGGCACAAGAGATGCTGGTTAAGCCCCCTTGCGGGCTGTCCTCAATACGTTGACCATGTTGTGCATCACCACACACCCCTTGTTTAAGGGCATTCCTGGTGTGACCCACTCCCTCACCATGGCGGTCAGGGCTGACTCATTGTTCTGAGACGTGTGGGGGCCGCAGCGTCCATTACTTCCACCTGAAGCAGGGACCACCTATACTGTGGTTCAGGACCCCTCCTGCCATTCCCAAATGCTGCCTTCGGGTCCTGCCACCAGTGTGCCATCACTGCCAGGTAGGCGTGCAGCGCATTTCTGCTCGGCCACAGGTCGGTGGTGAAGTGGACAGTGGCACCCCAAGCCCTGCCAGCTGTTCCCTCACCCGCTCCTTTAAAGCCCGGTACAAGGCTGGCACCACCTGCTGACTCAGGGTGGTGCACGAGGGCACTTAAACTGGGTGGCCACGAAGCCAATCAGGCACCTAAGCCCCATGTCCCCGACCACCGAGAAGGGCTGCCCATCAAGCGCAATCATTTCCCCCAACATGCGTGTGGCTTTCAGTTGAAAGCCACGCCATGCTCCACATCCTGCAACTGCCAATGGACTTGGCAACTGCCCCCACCCCGGCTCCTCCATGGTGCACTGATGCTTCTGGGTCTCAACTGGATGCTGATGTTGCACCACTGACAGCGTTGATGGGAGGGGCAGAACATGGTGGCGACACAGCTCTCATAGGAACATGTGGCTGGCCCTAACCAAAGTGGCTAAGGGTCTTTCATCCTGCCCACCAACGAGTGTTTCCAGTGAGCGGGTGTTCTCTATGGCGGGGGACATTTGCTTGCCACACTGTCTGAGACTGGGGGCCAAGTTGGTGGAGCAGTTGCTTTTCATCAAGGTGAACCTTCCGCTGCTGGGATTCCCTAAGCTGCCTCTGGACATGGATTGATGGTACAGTGGCACATGCCATCCCATGCCAGGGGCAGTCTTTGGACGGGGCTCCTCCTCAATCTGGGCTGCTGCTGCTGAGGTGCTGTCCCTTCCTCCCAATGCACGGTGCCTGCCCTGCCTCTCTCTCTCACTAGATGGGCTTGGACGGCCTATCTGACTGACCTCATGATGCAGGGTGATATTGGGAAGCTGTAAGCCTGCCAGCGGGCCTCTGACTAGACAATCTCAGCCTGCCTATATGACTGACTCTCTCGCGCTGCAGTCTTCGCCCGCCTATTTGAGTGCCCTGTCAAGGTCCCAGACTGCCTTCCCTACTGCCTCTCATGCCACGCTGCCTATCTGCCCACCCTGGTTGCCAAGCTCAAACCCTGCCTCAGCCTGCCTTCCACTGCTCATGTCACACTGCCTGTCTGCTGCTGCTGCCACAGCTGTACGATGGGTTCTGCTACCAGGCAATCCAATGTCTGCCGCTGCTTCACTGATGCCTGCCAGCCTGCAATACCCAGCCAAGTAGGGGTGCCAGGCCAGTCACCAAGCCCAAAGCCTTCCCAGCCTCTGCTGTTGCCGCTGGGTCCCAGACAGCCAGTCATGGTGCCACGGGCACCCCCAGGAGCAAAGCACTGAACCTGCCTGCCTGGGCAACCCGGGGTGCCAAAGGTCCCCCGGGGGTCCCTGGAGCACCCCAAGCCTCCTGCCAGCGCCAAACTCCGCAGAATGTTCAGGGGGGTCCAAACTCCGCCGGACCGAACCCCCAAACCCAAACTAACTTTTTGGTACAAATGGCCGTACATCCAAACTCCATCCTGTTTGCACATCCCTACCAATTTTTTTTATTTGGATCCTTTCTAATTCCTGGATCTTTCCTTGGTTCCAGCCTCTTCCTTCAAGTGCAAAGAAAATGGGCCCAAGAGAAGGGAGTGGAGATGAACTCCAAGCATAGGAGATGGATCCATGGTAGAGATTCATGATCTGGATCCGTGCATTCCTTTCCTCATTCTGAGCACACCCATTAAGCAGATCTCCCCCATTCTCTTCCCCCCTCCCCCTCAGATACTGTGCATGATGGGTTCATGGGTGTTTTCAGACAAGCAAGTCTGCCACAGTGGAGGGCGTGGGGAGCTAATCATATGGGCAGCTCCCAGCGTGACTACTGCAGCCGTGGAGGTAGCTGCCACACATTTAGCCTGCCTTGCATGGTGCATTCTGGATTCCCCAGCATGGCTCCATGAGTTGAGTGGGTGCTTTGTGGCTCTCAGGAATGCACATTCAGCTGCTCCAACTTCAGACAGATGGTTGGATCTGTGGCTCATGGGTTGCCTTGCAGGGTAGCATCACAACTGAAAACACCCTCTGTCTGTGGGCAAATACAGGAAGGGCTTCTCTACAAATTAATCAGTCTTCATAACTCCTTGTTTATTTCTTTTGCTAGCAAAGGAGGGAAGCTAGCTGCAGCTAAAGAAACTGGGGCATGGGTAGCCAAATGGGATAGAAAGACTAGAACAGAAAAGGGGAAACACTTTGTTGAGGTTCCAAAGTGGAGCCAGTGTCAGAGTCCTTGCTGCAGCTCAAGAGTTCTGGTCTCCTTTTCCTGCTCTGAGACCACTAGACCAGACCTTTCTCTTTAGTTTCTTAATATAAGCTTTAACTGTTGAAGTGTTGGTTCTCTTCTGGAAGTGAGGACTCTAAGCTTGGGGTCCATACCCACTGTGTGGGGCATAGCTCTGCTCCATGAGCAGTCTCGACTCTTGCACATGGGATGGTTTGTTGTAGGCTGTGATAGAGGAAAGATAATGGAGAGGAGAAAATGCATATGGGCATAATGGATACATGACTATATAGTTCCACCAGTTATTCCATCTGTGGAAGGGACAAGCACCAGCCACTGAGACCACTGAAGATCTCCGCAATGACTAGGCAGTGGCTCCACTCTTGTTCTATGAGCTGGGCAGTGAGAGATCTTATTGCTTTTCGTTTGGGGTATGAGCTCAGTAAGGTAGGAATGGTGTCCTGCCCTATGCTTCATACAGTGTTGAGCACATACTGGTGATTAAAAATGAAAAGAATAATCCAGTTCCTTTTAAAATTTTTCTCAGTGGGCTTAGACCCAGCAGTCACATGGGCAACAAGTTGCCAGCAGGCCACACAGTACAGGTAGGTGTGTCTGAAATTCCCATGGTGCGGGGGTGGAGGAGCATTTTTGCAGCAGCGAAATCTGCTAAACAGCAGTTCCCAGGAGCAAATGAAATTCATCCCCTCCTCCAAATCAGACAAGCAGAAGGGAGACAAATAGAGCTGAACCCTGCAATTCCAGACAGTTTGAGGGACACCCAAGCTGCCAGAAGGGTAGGTGTCTGGAGTGACAAAAGCTCTGGCCCTCCAGCTGGCTCAGTCCCCAGGACTACTGGGGCAGGCAGAGGAGGCTTCCCCTTCTCTCCCCACTCTTCATCTGGTTGCTTCCCTTGCTGTGAGGGAGGAGGCAGCAGAAGCTGGGATGGAGCCAGTAGTGAATTGGCTTGGTCTCTGTGACTCCTGGAGCAGTTGAACAAGAAGGTGTCTCTTTTTGTGGAAGCCTTTTCCTCCAGCTACAGCACTGGGAGCCCAGCTACTGCTTCCCTGTTGGCTCTGTACCTCCACCGACTGTAGTTGGTCCAATAAAAGAGATCCTCTTACTATTTTTTGTCTCTATTGCACTATGAATAAACTATTGAATGGTCGTATAATCAAAGCCACATCGGAATAAGGTCTTGAGTAGGGTGGAAATGAGAAGCACTTTATCTTCTCATGAGAAATACTGAGAATACAAGAACCAGGACTGAGATTTTGGTCCCAATAAGAATTCTTGGTATTTCTCAATGTTAAAATCACTGTGCATATGCAAAATGGCTGCTGGGCCGTTCTGCGCATGTGCAGCCCTTTTCCAAAATGGCAGCAGCAGTATTACTGCCATTTTGGAAAAAGGCAGCTGGTCTGTGCATGGGCAAACCAGCTGCCTTTTCCCCAAATGGCAGTGATGTTGCTGTCGCTATTTTGGAAAAAGGATGAGCATGCGCAGAACAGCCTGGTGCCAATTTTGCATATGCTATGTGCAGCGGTTTATTTATTTATTTATTTATTTATTTATTTTTGTCATCGAGAATGAAGCTGAGATGCTGCCGGTTCTTGGTTTGTTGTCAGTTCTCAGAACAAACCCTGAGAACCGGCATTCTTGATGAGTGAAAAACCCCTGATAACGAACTTTCAGCCCTAGTCTCGAGTCAAAGACATAGCTATCAGGGAGCAAGGGGGCTCAGTTGAGCCTGGGACCTGGACTCTGAGGGGCGCCTTTGCAAGCAGCCTGAGTGCTGTGAGGAAATTTTCAGAAGGGGAGGAGCAGGGTCAGCACACCACTCCCACCCACTTTGAACATTTCCTAGTGGTGCTTGTAAAGAAGGGCCTTGCCAAGAAAGAAGTTTTCAGACTGTGGTGTGGGAAACTGTTGACCCCACCGCCATCCACTCTTAAAACTTCCTAGCAGGGTTGTTGCTGCTCTGGGGTGGAGCAGGCCTGCTTGGAGTCCGGATGGTGCCACCTTCTTGAGTAAGCCCCACCCCCAACCTGGAGACCCTATCCACTTGCCCTTATGGGGGCCCATCATTGGGACATGAGCCTGGGCCCATTGCAGCCTTGTTATGCCCCTGTCTGGAGTTCATGGTTCCAGGCATATTCAGATAACAGAGAGCTGGTCAATAAGCTCCCAGTAGTGATGCTCAGGCCCGTGGTGGCTGACATTCACACCTGTACTGAAAAGGCAAGACCTTGGCATAGGCCACCGCTACAAGGCCACAGAAGGCACAGAGGTTCAAGGGTTATGGATGGTGAGGGCATGTGTAGGAGAACAAGGGTTAGTTCATTACTAGCCTGAGTTAGCCACAGAGACCAAGCTCTTGTTTACTGAGTAAGTAAAGAGAAATTAATGGCCTGCTTCTCTGAAGAATCCCAGTGGAGACCAAACCAGCCAAAATCCAGGACTGTCTCAGGAGGGGGGGAGGGGCAGGAACGGAGCTGTCCACTTGCTGAGGGAACAAAAGGCTTTAGGCTGTTCAGTGCTGGAGAAAGTAACTGAGTCCCCTGGAGCTCGGAGCCCTGCTTGAAAATGATGGAGGCTGACAGATCTGGGATTAATCTAAAGGTTTCAGCTCTCTGAGCACCAAGTGGAAATTCGCCTGGAAACCACAATGCACGAGCTGAGTGTGACGAAACTGCTGCCTGGACTGGATGGGGTGGGGTAGACTGGGGGTTCTCGCATCCCTGTTCACAGAGGCTAGAGACCTGGATAAGTGCACTCCTGGATAGGGGGGAAGGAATAAACAATACAATCATAGAATCATAGAGTTGGAAGATACCTCAGAGGTCATCTAGTCTAGCCCCCTACTCAATATAGGAAATCCACAGAGACAGCATCCCTGACAGATGGCCATCCAGCCTCTCTTTTAAAACCTCCCGCAAAGAAGAGCCCACCACCGCCCTAGGCAGTCTGTTCTACTGTAGCTAGGCTCCATTTCCCAAGCTGCAGGAATGACTTTGCATCTCTAATTAGATGCAAGAACATACTGCCCTACAACGGCACCTCCTTACCAGACTGCACACTGAAAGCAGATGGGGGTGTTCAATGGGTCCCAACTGTGGTTGAAAATAACTGTGCCCACGGTTTTGAGATTGCATTTGACTATGGGTACAAAACTGCACCTTCAGTAATGGAGACTGGAAACCTGGTAAAGAAATGGAGCCATAATGCATTTCACAGGTACAGGTATCTCTTCCTTACCTCCCCCCGTCCCTTTTTAAAAATTCAATGGCTAGACTTAAGACTGCTCATAGGCATTTCCTCTCGCTGTCAGTGCTAAAAGGCAACACTATTGTCAATTGAAGACACAATCCCACCCAACGCAGTACCAATCTCCCAAGCATTAGCACGCGACCATCATGACACGCAACCACTCCAACACATGAATACTCTCCGCAGCACGTTCAGTTTTAATTAAACAATAACATCCCTCTAAGTGTTAGCATCAAAGAGCTGAACAATTCTACCACAGAGCAGAACCCTAGCTCCAATCTCTTAATTTGTTACTTCATTAAATAACATATTATTAATGTGCATACAAAATATAGTTGTGAGTGGTTTTGTTTAGATAATGTGTAGCATATGGCTGATCTGATTATTTTACAGACAAAGGGCCACAAATCAACTGGTGGAAAGCACCATAGCCCTTGATTTCAGTGGAGCGGTGCCCACTTACATCCACTGAAGATCTGGCCCGCAATGTAAATCTATTATAGGGGTTTGTTTGTGTTTCTAATAAGCTAAGACATTCTGACTATGTAATCAGCTCTGCATTCTTTCCCAGGCTTGTGTAGGGTATAATTGGAACTTTGAGATGATAATTGTTATTAAATTATTAAATAATGTAGCATTGGAAGGTTAGTCTAAGGTTGTGCATTGCAGCCTGATTTTTTCAGTGCTTTGATGTGTTCACTGAAAGTGGTAGCACTGTCAAAATGAAACAGAGGGTGTTGGTGTGGTGGTGTGTGTCAATACACAAATTGCACATGCAAGCAATTACGAGTGCATGGTTTCACACAAAGAAACAGAGAGTGGCTTGGAGAATGTGCCCCCTCCTGACAACAGAAGCTCCGTCATTCTCACCTCACTAATCCACAGACGGATTTGTTTACATAGGACACCATGGTGGTCTCACCCTAATATTCAGAAAAAATCTGAATCACAACACAATCAGCGCTGCAGACAAGGGTGAGAAGGGAAAGGACCATTGCAACAAGTCTGCCTCTCCATGCAATTTATGCCTCTAAATGTATTTTAAGGGATTTTATTTATTTATTTATTTATTTGACAATTTTTTTACCCTGCTCTTCCCGCCACAGGTGGCCCAGAGCGGCTAACAATAAAAAAATATAAATATAATATAAAGCAATTTAAACATTTAAAAACATAAAACACAAAACAGGGTCCCCACCCACCCCTTACCCCTCTCCCTCGCCAAATGCCTGATGGAACAGCCAGGTCTTACAGCTCCTACAGAATGCCAGGAGGTCAGGGGCCAGACGGGCCCCCACCGGGAGGGAATTCCAGAGGTGCGGCACAGCCACCAAGAATGCTCTGCTCTGCATGGCCGCCCGGGAAACCCAGGAGACCTTTAACACGGCACCCCTGGACGACCGCAGGAGTCGATCCAGAACCCGGGGAGTGAGGCGGTCTCGCAGATAGGCAGGACCCAGGCTGTGTAAGGCTTTATAGGCTAAAACCAACACTTTGAATCGGGCTTGGAAGACTATTGGCAGCCCATGCAGAGATCGGAGCACCAGTGTAATGTGCTCCCAGCGGCCCAACCCCACCAAGAGCTGGACCGACGCATTCTGCACCAGCTGCAGCCTCCGAGCCGTCACCATAGGTAGCCCCCACGTAGATCGCATTGCAGTAGTCTAACCAAGAAGTAATAAAAGCATGGATGATCGTGGCCAGATTCGGAACCGAAACCAGCAGCCGAAGCCACTGCACCAGATGTAACTGACGGAAGGCACTCCTCGCCACAGCCTCCACCTGGAGATCCAGGCAGAGCTATGCATCAAGGAGCACCCCCAGGTTCTGCACCTGGGATGCCAGAGGAGGGCAAACTCCATCAACTGATGGAGCCGTCAACCCCGCTGACCTACCCACTAGCATCACCTCCGTCTTGTCAAGATTCAGTCACAGTCGGTTAGTCCTCATCCAGTCCCCCACAGCTGCCAGTGTTAGGGTAGGGGGGTTGAGGAAGAGAGGGAGAGAGGGAGACGGAACCTTGCAGCCCCAGTTACTAGCCACCCTCCGGTACCACGGACGAGGTAGGCAATCCTCACTGTGTATGGTACGACACCCCTCAGGTTGGTATAGGGCCCAAAACCTCTACAAGAGAGACGTGGCCTATGTCATCATCGGGGGGGAGACAGCAAGGCCCTGAGGATTGCCCCCACCGTCCGTGGGGTTGTAAATACAACACTTATCCCCACTATCACCACTCGTCCTGAACGTACAAACAGTGAGGGGGAAACAACACCAACCCAGTGAACACGACTGTGGGGAAAACAGGGGAAGAACACACAGGGTAGAAGGAGGGAAGCCACCGAAGTCCTCACGCACACAGACCGGGAGGAGATTGCAGGGACCCAGAGGGGGATTGTGCTCCCAATTTCCCCCACACGCCACCCACAGTTCTTAACCCCCTTTCTTCCTTACCTCCTTCTTCACGCTCACGCTCACACGCACACCTCACGCACACACCAACACCCACACTCCGTCTCCTGGTCTCCACTATACTTCACAACAGTCCAACGCTGGGGCCAGTCTCGCAGCTATGCTGTTCACCGGCAGCGGTTATGCGAGCCTGGCCCTCCTTAAATAGCCCTATAAGGGCCCCGCCCTATGACGCAGCCGCTCTGAGCGTCTTACTGCTCTTTCTGGCTCCGCCCTTATTTCCTCAGCTGTGCTCGGCCCCTGTCGGGCTTCCTCCATGCTCGCCGCTTCTGTGAGCTGCGGCGGCCTGCCCTCCACGTGGGTTACGTGAGGCAACGTTTCCTCCCCCACTTCTCTGGTGCTGCGTGGGGGCGTGGTCTCTTGCGGTGGCGGGGAACGCCGCGGCCTCGCCGCCTGGCCTCTCAGGCGTCCCCGCACCCCTAGCCACCTTCGCTTCTGGTCCCCCCGCCGTCGAACCCTAACAGTCAGACACCGGGTAAGCATCGCGACAGCTGGGCCTGGGTCGGTCGAAAATGAGAGATACAGTTGGGTGTCATCCGCATATTGATGACACCTCACCCCGAACTCTCTGATCACCTCGCCGAGCAGCTGCATATACACATTGAACAGGAGAGGGGACAGAACCGAGCCCTGCAGGACCCCACATGGGAGGTCTCGGTAAGATGAAAAATAATCACTGAGTACCACCCGCTGAGTTCTTCCAGTCAGGAATGAGCTGAACCATTCAAGAACAATCCTGACCACCCCTGCACTGTCCCGCAGGCGCATCACCAATATCTTGTGGTCAATGGTATCAAATGCTGCTGAAAGATCTAAAAGGACCAATAGGGTCGATAGACTCTGGTTCTTTTCTCGGCGAAGATCATCCACCAAGGCATCAAGTGCTGTCTCAGTGCCATGCCCCGGACGAAAACCAGATTGCAAAGGGTCAAGATAACCGACGCGGTCAAGATGGCCCTGGAGCTGCTGAGGCACAACCCGTTCAATAACCTTCCATAAAAAGGGAAGGTTAGAGACAGGCCGATAACTGGCAGGGGAGTCAGCGTCAAGTAATGGTTTCTTGAGCAGAGGCTGCACCACTGCCTCTTTCAGACAGCTCGGCACTCTGCCCTCCTGCAGGGAGGCGTTGACCACCCCAGTCAGCAACAGACCCATTGTCTCCCAGCAGCTCTTAACCAGCCAGGATAGGCGCGGATCTAACTCACAAGAGGTGGCTCAGACAGCCTCCACGTCAGCGGATGTCACTGACTGGAAGTGATCCCACAAAATCGGACAAGCCGGGGCTTCTACAACCTCTACCTCCTCCACTGCAATAAGTGCAGCATCGAGGTCTCCGTGAATATGAGCGATTTTCTCTGCAAAGTAATCCGCAAAAAGGTCACAGCAGGCGGAAGATGACTCAACCCCTGGGTTGAGGGAGGCTGGACTGACCAGTCCCTGTACAACCCGGAACAACTCCGCCGGATGGGATTTCGCAGATGCTATGAGGGCAGCAAAGAACTCCCTCTTTGCTGTCCGCATAGCTACGGCATAGGCTCGTAAACTAGCTCTATGTCACAATCTGTCGGCTTCAGTTCGAGATCGACTCTTTATCCTGCTGAGCCACTATTCCTATACCTACGATCGGTTTACCCTTATCCTTGCAACATGGACCTGCCTGCTGTCATTCTCATCGTAACCAAGCCAAGTACGTGCACTTGAGACCTCGCATCTTCATGAATGTTAGACCCCTTGTCTCTCCCTCTGATCCCCTTCCTAAGTCTCTCCCCCAGCTCCTGCCTCTCAGATTGTAAGCTCTAGGGGCAGGGACCATGTCTATTTTATTACTTTGTAAAGTGCCAGGTACACTGCTGGCGCTATATAAATGTTTGTTAATAATAATAATAATAAATCGACGCCACCGTTGCCCTTCTTGCTTCAGGACCCGCAATTCCTCAGAGAACCAAGGGGGCCTGCGAGGCCGTCGCCTGGGCAACGGACGCCTGGGAGCCATACAATTGATGGCCTCCATCAACAGTTTTAGTTTATTATTTATTCAGTTTCAGTTTACTAAGGGACTAGCTCCCGCTACAGCCCAAAAAGAAACAATTATAACACAAAATAAAACAGGCGTGTATACAAACAATAAAACTAAATAACTAATACGATCAAATCACGCCATGTATACATCACAGTACCCCATATAATATAAATAAATGCCTACCAATCCTTGGACAACTGACCATTGGCCAGCTAAATCACTCAAGGACCAGATGCAATGCCCAAAGAAAAAGTTTAAATGATTAAGAACACACATCAAAACCCTCCCTTCCCTGCTATCAGAGCTCCTCTGCAAGCAGTAGCCTGCGTTTTTTGGAAGCAAGTCATACAAAAGAGGCCACTGCCATAATGGCATCTGGGGACAAAAGTAGAAACTGATAAATAAAATCTGATGGTGCCCCAGAAACTCTGAAATTAAGGAAGTAATCCAAACTGCTCTAAGACTATTGAAAAAACTACATCTCAAGAGGAGGTGTTGGGTAGTTTCGATCTCCTGTAATTCACACGCACAGTGGCGGAGGTTATAGGCCACAGAAGCGTGCCTACCCTCCGTCACTGCCATTTTAACCAGCTGGAACCTTAAAAGGGTATACGCCCTGCAAAGATTTCTATTAGTCAACTCATCTAAATATGACTCAAATTTGAAAATACATTTAAATTGACCCAACAAGGGGACAACTTTCCAATTTGCAACTCTGGCGATATCTTCCTGAGATTGGATATCCAATATCTGCCTCCAGACCTCACTCTTAATTGCAGAAAAGGACTTACCAGCAAAGAAAGAGAAGGAAAAGCTCAGGTTGTCAAATATGAATTGGAGATAACTTAACCATGGGTAAACCCTTGGCCCCTGATGGGCCAATTCCTCCCTTAGGGCTTGATGTGTAAGTGAGAACTTCTGCTGGGAGAGCAACCTCACCCAATACCTAACAACAGACATTTTAGACAACGCCATAAATGAAACTACCCCGGTCTTGGCCCTTAGAACAGCCGCTGGGACGTCATTCCCCACCTGCAAGAACTGTCTCAAAAAATAGCTTTGCACTTTCTCCAATATAGTAATATCTATCTGCGGAATGATTTCGCAGCCAAACAACGTTGTTGGCGGGACCTTAGATTTATAGACCTGTAGGACCTTAGATGGAAGTACTCCATGTGACAATCTAGCGGCTCTAGCTAATGCACAGGCTGCCTTCATGGCCTTATCCCTCCTCACCCGTAAATGCCTATTCCATGTACCCAAGGTCAAGAACGTAATGCCCAGATAAGAAAAAATGGAAACAGTCTCAAGCAGTGCTTTTTAAATCACCCATCTTAATGATGGCTTGCGTTTGCCAATAAGCATAACCTTAGATTTTGAGGGATTTGGATCCAATCCCTTCTGGCTACAGTAGTTGTCGAATTTACCTATTAATCTTTGCAGGCCAATTTCGGCCTGAGAGAGGAGCACAAGATCATCTGCGAATTGAATAACGCAGAGATCGTAATCACCTACCTTGGGTGCGTGCACATCCTCTGATCTTAAGCTGACCACAAGATCTGACAAGTAGATATTAAAGAGAAGAGGCGCCAGGATACACCCCTGGTGAACACCTTTATCAATGGAAATACCGGTACACCGAAGTTTTCCCAGTCCGATTTTGATACCTGCTCGATTATCAGTGTGAAGCTATACTATAAGGGCCAAAAGGACCTCACCAATCCCACATGAACGTAAAGTACCCCATAAACAGGCCCTTGGGATGGAGTTAAAAGCCTTTGTGAGGTCCATAAAGGCCAAGTACAGCTTACCTCCTTTGATCTTGTAACACTTATGAATAATATGCTTGAGCAGGTAACAACAATCAACAGTAGATTTACCCCTGGAAAATCCAAACTGTTCTTGGGGAATAAGTTCCTTATCACTCACCCACTTCTCCAGATGGAGAAGAAGGGATTTGGCAAACAATTTGCCTGTGACCGAAAGAAGGGTGATAGGTCTGTAGCACGCTGGATCAGAGATCACCCCCTTCTTAAATATCGGGACAATCCAAGATTGAATCCAACTCTCAGGGACTCTGCAATTGCAACCCAGAGTGGAGAACAATTTGGTGGGCACCAATCTTGGCCTCCATCAGCAAGATGTTCCATAGCTTGACGAGGACATCGATGAGATGGTTGTCTAGGTCAGAGAGTAACTCCCCCAGAGCGCCTAGAAACTGCACCGGGTCCATCAGCCTCTTGGGGTGGACCATTCTAATAGGTTCCGCACCCTGCTGGGTGCAGACGTGTGCTAGAAGAGAAGTCTGTAGGAGGTAATGATTTGTCCATGACAAGGGCACAGTTGATATCTTCCCCCATTAACGGAGCACCCACCTCAAGGCCAGTGCAAAACGTGAGGTCCAACGTATGTCCTCCAAGATGTGTTGGGCCATTGACCCTCTGGGACAGGCCCATGGTTGCCATGGTGGCCATGAACTCATGCTGGGCTCCTCCGAGAACAGCGTCGGCATGAATGTTGAAGTCTCCCAAGACTATCGTCCTGGAGGACTGCAACACCACCTCCGACACAGCCTCTGATAGAGCATGCAGGGAGGCTGCTGTATTGGTAGGTGCACGGTATACCAGCAACACTCCCCAGCTCTCCCCTGCCAGATCGAACACAAGGTGGAGACCTTCAATGCCTACCATGGTCCACACTGGATACCTCCTCACAGACCACCCCTCTTTAAAAATCATAGCTACACCGCCCCCCTGTCCCTCCAACCGCGGTACTGCATGGAATACCTGGCCGGAACAAGATCAGCCAAGACAGGTCCCAATTCATTGTCCAGTCAGGTTTCCGTGATGCACGCGAGATCGGCCACCTCCTGGACTGTTGGTGCCTTATTCGCTACCAACTTCGCGTTTAACAGCACCAAAACCGGGCCAAAGGCCCCCTGACCAAGATCCACTTGCTCAACTGCTGGGGGAGGGGTAAGCAGGACATGCACTAAACACCTGTCCCACCTCACCGCTCCCACTCTCCTCCCCCTGAGACCATATCTCCCCTGGCCCATCACGACCCCAATAGCCGCGCCTACCCCCTGGCTGCTCCCCCAGCCCCTCTCCCCGGCTGTCCTGCCAGACTGGCGAGGGAGATCCCCACCCAATCCCATTTGCCCCATCCCTCCCCAGGACTCCCTCTCTCACAGGGAACCGACCCATTCCTCAGGTAATGCCCCCCTGTCTCACCGGGGGGCAGAACCTGCTCCCCCACCTTCCCCCCACCTCCACCCCTGACCCTTCCCTGCCACCAGAGGGCCAAATACCACCCCCCGTGGACTCACCCCCTCCCTGCCCGGACCCCGCCAAGGCCACACCCAAGGGCCCTTGGGTGTGACCCTTAGGTGCCGCTGCCTATGGTGCACGCCCGTGGCGCAGCTGGGCTGCCGGCTGCCTTTGGCCCTCCTGGGCCAGAAGTGGAAGCCTGAGTGCCGGCCCCACCCCCTCCTCCAACTGGGGGAGGGGGAGATAACAACAGGGGCTGGCTACTCACAGTCTCTCCGGTCCAGTGGGGGCCTCGGCCATGCCACTCCCGCTGCCGCCTCTGCTGGTTCGGTTGTGTGTGTGTGTGTGGAAGGAGTCCCCGCTTGATTGTGGCTCGGCCCATCCGCCGACTGGCTTTGGCCCTACTGGGCTGGAAGTAGAAGACTGAGCGCTGACCCCACCCCTCCTCCAACCTGGGGAGGGGGAGATGACAACAGGGGCCGGCTACTCACAGTCTCTCCGGTCCAGTGGGGGCCTTGGCCCCGCCGCTCTTGCCACCACTGCCACCTCTACCAGTTCGAGGGGGGGGGGGATGGAAGGAGTCCCCACTTGCTTGCGGCTCAGCCCAGCGGCCGGCTGCCTTTGGCCCTACCGGGCCGGAAGTGGAAGCCTGAGTGCCGGCCCTGCCCCCTCCTCCAACCAGGGGAAGGGGAGATGACAACAGGAGCCGACTACTCACAGTCTCTCTGGTCCGGTGGGGCCTTGGCCCTGATGGGTTTCCTGGCCCACGGTCTGCCTGTGCAGTGTTCCCCTCCCCGCACCATAGAGTTGCGGTTGATTTGCTTGATGCTCTAGGCTGGTGCCCACAACTCTGTGGCATTGCCTGGGGTAACAGCCAGTTGAAAGTGGAGCTGCAGTGTGGGTCCATTGAGCAGATGGACAGCTGCTCTGGACTGAACTGGTGCCCTGGGATGTTCTGGAGTGCCAATCCTGTCTGCACCTGACAATAGAATTGGGTAGCACTGCATCTGTGCCACTTGAAAGAGGGTAGCAGAGGCCACTAAGACCTGTGCTCCTGTAGGCAACGTTTCTCCTTTCAGCCGAATTCCTCTACAAGTAGCCAGCTGCATTCAGATCATCTTCAGCCTCCTGCTTCCAGCATGGGAGCTAGCTATAACCACAGTCAAGCTGGGAATCTCATAAGAAGAGCATCTCTCTAGCAGGTTTCTTGCTGTTTCCTATTGTTGGTTGTGCTGAGCTGTGATGACAACCATGCTTGCCCACTTGTAGTGAAAGGATTGTGGCAGAGAGACTTGAGAAGTGAACTATGGAGAAAATGGGAGCTTTTCCACGGGCCTGTCAGGCCACTGTCCATGCTTATGTTGGTACTAAAGCATGCAAATTAGGCAACTCCAGGAAAACGTATGTATTTATGCAAATTTTAATTGATTAATTAATTGATCATCAAAAAAGGCTTAATCAATTAATCAACTAACATTTCTAATTGGGTCGCAGCCCTGTGGTCACTTGGTTTCCATGGCAGCCTGTCAGATCTACAGATGTGGCTACTTTAGGCTGCCTCAGGGCAGTGTTTGTGAGAAGAATGCATCCAGGAACTGCCTCAGGGCAGTGTTTGTGAGAAGAATGCATCCAGGAACTGCCTCAGGGCAGTGTGTGTGAGAAGAATGCATCCAGGAACTGCCTCAGGGCAGTGTGTGTGAGAAGAATGCATCCAGGAACTGCCTCAGGGCAGTGTGTGTGTGAAAAATGAATCTGGAACTTACTTGTGAACTTGTAAACCCAGAAGATTGAAAAATCCGGAACTTTAACGTGTGTGTAAAAATGCCCATTGTGATGACTGCATTAATAAGGCAAAATATCACTGTGATATCATGCTGCAAGGAAAGATGACAGATTTGTCTCACAAGAAGGTAGCTAGACTTTAGTAATAAGCAGAGTCCTCCCATACCATACCAGAGACTCCACACAGGCCCACTCCCACTTATAGGCTATAGGCAAAAGTCCAGTAACTGAAAGCTGCCAAGCAGAGTAAGATGGGCATTGCTCAGTACCCAAAGTCCAAACAAAGTGAGCACTTGAAGGAAAATTAGGCGTGGATCTAGAACTTGCAGCTGGCTCCATCTCTATAACAGCCCAACTCTGAGCACCCTGGAGCTTTGAAGTTTAGACTGGAATCCAAACTTTTTAGCTCGGTCCCTATAGTCCAGTAGAGGGGACACTCGGTGAAACAGTCCTTTTCAAAGTCCTCTCACCTGCTGCTCCTTCACATGATCACCACCACCTCTCCAATCAGGGCAGTGCTGGAGTGAATGTACGTTGGTGGATCTTGGTGATTGATGGGAGGTGAGATGAAATGCTTCAGCCCCGACTGTGTTAGCGCAGGAGAGCGCCTGCCTGTCATTGGGTGCTTAGATAATAAATCACTTGGATTTACTCCCCTCACGACTCTATAAAGCTGGAAGTGTAAACAACAGGCTGTGTCAGTGATGGAGCATCATCCACAAGTACAAACTCAATAGGAGCACTGCATCAGGTGTTAATTCCCTGCTACTCATCACAGTACATGTGGGAAGGTGTTAAACTCATTCTGGGGGAGTAGCCTTGAGGCTATTACTTTCTAATAATAATCTTGCTACCTACCTTCCCTCCTGTTCAGGCTGGTTTGGCCACCTCTGCATTAAAAGAAGGAACTTCTTCTATCATGTTTTTGAGTTAGAAGCCAGATCTGAATTTCCCCCAAATCCAGGAAGTTTTAGAGAAAAAAAATTCCAGTTTTTTTTAATGTGCTCCTCTGAGCTGGTAGGGGGTGGCAGAAGTTGTAACAGCCAGCTTCATGCATTTAGAGATTGTGCCTTCCTTGGAGTAACTGATTCAACAGCTAATGAAAAAAGTACCCTTATACTCAGCATTTCTAATTTTCACAGCACTTTTTATACATGTTAACTAAAAAACTCTCCTAAATTCCACCCAACAGGGAACATAAAAGCATTAGAGCTTGGTGGGTAGAGCAGGGGGTTCAAAGATATGTGGATCCTTTTCCTAGCTGTATCACTGATTTGCTTTCTCACCTTGTGGAAATCACTTTCCATCTCTGACTTAATTTTGCCATCTGTAAAATGGAGATAATGAGACTTCCTCCTCCACATTGTAAAAATGCTTTGAGAGCCCCGCATTAGTGCTGAGCAGGACTAACGTTTGTTAAGAATGGTCACAGAATGGTAGAGTTGAAAGGTACTGGACAGGCCAGTCCAAACCCTTGCATAAATCTGTAACATTGGGTTTAACAAACATGATGATGGAGTGTCACCATTATGGCCAGACCTGGGTCCGGCCAGGAGACCATCCCGCCACCTGGGCATCCTGGCCCACGCAGTTGCCCCAAGAGACATGCCAGCATCAGGCCCCACCCCTGCACTGCTCCCAGTGCGCTGCCCCCAGCCATGATGAACATCCATGGTGGCCAATCACAGACTCATGGCGGCCCTCTGAACTGGGCTGGGGACAGCGGGCTAAACAAATGCGATAGCCCGCTTTGGCCTGATCAGACAGACCTTACCTTCGGGGTCACAGCCCAGGCTAGCTGTCAACACAGCTCGGGGCAATCCTGGCCCAGCATCTGGCGGTGCCTGCACAAATGTTCAGGTGAGGTCCAGGCCAAAGCTGCCCACCATCATGTTTAACGATCAACAACTCCATCATCACTGAGATGATGAGAGAATTTAGATGACAAAACAACTGGTGCATCTCCCCACAGGAGTGCAGAAGCAGAAATGATGGCACAGAACAGACCTTGGAGTTCAGCTTCTCCTGAGCTCTACCTTTGTTGTGTACTGCAGCTTTCAATACTGGGAGACCCTGCTTAGCCTTTGAGGCAATGATTTATTAAGACCTTCTTGGGTACCATCACTTGGCCAAGAGCACATTTAAATTATATCCTTAGCCAGTGTGGGATGGAAGTTAAATGTACTTTTGGGAAACTGAAATCAAGGTGGTGCTTTCTGCTCAAGCAACTTGATAAAGCAAAAACAAAAAAAGGGTCGTCATTGTGACAGATTCAAGTTATGTACAGTGCAACATATGTGAGACCAGCAGGATGCCTTACATTTTTCCTTGGAGAAGAAATCAGAAGATGATGACCTGCTTTCAGTAGGCGCGATTAAGTCTTCTACTGTAAACCGGAGGGCTGCCCAGGCTACTTGTAATGCCTGCAGCTCTTATTTCAAGAAGACTGTGCACCACTAAAACCAGTGAAAGGTCACTGAAA
This sequence comes from Sphenodon punctatus, assembly GCA_003113815.1. Lineage (NCBI taxonomy): Eukaryota > Metazoa > Chordata > Lepidosauria > Sphenodontia > Sphenodontidae > Sphenodon > Sphenodon punctatus. The sequence goes on along the minus strand of QEPC01001665.1, from coordinate 3,145,905 downwards.
GATGGGAGGGAAAACTTGTGTTGCATTCTTCATTGTACCTCATCTTGGGCACCCCAAGTTGAAGAGGAAATTACAATTAATTTCCGCATGAAATGTTTATTAAACAACAGTAGTTTGTATTGTTCATCACTGGCCATATCTTTCTTTGGGAGGCTTTGTCTTCGAGGAAAACAATGAAAGGATACTGCAAGCTGAGAAGGGGCCATACTACAGTTCCTCTTTTAAACTGCAATTCACTGAATGGACACTGTAAAGTGTAGAGCAGAGATTCTCAACCTAGTGCCCTGGGAATGTGTCAAAGGGTGATTTCAGACGTTACGCGGTCCCGAGTCACCACAGTGGATTCCCAGCGGTGGTGAACCGATCAACCACCCCCCGTGGTCCAGGAAGACCCTGAACAGACGTGACGGGCCCGGGACCACGACAGGGAATTGGGCCGTCAGACCACGGGCTGCGGCAGTGCAACAGAAATGACACCGATTCCCGGCCGTGGTCAAAACACCCAGAAGGCACCAGGGAGGGGCGGGAGGCAGACATGGCCGACTGAGGGCATAGGAAGCCAAAAGTGCCTACAGGGAACGCCCACACAAGGGAAACGGGAAGGGAGGGGGAAGAGTGAGAAGAGCCGCTGAGGCAACACACACAGCAGGCACAGAGACAACGAGGGCACAGTGGAACACACAGCATGAACACACGCCTGGGCGCACTCACACCTGCATGGGAAAGGAAGGGAAGGGGGGACACAGTGGGACAGACAACACACACGGCACAATGGGCACGGGGGGGGGGCGATGACAGGGAAGAAGGGGGGGAACCAGGCCAGGGGCCACCCAGGACACAGGAAATGGCAACCAGAACCCCCACAACAGCACAGTCTGCATGGGCACCCCTACAGATACACAGGAAGTCCCGGAATGGGGGGCCCCAAAAGGCCAGGCCACAGGCACAGGGGGAGGCCACACGGAACAGGGAGCGGCCCGGGAATGGCCCGGGAGGCAGACAGGCACCCCAAGCGCCAGCAAAGGTGCCATGGAGAGGATGCAGGAGAGCCGGAGCAGTACAGGCGGTCCACAGATGCACACACCCCCCCGGGCGGATGCCGGGAGGCGAAGACCAGGGGCCCCAGAACCCCACGGTCACATAGGCACCCAAGGGGGGGGTCATGGGCAAAGGAGGGAGTGACGGCAGATGAGGAAGGTCAGCAGCAACCCAGGGAGCTGGGTGGAGGCACGGAGAGCAGGACTCATGGAGTATGCAGTCCAGGGCGTCAAAGTAGGGGGCGGTCCGGTCTCTGTGTCCGGACCACCAGTTGTTGTACCAGATGGCCTTGTACCCCCTCTTTATCTCCTTCACCTTTGAGTGGCACTGGGCCACAGTCCTGTGATGCCCCATCGCCTCCATGTCCCGCATGATCTTCCGGAAGACGTGTTCATTCCCCTGATTGACTGCGACCTCCAGTTGATGCTCCAGGGTCCCCCAGATGCAGATGAAGTCCTGCGTTTCCCTGTGCCCCCATTGCCCCCCTCAGTGGTAGGGCCTTCTCCCACAGGGGCCCTCCGGGTTCTCCTCCTCCTTCTCTGCCTGGACAGCGCCCGTCTCCTCTGGGGGCTTGGGCTCCTGGGCCCGTTTCCATGTCTGTGAGTCATGGGGGGGGTGTTTGGTGTTATTTTGCCCCTGTCCCGTGGCCCCACTAGGTGCCCCTGTGCCACCAGGTCCCCCCCTCTTCGGTCACCTTACCTGTTTCTGGGGTGCCTCATCCCCCAATCTGGTTGCCATCTCCAGGGCTGCCTGTCCCAGCTGCTGCTGCTGCAGCTGTCCCTCCACCGCCTGCAGGTGCAGCACTATCCCCTCCTCCACCTGTGCATCCTCCACCTGAGCCTCCTCCTCCTCCCCCCCTTGCTCTCTCGCCCTCCGCCCTCCTCTCCCTTCCGCCTCTCTCCATCCCGCCACGTCCCCCTGCTGCTGTGTGCCCTTTAAATCTCCCTCCACGGCCCGTGTAGCTGCTCGTTGCCTGGCAGTGACGCTGTGTGCTTTGTCCCCGGCTGTCAAGGTCCGCGGCACCGGTGCTCGGCACCGCGGCACACAGCGGGGAGGTGAGCGGCGGCAGAGGCCGCCAGGCGAAGAAGCCCCCAGCCCCATAGAAGGGATGGCTCCGCTTACACAACCTAAGGCCAGGGAAGAGCGGGGGGAAGCCACACACTCCAGTACGGAGAGAGCTCTCCTCGGCAGTAGTGACAGCACAGGGGGCCCGCCCGCGTCACAGGAGGGCGGGGCCCCTCCACAGACAGCGGAAGCGGCGCCACGCACAGTGCGCCGCTCCGCACGACTAGCACACCGGAAAGAGGGTGGGGCAAGCCCTTTATAGACAAGGCCGGCAGGGGCGTTCAGGGCTGGTGATTGAACACAGACCGGCTGCCTTGAGAGAAGCTAAGTGTGATTCAGAGTGTTTTGTGTATTGTTATTGTGCCCTACTTCCCTGGTGTGAGTGCTTGTGCGAGACAGTGAGAGGGTGTGAGCGAGTGTCAGCCCTGGTTCCTGTGGTACCTCCGCCCCCTCCCTCGGGGTCCCCCGTGTGCGAAACCCCCTACTCCTCCCTTGCAACCCTTGGGGCCTTGTTCACGCCTTCCTCACAGCCCCCCTTCACTGTACCTTCCTCTCCCCCGAGCAAAAGGATAACTGTGGTCGTGGTGCA
>QEPC01001665.1:3090807-3128609 GCA_003113815.1 Sphenodon punctatus | reverse complement strand
CTTCTTCTCCCAAGAGAGAACAAAAAGAACTTACAACTTTAACGCGAGAACTTTACCCCCTCCAAACCTTTCACAGTTAGAGTCTCAATTGAGACTCATTTTACATTTTTGACCCCAGTTTTTCGGTTTCATAGTCTTTCATCTTTCCTCCCCTTCTTATAGACAAGTCAGTCATGTCCAGTAGGAGGTAAGTGTAGAAAGGCCTCTAGATCTTCTGTATCCATAAATGATTTATGTTTCCCGTTCACGTTCAAGACCATTCTTGCTGGGAACTTCAAAACCGGCTTCCATCCTCTTTCATTTAGTTCAGGAAAGTATTTTCCCCACTTTCTTCTTTTAGCCATAGTTTCCATAGCATAATCAGGGAAGATCTTTATGGTCTCCTCCCTGAATTTCATTTCCTTTTTCATCCTGGCTTTTTTCAGTAGCTCCTCCTTCACACTATAACTCATGAACTTGGCTATGATGGTTCTGGGTCTTGGAAAGTTTTTATTGGGCTGTCTCCCTGTTCTATGGGCCCTGATGATTTCTGGATTTTGCAGTTGCTGATTGTCTGGGAATTGTTCCTTTAGGAAGTCCCACAGCAGCTTTTTTACATCCTGAGTTTCAGCCCCTTCAGGGAAGCCCACAAATCTTAAGTTGTCCCTTCGTGACCTATTCTCTAGGTCCTCAGTTTTTAGCATCAAGATCTGCACCTTCTCCTGGAGGTTTGTGGCCTGCTCCACAGTATTCACTGCCTGGTCTTCCAAGGAGGAGACTCTCTCCTCTACTGTGTCAATTCTATGCCCCAGCCTTTCCAGCTTTTTATTTCCAGCTTCCACTGAGTCTCTCAATTTGTTCATATCCCTTTTGAAATCCCTTTTCATTTCAAGGAGGAGCGCCTTTATTGTTTTCCCCTCTGCTTCCTCCTCAGGCTCAGTCTCATCTGGGGTTTCCTCCCCCTCTGTTACAGCACCCGCCGCCATCTTTTCCCTCTCTTTTGATGAGGCCTCCCCTCTAGCCCTTTCACCAGGCCTCAGGCTCTGTCTGCAGTATCTCTCCAGCGGGGTTTCTTTTACTGTCTTTTTTTTCTCCCCCTTGCTTCCCCCTGCCATTTCTCTTACTTTTCTGGAGGTTTGTTTTCTTTAACAGTTCTTTTGAGGCCTCTTTCAGTCACAGTTTGGAGGAGCACTCGCTTTGCCCTGTTGCTCTCACTCGCACATGCTCAGTCCCTCTCCAGAGGATATTTTAATGATGTCCTCTGTTTGTCAATGCACAATCAATTTTTCCCTTTACTGTCCTCCATACTTAACATTTTTACATCCTATTTGATTGTGTGGAAATCTCACACAACATGCTTTTTAGCAATATTTTATGAGGAACAGAATAGTGGGCATTAAATTGCAGCACACATTTTAAAGAGGGCCTTAAAAAGTTTTAAAAGTTTTAAAAGATAAAATCTAAAGAATTCTATCCTATAGAAAGTAGATTCAATGCTGTATTGCTATCCTACTTTTGAAATGTAATGTTTTGTGTTCTCATTGTTTCTGTGGGAGTCAACCTACTGCTGCTCATACCTTAAGGGTATGGACAAGGGTGTGGATGGCAGAAAAGGGAATCCTGGAGATTCCTTGACACCATTATCCAGGTGTGGTGATCTGGAAGAGCTAGTTATCTGAGCTAAAACATGGGAGGACTGTTGAGATTGACAGGGAAAGCCAGTGCCATACACTGAAAGGCAGCTGTCTGCCTTTCCATGTAGAATCTCTGCCAGTGCTCCAAGGCCTTCATTGGGTACACTACGACCCAATCTATCCCCAGTAGAACCCATCTGATCCTTGGGCTTGGACCATGGTAGGCTCTCCCCACAGAGCACCATGATGCCAAAGCATTTCATGGGAAGTGGGACCATATTAGAAAGGGGCAGAGAATGTCTTAGCTCTACCCCTTTTCTGACACAGCCCTGTCCAAAAAGGAGTGCTGTGACATCAGAACACTCCAGCATGGGTGTGTGGCTATGCTGGAAAGGGGTGGGGCTAAGGTATTTCCTTGCTCCTTTTCTGACATAGCCCTGTCCCCACTGAATATTGTGATGTCATGGTGCTACCGGGGAGGGGGGGGGGGAGTGTCTACCCTTGTCTCATTGGGCCCGAGCTGACAAGAGCCTGGCTGCATTGGGTTCAGACCAGGCTCAGGCCCAATTCAATTGGGTTTGGAGCCTTATTTTGGATCCAAGGAGGGCTCTGTCACCAGGTCCACAAAGCAGTGGAGGTTCAGCATATGCCTCTCTGCTACTTGTTCAGCAGCTGTTTGCATAAAGTTAGGGCTGCCACTCTAGCTACACTCTCCTAAACCAAGCCTGCTGTTCTCTGCTCTTTTTTCCTCTCTTCAGGTCTTCCTGTCCCTGTCCTTCTGGAAGAGAGTGGCAAGTGTCTTGCTCATTGTCTGAACTGGCCCCCAGAAGCTGGGTTTTGTCCATATGCAGCTCAGAAGAAGGTCCCTCGTACTCAGTGGGAATTCTTGGCACATCTAGGGTGGTCTGCTAAATAGCAGAGCAAAAAGACAAAAAATGGATAAGAAATTGTCTAGTTAAATCCTGGTTTGAGCACCCCTCTGCTACTCCCCTTGTTCAGTACCTGATAAGAATTCTGTAAAGGCAACTTCTCTCTCCTGAGCAGCTGAAAGGTGTGACCTTGAGGGGTGAGACGGGGTGGGGAAGTACGAAGGTAGAATGGGAGCAGTGATGCAATTCCACTAGTTTGCTATGAATTCCTGGAAAGACATGTTTGGGGATGGGGAGAGGAAACTGGGAGCACTAGTAAATAGTAAATTCCATTGAATTGCTGCTGGAAGGGGTAAATCGGATGTCCTTTGGGAAACAGAGTATGCAGTGGCTGAGGGAAATGAGGCCCTACTTTGACAGGAGACTGGGAGAGAACATGGCTGCGGGGGCAAGGGGAGATGAAACAGGAAGCAGTAAATAGGAACAATAGCATAAGCTACTGATCCCACATTAAGGGAGGCGGTGGTGCAGCCTCTGCTCAAAAAAACATTGCTTGATGCTGACTCCCCTGCCAGCTATTGGCCTGTCTCTAACCTTCCCTTTTTAGGGAAGGTTATTGAATGGGTGGTGGCTAAGCAGCTCCAGGGGCATCTTGATCACGTCGATTATCTTGATCCCTCTCAGACTGGCTTTCGTCCGGGTCATGTCACTGAGACAGCACTTGTGGCTTTGGTGAATGATCTCCGCCGTGAAAAGGACCGAGGTCGTTCAACGCTATTGGTCCTGATAGATCTGTTGGCAGCATTTGAGACCCTTGACCATGAGATGTTGGTGACATGCCTGCGGGACAGTGTGGGGGTGGGCGGGATCGTCCTTGAATGATTCCGCTCATTCCTGACTGGGAGAACTCAGCGGGTGGTACTCGGTGACTGCTTTTCATCTTATCGAGACCTCTTGTGTGGGGTTCCGCAGGGTTCTGTCTTGTCCCCTCTCTTGTTCAACGTGTATATGCAGTCGCTCGGCGAGGTGATCAGAGGGTTCGGGGTGAGGTGTCATCAGTATGCGGATGACACCAACTGTACCTCTCATTTTTGACCAACTCAGGCCCGGCTGTCTCGGTGCTTTCCCAGTGTTTGGCAGCTGTTGGGGACTGAATCCTGACAAGACGGAGGTGATGTTAGTGGGTAAGCCGGTGGAGATGATGGCTCCCTCAATTGAGGGGGGTCTGTCCTCTGCTGACTTCCCAGGTACAGAACCTGGGGGTGCTCCTCGATGCGCAGCTCTGCCTGGATCTCCAGGTGGAGGCTGTGGCGAGGAGTGCCTTCCGCCAGTTACATCTGGTGTGACGGCTTCGGCCGTTGGTTTCAGTTTCTGACCTGGTCACCATCATCCATGCTTTTATTACCTCTTGGTTAGACTACTGTAACGTGCTGTACGTGGGGCTACCTATGGTGACAGCTCGGAAGCTGCAGCTGGTGCAGAATGTGGCGGCCCAGCTCTTGGTGGGACTGGGCCGCCGGGAGCACATTACACCAGTGCTCCGATCTCTGCACCGGCTGCCAATAGTCTTCTGGACTCGATTCAAAGTGTTGATTTTGACCTATAAAACCTTACACGATCTGGGCCCTGCCTACTTGTGAGATCACCTCACTCCCCGGGTTCTGGATTGGCCCCTGCAGTCGGCTGGGGGTGCCTTGTTGGAGGTCCCCTGGGTTTCCCGGGGGGCCATGCAGAGCAGGGCATTCTCGGTGGCCGTGCCGCGCCTCTGGAATTCCTTAGTGATGGGGGCCTGTCTGGCCCGGGACCTCCCAGCCTTTCGTAGGAACTGTAAGATCTGGCTGTTCCGTCAGGCGTTTGGCGAGGAGAGTGGTAATGGGGTGGTAGGGGGTGGGGAGAGAGTGAAGGTGGGTGGGTCTGTTCTTTTATTATTATTCCTATATATACTGTGGGATGATGCTTTTAATGTGTTATTATATTATTGTTTATCCATGTTGTTAGCCGCTCCGAGCTGCCTGTGGCAGGAGGTGGTGGGGTATCAATTTTTAAAATAAATAAATAAATGAGGGAGAATTAGGCACCCTGAAGAATCTCCCTCACACAGCTACAAATATGGCATCTGCCACAGGACATGGAAACAAATAACAACAGTACTTATTGGGAATGCTTTCTCTGCCAGTGTTTGTATCTGTGGCCTCGTCTGGGTTTTTTTCCTCAGGAAGGAATGGCAGAAATTGGAGGAGGAGAGTCTCTGGCACAGGCAGACTCCTTATTCAGCTGTGTTCTTTTGGGATCTTGGGTGTAGTCAGGAAGAATCCTGGAGGTCTTATGGTGGGGAGTCAGGAAACTCGAAGTTTGGGAATAGGATCCGATTGTTTGGGTGTTTTTAGACAAGCGCCTCCTCACCCATCATGCATGTTGCAGGGCTATGTTGACATCCTATGCAGCCCTGCAACATGCATGATGGGTGGGTAATGAGTGGAGAGGCGCTTGTCTAAAAACACCGTTTGAAGTGATCTGCACTAAGCCTCTCTCTCTCTCCCTGCTCTTGTGGGTCTGATTTCCTTAATCACCACATACCTTCCAACCACATCTTCCTAGTACATCAGGCCTAGCAGATTGTAGGAATGTATGTTCTGGCAAGCATAATCAGAGCAATTATTGCCAGCCTTAACTTCCCCAAAGCCCTGGTATAAGTGCTTGACTTGTCAGTGGCATTGACCCATGTTGTTGTGGAACCCATGCCTTCAAATTTCCAGGGAAATCCACTGGAACTGGGTCATGTTCCTGTAGTTTTCACACAGGAATTTTGGCCCTTCATTACCTCCTCAAAAAACTTGGTGGACTCGCTAGTCTTGGATATGGTCCAGGGAGTAGGGTTACCATACCTCCCCTTTAAAAGAGGATGCTTATGAAAAATGCATGGTGAAGGGCTGCATTGGTTCCTGTGCAGCCCTGCAAAATGTATTTTTCATAAGTGTATTTTTCCTCTTCTAAAGGGGAGGTATGGTAACCCTATTAGGGAGCAGTTCTGGGGTGTCTCCGTGATGGCCATTCCTGGACTGTCCAACAGTTGGTAACTGTGGCTTGTAACTGAAGATAGTTATTTGTTTGAATTTTTATCCTGTTCTTCCCATTAATGCTCAGGGTGGGTTACCATATACAAAAATGTTCAAACATACACAGAATAAAACCAAATAAAATCCCCTTATCCTAATATATTAAAATACACAAATAAAGGTGAATAAAGCCCCATAACCCACAACTCCCCAACCCCTACTCCTGCCTGCCAATCACCTGGCCAAACAGAAAGGTCTTACATTGCCTCCAGAAGAAGAGCAAGCTTGGGCTTAGACAAATCTCCAAGGGAAGGGAATTCCGTAATTGTGGGGCTAGTTAGCCACTAGCAAGCATCATGCTGAGCAAGCAAATACATTTAAAAGCCTGGCATGTCATTTTTAAATTTGTGAGGGGCTTCTGACAAGACTGGAAGTCCATGTAGAAGCCCCGAGGGGCCCTTCCAACACCATGTTTCACTGATCATTGAGTGGGTGAGAGAGAAGTGGGCTGGTCAATGCATTTTCATGTCATCTTGGCTGCATGTTAGCGAAACACAGGCCTGGTCACTCTGGTTTTCAAGGAGCTAGTATTTTCAGCTTCCACATAGCTGGAACTAGGGTTGCCACCTTACATATATTTTTCCAGGCCACTTATGAAAAATACATGTTGCAGTGCCTGCACTGTCCCCATAAGTTTCAGTGCAGGCCCTGCAACATGCATTTTTCATAAGTGGCCTGGAAAAATATACCTAAGGTGGCAAACCTAAGCTGGACCTGTGCTGACAGGCAGTGGCACTGCAAGGCTATGGTGCAAGGCTGGGTTCATGTCCCAGTTATAGACCTGCTTAAGGACAAGCAGGTGGGGCCTTCAAGGTGGAAGGGGCAGGGCTTATACATGAAAGCAGCTCAGTTTTGGCTCCCACCATCCCCTCTCACGACAAGGAAGAATATTTAAGGAGTGGGAGGGGGGGGGGAAGGGGGCAGCTCTTCACCCCCACCCACTCTGAAAATTTCCTTCTAGGCAGAGACCTTGGGTGATTTCAGACGTTACGAGATCACGGTGAACCACACTGAACCATGCTCAACCCCCCCCCCGTGGGGCCAAAGGGCCCTGAACGTCTGAACGGCGCGCGCCAGATGTTCATCACGCTCAATACCCACATGGGGTCAGGTTCAACCACGCTTCCCGGGCTAGCCGGGGGAAGGTCCCGGGAAGCGTGGTCAAACCAACCCCCACAGGGAACCAAGCAAAAGTAACGTCTGGACGCCAATCCCCCAGCGGAACCAAAAAAATGGAGCCCCGGCCGGGGACGAGGCACGCAGCGTCGCTGCCAGGCAACCAGCACCAACACAAACACCGGAGGGAGATTTAAAGCGAGAGCAGCAGCAAGCAAGCGTGGCGGGATGGAGCGAGGAGGGAAGCGGAAGAGAGCGGAGGCACAAACAGCGACAGCGGCGGGACAGGAGGCGGAGGACGTGCAGCCAGGCCCAGCGATGCAGGCGGAGGGGGCACAGGTGCAGGAAGGGGGCACACGGGAGCACCCGACCAGGGAGGCGCCCCGGGAACACCAACCACAGCTGCAGCCGGGTCGCGCCGCCCCGGGGACAGCGGCCGGAACAGGCCCACAGGAGGCACCCAGGAAACGGGTAAGGGCACCCACTGGGAGGGGAACAGGGGGCACAGGGGAACCCCCTGTGGAGGGGGCCGGGGGGACCCCGGGCGGAAGGCAGGGGGGCAGGGGGACCCCGGGCGGAGGGCAGGGGGGCAGGGGGCCCCCGAGAGGGCCCACACCCTCACCCAGCAACCAACCACCCCCCTTCCCCCCCCCAGACACGAAAGTCGGCCCGGGCGGACGAGCCCCAGGAGGAGCCCGGCCCCCGGCCCCCGGAGGCGCACCCCCAGGAGGAGGTGGAGGAGGAGCAGAGGCAGGTGCAGCATGAGCTGGACCGGGAGGAGGAACAGCAGGGGCCCAGCCGGAGGAAGGCCTATCACAGAGGGGGACAGTGGGGCCTCCAGGAGACCCGGGACTTCATACGGATCTGGGGGACCCTCGAGTACCAGGTGGAGCTCGCAATAAACCAGCGCAACGAGCATGTCTACCGGGACATCGTGCGCGACATGGAGGCGGCGGGGCACGAGCGCACTGTCAACCAGTGTCGCTCGAAGGCCAAGGAGCTCAAGAGGGGGTACAAGGCCCTCAAGGACAATAACAGCCGCTCCGGCCACGGGGCCCGCACCGCCCCCTACTACGATGCCCTGGACCGCATCCTTCACATGAAGGGCTCCATCGTTGCCCCACGCCTGGTGGGCAGCGCTGTGGTCCAGGGCAGGGAGCGGGCCGAGGTACCCCCTCCCCTCGCCGCCCGCCCGGTAGACACGAGCTCAGGGGACCCCCACCCCCAGGAGGACCACCCGGGACCCGCAGAAGCCCCAAGGCCCCCCCCCAGCAGCAGCCCGGAGACATCCCAACGCCGGGCCGGCCAGGCGGAGTCGGAGGTCGGCACCTTCACCACCCTCAGCCAGTGGTCCCAGGGGGAGCACTCCCAGGGTGAGGCGCCGGGCTCCGAAGGCTCGGAGACGGACATAGAGGGTAAGCGGGCCCCCAGGGCAGGGGGGGGCACGACCAGGGGGCCGGTGGCAGGGGTGGGGGCCCTGCTGCAGGGGCCACAACCAGCCCCCTTCACCCGCTCCCCCCTCTCCCGCCCGCAGGACATGGGGAGCCCCAGGACCGGGCCAGCGAGACGGTGCAGGCCCCCGCGGAGGGCACAGGAGAGCAGGTGCCGGACCCAGGTAAGGCGGGAGGGCTGGGATGGCGGGAGGGCCCCCCGGGCGCCAGCCCAGGGGGGCCTCCGGCCTCAGTGGGGGAGGGGGGGCAGGGGGCCCCGGGACCCGACCCCGCTAGGGGACAGGGCCCTGCACTGACCCACCCGCCCATTTCCACAGGGCAGCCCCCGCGCGCGGCGCCTCCGCCGGCCGCGGCCCCAGCCCAGCGGATGCGGGAGTACCGGGCGCGGGTCCGCAGGCGCAGGGAGGAGCAAGCGGAGGACATCGTCCGCAGGGCGGAGGAACAGGGGGAGCGCATGATCGCCTCCGTGGACCGCATGGAGGCGGCCATAGAGCGGTCCATGGAGAAGGCCCTGGAGACAGACCGCCGGCTGGAGGCGGAGGTGCGCCTGGAGCGGAGGCGGGAGCGCCGGGAGCACCAGCGGCAGCAGGGGCTGCTCAGGGGCCTCCGGCAGGACATACAGGGCATGGTGCGGGAGCACAGTGCAAAGATGGACAGGTCCCACGACATTGGGACCTCCCTGCTCCTGCATGCGGGCACCATGTGTGCCTACGTGATGGCCGGCGCACCTCCGGGCGCCCTGCCCGCCCAGGTCCCCATGCCGGGCCCCTCGGCGCCCCCGGGCCCAGCCCTGCCGCCCCTGGCGCCCCCCCGGCCCCAGGGCCCTCGCATGCGCCTCCCAGTGCCCCCGGGCCTCCGGAGGGTCCAGCCCCCCCGGGGCGCGACCGGGGCACCGGGCACAGCTGCCCATCCGCCGCCCGGCCCCCTGCCGGGGCCGGGACCGGCCCAGGACACGGCAGGGGACACGGACAGTGGGGGGGAGGGGAGCTCCCAGAGCTCGGTGGGCCCAAGCGGCCGCACGAGGGGTCGGCCCAGGAAACGCGGGGGGATGGTGGGAAGGGGGGGGAGGGGGAGGGCCACATGAGGGCGGGTGGTGGACGGGGTCACGGGCACGGGGGTGGGGAGGGGGCACAGGGTGATTGTGTGAACTGTGTGGGCAATAAAGTGTTGTAAAGAGACAGTTGTCCCCGGCCCGTTTGTGGGGGGGACAGGGCTGTGGGACCGCGTGTACAGGGGCATTGGCACGGAAGGGGGGGTGGGGCCCCCAGGGGCGGGAAGGCCCTCACAGCGGGCCCCCCCGGGCGATGTGGGTTGCAAGGGCGTTCCGGATCCTTTTGGCATACCGGTACTCCCGGGGGTTCCCTGCGTTCACGTACAGGGGAACAGGACCGGGGGGCCGGTGGGGCTCGGGGTACTCCAGGGCCGCCCCCTCGGTCTCGCACACATTGTGCAGAACGCAGCAGGCACCGATCACCAGGGCGGAGGTGGGGACGGTGAAGTCCAGGCGGCCAGCTATACTCCTCCAGCGCTGCTTCAGGGCCCCGAAGGCACGCTCCACCACGGTCCGGCTCGCACACAGGCGGGTATTGTATACCTGCTCCGCAGGGGTGCTCGGGACAGGGTAGACCTTCATCAGCCAGCGGGTCAGGGGGTAGGCGGGGTCCCCCAGGATGCAGGGGGGCATGGGAACCCCCTCGATCCACCTCATGCCCATGTCCGCGAAGTCCCCCCGGTACATGCGGGCATAGAAGGGGGAGATGGTCATGATCCTGGCGTCGTGACTCCGGCCGGAGTTGCCCGTGTAGATGTCTATGAAGCGGGCCCGGTGGTCCACCACCCCCTGCAGGTGCAGGGAGTAGTATCCGTGCCGGTTCACATACTCCAGGGCCTCCCCCGCGGCCGGGCGCAGGATCTCGATGTGTGTGCCGTCCACGGCTCCGATGCAGTTCGGGAAGCCCCCGGCCGCGAAGCCAGCCATCACAGCGCCCTGGTCCAGGAGCTGGATGGTCCTGTCGAGGAGCACGCCCTCCACAGCCTCGCACACATCCCGCACGATGCAGGCGACCGTGCTGAGCCCCACCCCGAAGTGCTGGGACACGGAGCGGCAGGAGTCGGGCGTTGCGAGGGCCCAGACCCCTATGGCCACCCGCTGGACCATGGGGATGGGCTCCCGCATGGAGGTGTGCTGCCGCTCCAGCCAGGGCGTGAGGAGCTCCGCTAGGCGCAGCAGGGTGGCCTTGCCCATCCGGAAGTGGGACCCCCACTCGGCCTCCCCCCAGTGGGCCTGGGCCCTCTCCCACCAGGCCTGGGGCCGCTCTGTGACCCATAGGCTGTGCGCTATGGGCATTGCGAGCAGGGCTGCCCTGCGGAGGGTCTCCGTTGCCCAGAGGAACCGCCTCGCGGCCCCGCGGAGCGCAGCCGGCCGGGTGAGGCTCCGGCAGGCGGACAGCCATGCCCCCCAGGTCCGGCGCCGGGCCCTGAGCCGGGCACGGGCTCTCCTGCGGGCCTGCTGGCCCCGGAGGCGCATGGGAGCCGTCAGGGCCATGGCATTGCGCAAGCGGACGCCCAGGTGCACCCCCTCGCTCAGGAGGCGCAGCTGCTCCGTGTGGCCACGGTGCCTGAAAATTTACAGGAAAATATATACAGAATAGAAGCCACCTACTAGCTGCTTGGGGTATGGAAGAAATTTCCTCATACTATATTGTGTAGTTGGTCCTTGTGGGGGGTTTACAGATCCTACTGAAATATCTGGTATAACAGCCGTTGGAGACAGATTGCTGGGCTAGATTGACCAATGGTCTGATTGCATATGACAAATCCTGTTTCATGCTCAATACAGAAGTGCAAGACTACAAGTCCCAGTGTGCAGTGCTCCATCATGGTCTGAGCACATTGCATGCTGGTAGCTGTAGGGTTTGCAGGCTGCACATCTGTGTTAAAGATGAGGACACCTTTAGTCCAGTCCATTTTATGCCACTGGGTGATGCTCTCTGAGCCTGCTAAGTAGCCCCTGCTGTCCTTTGCTGCAGTTTTGGGCAGCTCTGATTAAGACATTAATTAGCATCAGCTCTTTGGAAGAATGTTTGATCTGCATAGCTTTTCTCCCCAATCCTCCATGCCCTAATATCCTTTCCTAAGGCCAAAGCCCTCATCTGTTTGCATTTAGGAGTCCTGAAGCCCATGCAAAATCAATAAAGGCAGCTGAGGCCTCCAGATCTTATGTCCACACAATCCCACAGCAGGGCATTCAGCTGGCCAGAAAAAAGGAGCTCCAGGAACAGTATCTGCCTCTCTCTGCTGCACTCTTATGGCCCTGCCCCTCCCCCAGTTTGACTGCGAGGGAGCAATTACACTCTCATCGATCTTTCATCTCCTGGAATCACCCTGCGTGCACCAGCGCAGTATCAGAATCAATAGAGCAGGCTTCGTAGAGAGACTGCGCTAGGGCCAAAGAGGCAATTTGCTCACTGGACAGGTTACGATGAAATAATATTGTGTCAGGAGGTGAGGCAGCAGAGAGAGTGGCAGTAAAGATTTTCCTCTCTCACCGCAGGGAAAGCAAGAATTTGATCAGGCTCAATAGCTGCTGCTTTAGATCTTCCAAGAGGTAAAACGTAACTGGAGGAATGTAGGAGGGGAAAAAATAATGTCAAAGTACAAAGCAACATGAACAAGTATCTCCTAAACCCCTCTGCCCGGAATTACACTGACGGAGTTCCAAAGGAGAGAAAATCACACCCTCCGCTCTTCATTAGCGAGAGAGAGAAAGACCTAGGGTCTCGATGACGGGTGGGGAACCTCAGGCCTGGGGGCCAAATGCAACCCACAGCAAGTTTTTATGTGGCCCCTTTCTAGTGCCTTGATCTGGCCCCTAGAGCCAGTTCCTACTCCCAAGCACTGAAACACTACGCTCAGGGTAAGGGAACAGAGATGAGGCCATGCACACAACAATAGAGGACTGATCCATGAACTGGATCCTTCTTTTCTTGACTGCACCCCTGCTTCCAATGCTTATGTGGCCCTCAGAGCTTGTACTAAGTTTCAAGGTGTCCCCCAGGAGGAAAGGTTCCCCACCTCTGGTCTAGATGTAGGAGCAGGGGTGTAGCTATCAAGCCTGGGGTCCCTGCACACACAGAGAATGCATATGCACATTGGAGTGCTCCAGCAGGGGACCCGTTCTGTCTTCTGCATCAGGGCCCATTCCCACCCAGCCATGCCCCTGTCTGGGAGATAGACAGAGGATTCCCAAGCTCTAGTCCCACCTCTGCCAATGACTCATCTTCTAGTGCTGAGCAGGTTACTTCGCCCAATTTTTCTCAAGTGGCTACCAATTGCAGGTGCTAAACCCCATAAATGCTTAGTAGCCACAAATACTAGTAAAATCTGTTGGGAGTTGGTACTCGGCATTACTAGGTGCTCAAAACTAGTGGCAGCTTTTGAAATTTGGGATCTCAGCCTTTCCATGCCCCAGTTCCACCCTCTGTAATGACACTAACCATTCCAACCTTCCTGAATTGTTAAGGTAATGACTGTGCGGTTCTTCAAAGACTCAAATCACACAAGGGTTAAATATGCTTGCATATTAGCATGTCTCTACTACATGAACTGCAGGGGCTACCTGAAAGAAGGTAGCAGAAATTCCTGGCTGTTATGCAGGGATTAGCAGTAGCCACTCCTCAGCCAGTAGCTTGCACATGCAAGCTAAATGCACACACTCCAGACTATGCACACTCAGTGCTGCAGAACAAGGATAGAATTGGGCAGTGAGGGGAGTAGTTGGTTGCAGACTGGGAGTGAGGTCCATAGGTTTTGTTGTCCAGAGGCCCTGAATAGAAAAAGCTGTGCTGCAGATCAGGACGGATGCTCTAATGGAGATGGCCGTGTAGCTTTCTCAGCCCTTGCCCGCTCCATATCTGACTCCAGGGTGTGTTATCAGTCCTTGAATTTCATAAGCATCAACAATTTTTTTGTTCTCCTCTGCCACCACCATCTTGCCTTCCATATCAACCAGAGTAGAAACATGTTGCAACTGCCTCAGAAAACATAACTGAACCAAAGAGCAGAGTGTTCAAGGCAGTTGTGTTGAGCGCTACAGAGAGCTGGTTACCAAAGTGCTCACTATTTGTGTGTGTACAAAGAGGAGGCAGATCCTGTGAGCTGAGCTGGGAAGCAGCCAGCAATGCAAGGTGGCATCTCTGTGGCAAACAAAAGGGAGCAATGTTTTTGATAGTTGTGTAGAAGGAGAGAGAATAGAAGTGTCGGCCCGCCCTCTGTCTGCTCTGTACAGCTGCCCATCTCCACCAGTCAATGATGCTTATCCGTCACCGCTGAGAGGAAAACCCAGCCATGTGCGAGCAAAACATCTGCTCCAAGGGCTGCACAGCCTCCCAGCCTCTGCTCTCTGCTCACTAAATCACAGCACGGTGTCACTGCACAGTGCCCACGACGACTGCTCTGGGTGTTCTTTGGGCGATACTGCGGCAGAGCTGGCTGTGATTAATCCAGCCAGTGTTCAGCATGGTAAACAGACAAAGGTGCATGCACCAACTGGCGCAAGCACTAGCATTGACACTTCAAACTGCTAACACAAAGTATCATGGGGCACTGTAAGCAAACCATGCACACCGATGCAAAGACCATGAGTAGTAGCTTCCATCCTCTGCTAGGGGAAGGGTCAAGTGGAGCTGGAGTTTAGAAGGAAAGAGGAAGGCAGACAGCTGGGCTCCAAGAGCCAATGTTTTCTGCTTTGGGAATCATTATAGGGTTGCTCAGTTTCTGTGTTTTAGATCACATCTCAAGATGCACATTTCTTTTTACTAAGGGTTCTTTAGACATAATGAAGATCAGGTGTCAAACCCCCAAGCACATGTTTGGCCATTGTGTGTAAGCACTAAGCACCATAACAATCACAACAAAAATTTGGCTAACCATTGAACACGCGATGTGAACAACACATTGCATCACAAGGACAATTTGTGTGTTCCGGCCGAACACATGGCCAATGCTGTGTCTAATGATATCACGTGGCATGTTAGCAGGTACAACATGGGAACAAAACGGCAGCGCTTGCATGCTGAGATCAGGTGGCAAGCAAAACAACAATTTGCCCCAAGATGGGCCGTGTCTAAGCAGCGCCACATGGTGAACACAGGGCCAAACTAGTGGTCATCATATCAGGGTCAAAACACACATTCAGACACTCGCTGACGTTATGTCTAAAGACACCCTTCGGGTTCAAGGACTTTTCACAATTTGTGTTTCTCTGAAGTACAGAAAAGTCCAACGTAAGTCCAACGGAAAAATAAGTCAACCCTTCATAATGTCTTTATACTGAACCATCTGATTGACAAATATGTTAATGTAAGGCAGGGAAGGCTTTACCTCGCCTTCATAGATTTTGCCAAGGCATTTGATTCCATCAGTAGGGAATTGCTATGGGTAAAACTCAGAAAGATGGGAATCCCGACAGACCTCTTGGACCTCACAATCAACGTGCATGAGGGAACAGAGGCAGTCGTGCGGATGGACAATAGAGGCAGGGTTACAAGAGTTTTCCCCCTCCTGCAAGGAGTGAGGCAGGGCTGTCTTCTTGCCCCTCTCCTTTTTAACCTGTATATTGATGATCTGGTCCGGGTGGTGTCTTGGGCAAATCCTGCTCCTCCATGCATACGGGGTAGGGCAGTTTCAATCTTGATGTATGCTGATGACATCCTACTCCTTTCCCAAACGGGGCTGCAAAAAGTTTTGGCAGCTCTGTCTAGGTACTGTCAGGGAAACCTATTAACCATTAATAGTAAAAAATCAAAGGTCATGTGTTATGGAACTGCCCGCCCTAAGTGTAAATGGAGGCTGGGAGGTCAGGAGCTTGCGTATGTTACAACATATACTTATCTGGGGGTGATTTTTGCCTCATCTAAATCCTGGAAGGCAAATGATGATGCTTTAATAATGAAAGCTCGGCAGGCAGTGGGAGGAATCCTAAGACTTATCTATGCCACTGAGGTGTCCCCAGTCAGCCAAATCCTTGAAGTCTTCCAGACAGAGGTTATTCCTTCTTTGCTATACAGAATAGAGGCAACTATCTCGGGATACACAGAGAACCTGGAGCTACCCCAAAATCTGTTTTTGCGTGCCCTTTTGGGAGCCCCAAGGACAACGCCTTTGCTAATGCTGAGGGCTGAAACAGGAACATTTACAGTATATTCACAGGCAGTAATTAGAACGTTAGTGTTCTGGTGGAAGTTAGCAGTGGGCACTCCTGCTCCACTGCTGAAGGGATGCTACCTGGAAGAAAGAGATCATGAGGGTTCTATTTGCTATACCTGGCTGAAGTGTATAAAGACACTTGCTGTGCGAACGACAGTAGCAGTAGAGGGAAACTCCCTCCCATCTAGGTTGACAATTCCTGAAATTAAAAGGAAAATTAAGGATTGGGCAAAATCTGATGATTTAAACCGTTTGGCTAGAGTTGCGATTGCGCCGCTTTACCGCAGAATTAAGACCTCTATTAAGCTGGAAATGTATTTAGAACAAATGCAGGATGTGAGGTTGAGAAGAATGTATACCCTGTTTCGTTTTGACCTTATCGAAACAGAGGAAGTGAAAGGTAGGAGATTATCAATTCCCAGGGTGGAGAGAATGTGTAGGAATTTTGGTGGGACTCTTGCCCACCTCACTCTTGAGTGCCCAACCTACGCCTCCCTCAGGGAGCTGTGGGTTGGCCCAATTTTCCAGGATACTACCCTGGAGAACAGTAAGAAAATGGAGGTATTGTCTCTTCTTACTGAAACCTCACAGGTTAGGCTATTAACTAATTTTCTCATGTTAATAGAGAAAATTAGGAGGCGTGCTCCAATTTCTAGTTGATGGTTGAGAGTTGAGGGAAGGGTTGTAAACTTTTTCTACTCTCCACCTAGATATAGGTATGCTTATTAATAAATACTGATCTATTTTGTAATTTTGTACTGTTTTGCATGTATGTATTGGTTTTAATTGTTTTGAGATAGCCTTTGTTGCTGATTCAATAAACGAAATGAAACGTAAGACTCCAGAAGTGCATACCTCAGTAGCTTAGATCCTGAGCTATGTCTGAATGTTTCATCCTAGTGCATCTCCAGTTTACAAACCCCCTGGATGGAACAGGCTGTAGGGACACATACTTCCTGGTGCAACTGCATCGCCTGTGGCAAGGAAGGAGGCAGTGAGACCCATGCCATCTTCTGCTCCCGCACCCAGGGCCATTCCATGCTCACTATGCTCCTGCTTACACACAAAAAAAAACATAGGGGTGCACTGCCTGTGCAGTCCTAAGCGAGCTGGGGATTAGACAATGAATTGTGTCTGCAAACCTGGTGGGCAGGCTCCTAGCACTTGGAGTCATAGGGCTGGAATGTACCTCAAAGGTCATCTAGTCCAGCTCTCTGCACTAATGTAGGATTCACCCTACCTAAACCACTGACCCAGAGAAATCCTCCAACAAGAAATGGCTCCTTTAGCTCTGAGTAGCAAACTACTCTGGTTACTAGGCCCAGCCACTGGAAGGCGACATGAGCATACGTGCTATGCCTGTTTATTATGACTGTGTCATACAATGGAACGGTGATGGCATAGAGACTGTGCTTCTTTTTCAGAGAGCATTTCACCCCTGAAATTCCAAATGCACATATTGCTTAGTGAAATCCCATAGTCCTTATTATCCAGCAACTCAGCCAAAATGATTGTAATTGTCTCTTCCGGCCTTTAAATCTATAAATAATCAAATCCCTGGCTAAGAGATTATTAAAATTTACTATGTAAAATGTATATTTTTTCTGTAAATAGGTAACAGCTAAAATGTGTGTAGCAGCTTAGCAGTGATGATGTCAGGACCAGGGCCCCAAAGTAGTCAGTCACACAGGGAATTAGCAATTCTTCAGTTTATTTTTATACAGTTCTCCACCTTCAAGCTAACTATGCCAGGTATACAACCCCTCTGGGCCCCCTTGGCCTATCTAGCCAGAAGCCTAGCCACTGCCAGGTATCAGCCCATTGACTGACCACTCACATCCAATATGCTCCTTGGAATCATCAGACTGTTTGAGTCCAGCTCCTTCTCACACAGCTCCAGCAGAGATGTTCTCCCTGTGGCTTCCAGGCAGCTTCTGCCTCTCCACTTTCTGCATCCTGCTTTTATACTGCTGAGTGGGTGTGGCTTTGGGCCCACTCAGTCTCTCTCTTAAAGGGCCAGTGGCCCGTAGGGACTCTTCCCTGCTACAATATGAAATATGTTTTTTATTTCTATGTCTGTGAACTTTTTTCTCTCCATATTTATGTGCTGTATAATACATTATCTGTCTCTCTTTATAGCTAAAACATAGTAGATAATACTTTCCCAGCATTACAGTATACTCAAGATAAAAACAATCAGTCTACTTACATAGTAATGTCATATCAGTATAGTCTGCTAAACATTTTGTTAGAACACAATAATACTAAAAATATCAAAATATTAGAAAGCCAGGAAAGTCTAAGTTAGAGATTTAATTATTTGTTTATATAAAACAGCAACACTGGAGAATCTGAAAATGTAGAATTAAGGTTTCCTGGATCACCTTAGCTCTGCTTTTTGCCCTGCTACAGGGCAAAATATATATGGGATGTAGCATTACCACTAATTTCAAGTAGTTTGACTCAGCTTTTTTAGTCGTTGTGATGAAGCACTGGTCTAAGTCATTACAGGAACAGGCCCAGTAAGTTATAGTGTTTGACTGCTAAGTCATCTGGCCCAGCAATAAAGGGTTAAGCCAGACACAGAGAGTGGAGGAAGTTCAAGTGACCAAAGAAGGTGGGTCACATGACTGTAGTGTCTCAGGGATCCAATCCCTGATCCTAGCTGGTGTGTGGAAGTGCTTTTGGTCAGTGGCAGATCCAGAATACTCCACACCAGGTTTTACACAGAGCCAGGAAGTAAGGGAGAGGAGAGAGGAGCTAGTTGTTGTAAACTAGGAGTGAGTGAATAAAATGGTCTGTGGTGTTACTGTTAAGGAGACTAGGCTCATTATTTCAAATACACCCACTTACTGTGGGACACAACACTGGCAACGAGGATGGGATTTCCGGGAGCCACAGCCGCAGAGAGTAAAGCAAAGAGGAAGCAAGAGAGACAAGGAGAAGCAAACACCACCAGGTATTCTCTCTCTCAAATTTCAAATCCTGCATTCAAACTGTACCGGGTCTCAGCAACTTTCATTCTCTCAGTTAAAGTTCTTGCCCTGTCTGAAAGCTGGAAAAGACAAACTGGTCTTCTATGTCACTAAAGTTGCCATAAAGCCCATGGCTACCCTGCAAGTTGGACTCAATCTGCTAACCCACAGCACATTCTCCTTTCAAGAAGGGGAAGCTCTGCTTTTCTGACTCACCCTTTGGCTGTCTCTCTGCTGAATTCTCCAAGTTTACAGCATCTTCTTATCAAAGCAACAGCCTCTCCTTGGGCAGCAGCCATTTTGAACACATTGCATACTTCAGCAGCCAGCAATAAGACATGTGGTGTCAGCCATTTTGAGTGCAACATATTTTTTTCCCTCCTCTTCCCTTCCTTCTCTCTTTTCCTGCTGCATCTGTAAGGGTTTTCTTACCTGGGAACAAAAGCAAGCTGCACACTGATTTATCACCAGAGTACATTAGAGTCATCCACACAGTGGGACCATTCTAACATGCTTCCACATTTTCCAGAATTCTCTGTCCATGAATCTCCTTCAACCCTAGGACCAGATGGGAGCACTGGCTTGAAAGGCTAGAGAATCTATTTCTTGTCTTGAAGGACGATGACCCTTTGACTAGATGTGCTATGCTTTTGCACTTTGCAGGAAGTGAAGTACATAATATTTTCAAGACACTGCCTGACACAGGAGACAATGATGAGTATGAAAAAGCAAAAGCAGCACTCACAAAATACTTCAAGTCATTTAAAAATGTAGATTTTGAACAGTATACATTCTTGCAAGCACACCAGCAGAAAGGAGAAAACATGGATGAATCCCACACTTGCCTACAACATCTTGCAAGGTTCTGTGAATTTGTGAATGTGGATAATGAAATAAGAGGGCAGATAATACAAGGATATTTGTCCACCAAACTCAGGAGACAAATTCTCTGAGAACCTCAGATAATGCTCACTAAGATACTGGACATTGCCAGGACAAATGAGTTATCAGAAAGACAGGCTTGACAAATAGAGCAAGGAAGCCTATCACTGAGTACAGAATCTACCAATGCTCTCTGCAATACCGTTCAACTAAGAATCGAGCATGGCATCCTCCAGGTGTTCCTCAATTCTGAAGCACTCAATAACCAATCACATGAACAACCAATTTGAAATGCTACAATTGTGGAGGCTCATACCCACATAAAGGCATTTGCCCTGCTAGAGGCACAGTTTGCCACAAGTGTGGAAAATGAAACCACCATGCAAAGGTCTGCAGATCCACCAGCACAGTACAGCATGCAATGACATCACACCAGTGCAGTGGACTGGAGACTACTTGGATTTATCTCAGTCCACCACTTCCACAGCATCTGATGGCTCCTATGTCTTCACAGTATCTTCTATGCACACCAGTTCTTCTAGCCAGAATACCCGAACCCGGCAACACCTCTTCATTACAAAGGCATGAAATTCAAGTTCTCATTGACATGGGTGCATTAGTGAATGCCATGACTTGACAGGTATATGATGCCATACCAGCAAAGGTATATGATGCATACCATTGTATGCCAGGATTTGTGATTCCATCATCCATGGTATTATATGTTTGCTTCTTATCTGACGCAATCACTGTGCTGATTATGTTGTTTTATGCCATATTTGTTATTTCTTGCTGTTACATATTTGAATGATGTGTTATGTGCATGATCCAGTCATTTATGCTGAGCATTGTCCAGTCATTTATGTTTAGTTTTGTTAGTAAAAACCACGCATGATTGAATTTTGCAGCACCAGCCCTCCTTTTCCTTGACCAGTTTGTTACTAGCAACCCAGATGGGGAGCCCCTCTGGAAGGGGGAGGGGGGGACATGGAAAGTGTAAGAATTCCATGCGCAGAGGCCCATGGTGGGACGATCCCTCACCAGGAGCTAATTCGCCCAATCAAAGAAACTACAAAATGAGCAAGGTCTGCACCAATGAAGTAGGTGTCCCACAAGTATGGTGGAGAAACAGCTAGTGCAACTCATGGGGGGGAAGACCTTCCTCCACCAAAGTAGAGAAACAACCTGAGGATAGCAGGAAATGTGAGTGGTACTGGTCCTGCAAGGACTTATGACCAGGCTGGGCCATTGTGCACCACAGTCCTCCTTTGTTGTCCGTGTAGAACAGATGAGGTAATACGTTTCTAATATTTCTTTACAACCTTAACAATTTTTTTAAAAAAATTTCACCCAGTGTTGAAGAATGGAATTTTTCCAAAAGGAGAACACTAGTTGCTTCACTAACCAATCAGGAACCCCCAGTGTTTTGACAGTTTTATCAGAAGATGCACATAGTCAAATGGGAATCCTCAGGACACTGGGTATCAAACTGCTGATTTGGCCTTTACTGTGATTGTTTGTCATTGAGATATTTGTTACAGTTGGGGAAGTCACTAGGCTACAACCTTACCTATTCCTTGACTTCTCCAACTCTGTCATCTCTCCTAAGAGAGAAAAATCTGCTGCCATCAACTTGTTCCTTTATTTATTAATTTATTTATTAATAAAATTTATATGCCGCCCCCTCCTGCTAAAAGCATCTCGGGGCAGCTAACAACATTTTAAAATACAGATTAAAATAAATAGCATCAAAATACAATTAAAACAATCTAAAAATCCCCCAGTTAAAACATTTCAAAACCCAACCCTCCCTAAACCCAACCCACCCACCTCATCTCCCTCAGCAAAAGCACGGCAGAACAGCCAGGTCTTACATTCTCTATAGAAAGAGGTGGGGAGGTCGGTGGTCAAGCGGTCCTCCAATGAGAGGGAGTTCCACAGCCACAGAAAGCTCCCTCCTCAAGGTCGATACCCGGGGGACCTTGAGGATGCCCCCGGCTGACTGCAGGGGCCGATCCAGGACCTGGAGGGTGAGGTGGCCTTGCAGGTAGGTGGGACCCAGGATGTTTAGGGCTTTAAAGGTCAACACCAACACCTTCAATTGGGCTTGGAAGTCTATTGGCAGCCAGTGCAGAGAGCGAAGCACTGGTGTAATGTGCTTGCGTTGGCCCGTCCCTGTTAGGAGATGGACTGCCGCATTCTGCACCAGCTGCAGTCTCCAAACCAGCACCAAGGGTATCCCCACATAGAGTGCATTACAGTAGTCCAGTCTTGAGGTAATAAAAGCATGCACGATTGTGGCAAGATCAGAGTCCGAGACATATGGCCTAAGCTGATGTACCAGATGTAACTGGTGGAATGCCCCCTTCACCACAGTTGCCACCTGGACATCAAGGCAGAGCTGCAGATCCAGGAGCACCCCCATACTCTGGACCTGAGATACCAGGGGAGGACGGACCCCGATCAATGATGGGGACCATCACTCCCCCGGCTTTCTCCACAACCATCACCTCCATCTTGTCAGGATTTAGCCTCAGGCAGCTTGCCCTCATCCAGTCCCCTACAGCTGCCAAACACCAGGTAAGCACTGAGATGGCCGGTCCTGGGTCTGATGAAAATGAGAGATATAGCTGGGTGTCATCAGCATATTGATGACACCATACACCAAACTCCCTGACAACCTCTCCCAAAGGCTGCATATACACATTGAACAAGAGAGGGGATAAGATAAAACCCTGCGAAACTCCACGCGTGAGGCCTCAGGGAGAGATGAAAAATCATCCAGGACCACACGTTGGGTTCTCCCAGCCAGGAAAGAGTGGAACCATTCAAGAACAGTCCCACTAATCCCTGCCTGGCCCCGCAGCTGAGTCACCAACAACTCGTGATCAATGGTATCAAATGCAGATGACAGATCTAACAGAATCAACAGGGTCGAACGACCCCGGTCCAACTCACGGGAGAGCGCAGTCTCCGTGCCATAACCTGGATGAAAGCCAGACGGCGAGGGATCAAGAAAGTAGACCCAGTCCAAATGCTCCTGAAGCTGTCAAGTCACCACCCATTCAATAACCTTCCCTAAAAAGGGAAGGTTAGAGACCGGACAATAGCTAGCCAGGACGCCAATGTCCAATGATGGTTTCTTGAGCAGGGGCTGCACCACAGTCTCCTTGAGACAGTCCAGCACCCTGCCCTGTCCAAGGGAGGCATTGACAATCCCCTCCAGTAACGGCGCTAGTGTCTCCCGGCTAGCCTTAACCAGCCAGGACGGGCATGGATCTAATTCACAATAAGTGTCTTGAACAATCCCAAGAGTATCCCCCACATCTGAGGGAGACACATCCTAAAATTCATCCCACAAAACAGGACAAGAAGGGGCTTCTACTGCCTCTGGCTCACCTACTGCTAAAAGAGTTGTGTCAAAATTGTGGTGGATTTGAGCGATTTTATCCGCAAAAAAGCCCACAAGCAAATCACAGTGAGCATTTGATGACTCTAAATCCAGGCGGAATAAATAAAAAAAGAGAAAAAGATTTATAATGTAAATTTTTTTTCCCCCAAAGTCCCTGTTATATTCTTATACTTCTGGTAGCTAGGTTATTAGGCATGGGAGTAAGGACAGCTCTGAGACATATGACTTAAGTTGAAACAATATATTTTTATTGATAAAATAAAAATAAAATGGAAACAGCGTTGCCAACTACACCTAGTAATGTTTATGAAATCTACTCTTCTTACAGTCCCCTCCTCAATTAATGAGCGAGAGAGAGAGGTGGAGTTGAATAGTACTCCCCCTGTATATATATTTCTTAAGATCCAGTTTCCCTTCTTAACCCTAGAAATTCTTACACCAGAAAGAATCTCTCCCTTCCCTTGGGATTTCTTCTCCTAATCTATGGATATCTCCGCCCCGGCTTTTATCTCACATACCCCAGGTGGTGATTCCAGCTTTCACAGCCACTGACCAGCTGAGATGTCTCTACAACACTGCTGAGACCTTCAGAGGAATCTCTTATCCTTTCCGGTCTTTTCACCATCCACGCTGGGCTTCTACTCCGGGATCTTAGCATTTGGCTAGGTGAAAGTCTCTTCCACTTTCCCTGTCCTACTTCTCTTTGCCACCTGGAACCCCTCTAGAGACCTTTCCTTTTTCCTTTACATTCCATTTCCCTTTCCTTTCTCTCCTCCCATTGGTCCTCCTCTCCTGGATGCCACCACCTCATTGGACCCTATCTAAGTTCTCTCATTGGTTCTGGTCTTATCTCTTTTCCCTTCCAATAAACTTTCTACCTTAACCCTCGGGCCTCTTTCAATTGGACCAATTTTTAATCCCATCATTTGCATAGAGAGAAGTAAGCTCCTTCTCTCTTATCATAGCACCTTCAACATTCTACTCCTCTTTCATAACTGATTAACAGTTACCTTAAAAATGTAACAGGCCTCTCACTTGCCAGGCTTTCCAATACAGCTTACACCAAAATACAATCCTTTGTAGCAAACCCCATTAAACATATAACTACTCATCCTATCAGAATTCTCTACAATCCCTCCTCCCCCCCCCCGCCCCTTTTTATAGAATGCGTAATTCTGGCATCATTTCTAGGATACAGAATATAGCATTCCGGGTGCTACAGGAATTAATTGTTACTGCAAGTTCTGCCTAGACAAGGCATCAGCGATTACATTTTGTTTCCCGGCAATATGTTCAATTTTAGAATTAAAACCTTGAACCAGCCAAGATCAACTTTGTAACTTTGTATTAGAATTACACATCGTTTGTAACCATTTTAGGGCATGGTGATCTGTTAACACCGTGAACTCCTGACCCCATATATATTATCTTAATTTATCCAGGGTCCACACAGTTTCCAAACACTCTTTCTGTATCAATGATAGTTTCTTTTCCCTTTGCAAAAGTTTCCTACTAAGGAACACTGCTGGATGTTTGGTGCTCTCATATTCTTGTAGTAACACTGCCCCAATACCCATCCCAGAGGCATCAGTGGCCACATAAAAGTGTTTTTCATAGTCTGGTGCTTTTAAAATCAGGCCAGACCCCAAAGCTTTCGTTAAAGTCTCAAACACCCCCTGACATTCTGATGTCCATAAGACCTTATCTGGGTTTTTCTTTTTAGTCAAGTATGACAAAGGTGCAGCCACAGCCCCAAAGTTCGGCACAAGCCTCCTATAATAGCTAGCCAATCCTAAAAAGGTTCTTGCCTGTTTTTTATTTTTGGGAGGTTCTCAATTCTGGATGGCCTTTACCTTGTCCAGTATTGGTGTTATGCTCCCATTTCCTACTCTATGACCTAGGTACGTACCTCCTTCATACCTATCTGGCATTTCCTTGGCTTTACCATTAAACCCGCCTGTTTTATTCTGTCATATACCGCCCTTAAATGGGTTACATGTTCTTCTATAGACTGGCTGTATACAGCCACATCATCAATGTAACAAACAGCCAAGTTTCCTAATCCATTTAGGAGATTATTCACCTGCCTTTGAAAGGATGCTGGTGAATTCCTGAGTCCAAAAGGCAAAACCAGAAACTCATACAGACCATCAGGCATCACAAAGGCAGACTTTGGTACAGCTTCCGGTTCCAAAGCCATCTGCCAAATCCCCTTACATAAATTAGGCATGGGCTACTAATCAGGTGGCATAACTGCATTAAGCTTTCTATATTCCACACAGAACTTGATTCTTCCATCTGGTTTAGAAACCAATACCACCAGCGATGCCCAGGGACTATACGAAGTAGGGATGCATGAACAGATCACGGTTCAGTTGTTCGGTTCAGGAGCCAAGTTCAGATTCGGTCGTTCAGTCCGAGGACCGAGTTTGGGTTGGGTTCGGTGGCGTTTGTTTTGGCCGTTCGGAAATCGGTTTTGGTTTCGCTCTAGGTATCACATGGTCCCGTGATCACATCGGAAAGCGGAAACCAGAAATTCGAGTGCGTGCTGAGCTTGTGTGGAGAGAGAGCATGTGTGTTGTGGCTGGCTGGCTGTTTGGTGTGTTTTTGATGTGTTGGATTGTGTGTTGGTTTGACTGTGTTGGTGTCACGCTCCAACAGCCAAAGCCTAGGAGTGGAAGGAGGGGAAGGGAGGGCTCCGGCAGCTGGAGCTTGAGGAGGGGAAGGTAGGTAGGCAGGGAGAAAGGGGAAGGAGGCACCAGGAGTAACAAGGAAACCTCTCAGCCACTCTGCAATACCAAGGAGACGAGGTGCTCAGCATAGAAACTAGGCAAGCTGGTCTAAGACAGCATATGGTTCATCATCGAGGTCAAGGGACAGGGAATTGGGGAGAGGGAAACCAGGAACCGGGAGTAGGGGAACCAGAGGCAAGGGACTGGGGGCCAGAGGCAGGGAACCAGAGGCAAGGAGCGAGGGGCCAAGGGCAAGGGAACAGGGATCCAGAGGTGAGGGAGCAGGAGAGCCAGAGGTGGGAGAGCCAGAGGCGAGGCAATGGGGAGCCAGAGGCGGCGGAGCCAAAGGCGGGGAGAGGGGAGCCAAAGGCAAGGAGTGGGAAACCAAAAAGAGGGAGTAGGGAACCTGAAGCAGGGAATGGAGCACCAAGGCAAGAATTGGGGAGTCAAAGGCACAGAGTGAGGAACCAACGACAGGGAGCGCAGAACCTGAGACAGGGAACTGGGGAGCAACAGGGGACCCTGAGGCAGGGGACTGGGGAGCAACCAGAAGCTGGTAATAGGGGAACTAGGGTGCAACAGGGGGTTAGGGGCACAGAGGCAGGAGGAGAGGAGAACGTGGCACAGGTGTGAGCAAGACACAGAGTTGAAGGGCAGAGAGGGAATAACAAGATAGGGGAGGAAGTCACTCCCTGCAGCAACCCACCTGTGGCATAGGAGGCAGCAAGCATCTCAATCAGGCCCTGAGGCCGCGGGTTCAAGGCCCAGACCTGACAGTTGATTTGGCTGGTGGGTGACTGTTGTGTTTGTTTGAAAAAAAATATGAAGAGGGTGAGGATTAATAGGACCTGGGGGAAGGCCAAGGTGGTGGAGCCGGTGGAGGAGGAGGAAGTTGCTGCCACTGGACCTTCAGTGGTGGAGGTCGGCTCCTCAGCAGAGGAGCAAGAGGGCACAGGAGGTGCTGCCAGGTTTTAAACTTTATTTTTACTTTGAGGACAAGAAGAATAGAATACTATCCTTTAGAGCGAGCTCACTGGTGTGCAGGTGGGTTGGTGGTGGGCAGTCAGGCACAAACAGTGGGCATCAGCAGGTGGCAGCGGATGTCTACCACAGAGAGAGAGGGTACTGTGGGGGGCTCTTCCAGCAGTCAGGCATGAGCCAAAGGAAGCACACACCCAAACATGTGCCAGCCATCTAGCAAGGGTCTCCCGTTGCCATCCCTTGCACCCCAAGAAGGGCAGGATTTGCATGTGCCTGCAAGCGTCTCTCCATTGCCATCCCTAGCACCCAAAGAAGGTATTGGAAGAATGTATTTACCGGGCCCTCTGCAATCACTTGAGCAATAAAGCAAGCCCCTGATTGGCTCACTGGCAGTGAGCCAATCAGGGGCTTGCTTTGTTGAGACCACAAGCCAATCAGAGGCTTGCATGGCCTCTTCCGACCAAACAGTTTGCCTCAGCCATTTGCCTCCTGCTGTTTGCTGCTGCTGCCGCCGCTGCCTCCTCCTCGCCAGCCGCCGGGGAGCCAGATTAGTTTGCCTGCTGCGTGCTCTGCCTTTTCATGTTGGGGGGGTTCATGCGGCGCGCTCTGCCTTTTCATGTTGGGGGGTTCGTGCGGCGCGCTCTGCCTTTTCATGTTGGGGGGAGTTCATGCTGTGCGCTCTGCCTTTTTATGTTGGGGGGGTTCAAGCTGTGTGTGCGCTCTGCAATTCCAGAGGGGGGTGTTCTTTGCCAGGGCCGGCCCCAGGGTTTGTGAGGCCATGTGTGAAGTCTTGGTGTGGGGCCTAATTTGCATAATCAGGCACCACCTAATTATGCAAATGTATACATTTACATAAAACTTACTCCCTCTGGACAGGAAGGATTCCCATTCTCCACCCCTCCGAGCAACCATGGAGAAGCACAGCCTCCTAATGCTTCCCCCCCATCCCAGCCGAGTGTCTACCACCACTCCCCAGGAGTGGTTCCACTCAGGGACAGCCAAGTGGGCAGTGATGCAGACACAGAGAGACTGACTGCATCCACTGCCTTACTGGAGGAGGGGCCAGGGGGTGAGCTTGGCCAGTCTGGCCTCCAGGGCCTGTTGCTTCTTGCTGCTGGTGCTGCCGGTGCTGCCGGTGCCGCCGGTGCCTTGTGCACGCATGCGGTGTGACCAGTCCAGAGGCTGTCTCTTATACACATCTAGATGTGTATAAGAGACAGCTGGAGGAGGGGCCAGGGGGTGAGCTTGGCCAGTCTGGCCTCCAGGGCCTGTTGCTTCTTGCTGCCGGTGCCGCCGGTGCCTTGTGCACGCATGCGGTGTGACCAGTCCAGAGGTGTTGCTATCACACACACAAGACACCCAAAATGCAGCCAGCTTATTAAACACATTATGCCATGAAAAGAGACATATAACCAGTTCAGTTGTGCCCCCATAATCAGTTCATGCTGCCTCCACCCCATAACCAGTTCATTTGTGCCCCAGCCCCCATATAATCAATTCACGCTGCCCCCCACCCATAACCATTTAATATGTGTCCAAGGGGCAGTGTGAAGTGATTATATGGGAGCGCAAATGAACTGGTTATGGGGTGCGGGTTTAAAGACAGTATTCCTGTTAGCAATAACTTCATTAAGAAGAGTTAATTAAATAGCAGCCATAATAATCTCAGAACCATATTTGCATATTTTCTAAGACAGAATAGATATTGCTTTACATCCTAAATTCCTACCTAAGATAGTATAAGTAAGACAGTTGTGAGAATGTGGCCCTTTTTACATGGGTCTCTCCTCCCAGCCATGAACATGCAGATTTCTGTGTGTTCATGGGTGGGGGAATCCCATGCGAATGACATGGTGCACGCGCCCATGGTGAGTGGGGGTACGTGCGCACCCGCCTAACATGCACCCCCCACTCACCCCCCCCACTCATCCCCACGCACGGAACAACCGGGGGAAATGGTGGTTACTATGTGGGTGTGGATGAGTGGTGGGTGAGCGGAATGGAAGTGGTGGGTGAGTGGAAGGGAATCAGGGATGGAATATATAGAGGAAGAGGGAAAGGATTCAATGGAGGGGGGAGGAAGAACACAAGGAGGGGTAAAAAATAAAAATAACGCCTAAATCTATCTAATATGATCTAAATAAATTATAATATGGAGGTAAATGGGTTGGATGGGTGAAACAGGAGGAGGATGGCAATGGATTGGGGAGCTGGGAGGTACACAAACTGCTGGGAGAGGGAGCCCTCTGAAAACACCTGCTGTCAGGAACAGTGACTAGCTCAGAAGGTGTTGGAAGGAGGGAGGGCAATGAGTTTTGTTACTTGTTGTGCCCGCCTCACCGCAAGGCCCATTGGCTCCATGCAGCCTAGCTCATGGCCAATCACAGTTTGTGAAGCCAGTGGTCTGAGGAGAAAAGGGATGGTCATTGGGCAGGCTGGCTGCTACCCCAAGCCTCTCCATCCCTGGCGCCTGGAAGTCTGCTCCCAGTCACGTTTTTGCTGCCCAAACTCATCCGAACTCGATCCGAACCAACCAAACTGTTTGGTCATTTCAGAGTTCGGTATCAGGTTTGGTTTAGTCAGTTCAGGTTTGGGTTCAGGTTCGGATTCAGTCATCCAAACGGACCGAGTTTGGTCCAAACTCTGAACTTCTGAACCATGCTCGCACATCCCTAATACGAAGGTCTGATTACTTTCAACTCCAGCATCTCCTTAATTTCTTTTCTAATGCTGTTCAGAACTATTCCATTTACCTTATAGGGATAAGACTGAATTGGGGGATGATTTATGCCATGACTTGCAAGTTCCGTTCCCCTGGGTTTGTTCTGGAAGATGTCAGCATACTCTTCCACCACCTGCAAAATTGTTGCCTTCTCTTCTGGTGTAAGACATTCTGACCACCGCAGCTGTTCCATCCCTCCCTTTTCCTTACTTGAGGCTAGCATGTCCACCAGTTCATGTTCCTTGTCTTCTTGTAAAGCCATGCTGACCTCATACACCAGACTATCCCTCTCGTGGTATGGCTTCAGCATGTTTACATGTACCACTTTAGGCCTGAGAGGAGAACCCTCTTTCTTTACTAAGTACTTTCCTCTAGCCGTCTAGAACTGTATAAGGACCATCCCATGCTGCCTTGAGTTTGTCTGTCCTTAAAGGTAAAAATACCATTACCTTATCCCCAAGTTCAAACTCCCTGACCCTTGCATTTTTATCATACCAAACCTTTTGTTTCGTTTGGGCTTTCACCATGTTTTCTTTCATCTCTTCCATCATATCCCTCATTCTGTTTCTTAGAGACAAAACATATTCTACTACAGAGGTTTTATTATTTGTAAGTTTCTCTTCCCAGTTTTCCTTCAAGAGAGCCAAAGGACCCCTTGCCTTCCTGCCGAACATAAGCTCAAAAGGCGAGAATCCCGTGGACTCCTGTGGAACCTCCCTATAGGCAAATAGAAAATGCTGTAGCTTGTCATCCCAATCGTTTGGATGCCTACACACACAAGTCTTAATCATGGATTTGAGGGTAGCATTAAATCTTTCCATCAACCCATTTGTTTGTGGATCGTAAGAGGTAGTTTTTAGGTGCTTCACCCTGCAACACCTCCATAAGCACTGCATTATCTCCGATAGGAAATTTGTTCCCCGATCTGATAGTATTTCAGAGGGAAATCTCAATTGGAAGAATGTATTTACCGGGCCCTCTGCAACAACTTGAGCTTCTACAGAAGCCAACACTATTGCCTCGGGGTACCTGGTGGCATAGTCTATTATTGTGAGGATTATTTTCCTTTTCTTGTCACTTTCGGAAAAGGTCCAATAGCATCCACACCAATCCTTTGAAAAGGTTGATCAATGATAGGCAAGGGGCTTAAAGGTGCTTTACCTTTGTTTTTGCTCTTCCCCACCTCTCGACACACCTCACATGTCTGGCAATATTCTTGTGTCTGTTGGGACATTTCAGGCTAGAAAAAATTAGCATTCACCCTCCGTTTTGTGCGGTTAATACCTAGATGTCCCGCAGAAGGAATATCATGGACCACTTGTAAGACCTTTTCCCAATACCTAGTCGGTACTACCAGTTGTTTCAGAGGGTCCCAATTTAGTTCTTGGTTCCTAGGTAACCACATTCTATAAAGTAACCCTTTCCCCCATACAAGTCTTTCTCTAACCTCCTCAGTAAACAACTACCCTGAGGTAACAGCTTTATCCCTCAGGTCTTGGAGAGTTGGATCCTTTAAAATTTCTCATTTAAAACCTTCTGCATCAACCATATCCAATTTCCGCATGAATTCATCTTTCTTATCCAATTCTGGTAAACGTACAGCCTCCTCAGACAAGAAATCCCTCAGTTCCTTTGTTTGGGGAATATGTACACTTTTATCTATGAAACTCACTGCTTCTTTCCCTTCCTTTTCCAGAAGATCAGCTATGGATGTAAATTTCATTTTTGTTTGATTGCAGGTGGCCACACATATTTTGGCCTTGGGCCCCATTACCTCTCTCCCCACGATTATGGGGATCACCTGATCCTCCATAACTCCAACATCAAACAGACCTCTACATCCTCTCCACCCTAGCGACATTCTAGCCACTGGTATTTCAAACCTTACATACCCCAAACCTTCTACTTCATAAAATTTACCCCTTACCATGTCTTGTGGTGGCAGCCAATCGGAACGAATAATGGACATGGTAGTCCCTGTGTCCAACATTCCCATAATAGTTTGGGATTTGATTTGCACAGGTTCCAATATGCGATCCTCTAGTTGTTTAACATTTGTCAGAACAAATCCACAAGCATGCTTTTCACTCCTGTTAACCGCTTTAAGTTTTTGCACTCCTGCAATCTGTTGTGTACTCTTAGGCAAAGGTGCACTCTTTACCTTTGGACACTCAAACTTAAAATGACATTTCTCCCCACATGCATAGCAGGTTCTTTCCCTGTGAGGGGGTGTGTCCATTGCTTTCTTGTGATATACCCCCTCCTTCCTAACAAATGTTTTTTTCCCTTTTTGGGGAGACCCTTTTTTAAAAATACATTTTCCGATTACCCTCAAACCTGGAAGACCTGTTCTGGTATCCTTCCCTGTCCAATAATAACTGGTCAGCAATATCAGCTGCTTGTTCTAGGGTCTCTGGAGCTCTATCCTTAATTTTAATTTCTTGTGGACTTTGTAAATAGAACTGCTCCAACCCTACCAGTTCTATTACTTTTTCCACAGTATCTGCTTTGGCACATCACACCCATTTCCATAAATAACCCTTCAATTTTATTCCAAACTCCACCATAGACTTAGTGTCTTGTGGATGTAACCTTTTAAATATTTTTCAAAAGTATTCCGGGCCCATCTTAAACCTCCCGAACACCTCCTCCTTAAACACAGCATAAGATCCACAATGCTCCTCTGGCAGACTGTGATACACTTCAGCTAATTCCCCTTAGACGAGACTTGGGATAAACTTCATAAAGTCCTCTTCTCTTACGCTCCAGTTCCTGGCTGCTTTCTCGAAGGTAAACAAGGAACCCTGTGGATCTTCTCCTGGAACAAAAGCAGAAAAATCCCTGGGTGTAACCTTGAACCTTGGTGGTAACTGCGGTGGTTGCTCCAGCTGAAGCTCATGCCGCATCCACCTTTCTTCCAACTCTCTCCGCTGTACACTCTCTTCACGTTGCACCTGCAGACATAGTTCGTCCAAATGGAAGTGCTCCGGAATCAGATGTCCTAGGCCCATCCCTGAAGCTATTGGACCCACCAATGTATGGGCAACAGATACACGTAGTTCTGAAGCATCCTTTTGTATTAACAACACTTTTAGATCCGTGGCACTTTTACCTTCAGAATGTATGCCTCTCTCCTGGCACACCTTAACCAGTGCAGCCTTGTCCATCTCAAGGTACTCTGCCAGTCTCTCCATCTTGTTGGGAGTTTGTGAGCAAAGCCCTAGAAAATCCATCTTTTATATTGCCTCAGTCTTTTACCTTAGTAACCAGATCCTTTTATCTTCAAACTCCCTAGATCTTCCGCATCCCACCGCTGCCACCAAATTGTTACGGTCAGGGAAGCCACGAGGTTATAACCTCACCTATTCCCTGACTTCTCCAACTCTGTCACCTCTCCTAAGAGAGAGAAATCTGTTGCCACCAACTTGTTCCTTTTAAGAACAAATTTTTAAAAAGAAAAATGTATAATGTAGAAAAACTTCCCCCAAAGCCCCTGTTATATTCTTATACTTCTGGTAGCTAGGTTATTAGGCATGGGAGTAAGGACAGCTCTGAGACATATGACTTAAGTCATCATCATCATCATTCTTTATTAGCATAGCCGAAGCCATTGCAAACGAGAAACAAAAGGTACAAACAAAAATATTTTTTTGATTGCCAGACATGGCAGACATAAATCATGTAAACAGTACATAATAAAGATAAAAACAGAAGACCAAAGGACACTGCACACTTCAAAACATCCAAAGATCTTAACAGCCAGCTAATCTGATTTAAAGCCGCGCCCCGGAACGACTCCTGCGGTCTGCCGGGGGTGCCCTCCTGGAGGTCCCCCGTGTTAAGCGGGGGGCCACGATGGAGCGGGCATTCTCGGTGGTAGGGCCGCGGCTGTGGAACTCCCTTCCGGAGGAAGCTCGCCTGGCCCCAAGCCTTTTGACATTTCGGCGGAACTGTAAGACCTGGCTGTTTGCCCAGGCCTTTGGGGGGGGGGGGGGGGTGATTTTTAATCCCCCACCTGTATATTTATTTTTATACCACCCTGTTTTACTGATATGTTTTAAAATTGTATTTTAAATGTTTTAAATGGTTTTTATTGTTGTTAACCGCCCCGAGCTGCTGTGCAGGATGGGGCGGTATAGAAATTTACTAAATAAATAAATAAATAAAGGCAAGAAACTTTTCTCTATCCTGAAAAGCCACAAGCAAAAATGACATTACTGCCTGAGTTGTTGCAGGCATTTTGTCCAACAGGAGGTATCTCGCCTTCTCTAGAGAGGTTCTACCCGGAAGACTGTCCAAAATCTTGGCCAACCAGATGGCCCTAGATTTATCATAAAGGTGGCAATCACGAATAATATGTTCGACTGATTCAGTCTCTAGGTTATCAAAAGAGCAAGTTCTCTGATAGTATGGTAGCCCCCTGTATCTCCCCTCTAATACTTGAGATGGTAAAACATTAAACCTGGCATGCATAAACGTGTATCTTTCTAAAGGAGCACGAGAGTAGCAAGTAGTCGGCTGATGCCATAATACCGGGGGTCAGTTCAGTATAAAAAGCAAGAGACATGCAAGAAGAAATACTAGCAAAATCCACCTTCCTACTCTGGTCAGACAGTCTGCCAAATATCTCAGCCTTGGCAGTTGCCAAACCTTTTGACAGAAGTTCCAGTACTGAGAGTCCCAGGAAGCGGATTTTAGATGTTACAGACTCATTCCAAGTACTAACATAAGAGTCTTCTCGCAAAAAAAAGAATAGTCCAGAGTCAAGATTTTGAGACAAATTGATACGGAGCCACAAAACAGTGGCTTTGCTTCCAAAGCTCATTGTTCCAAGGAGACTGAGCCATCTCCAATTGAACAGCAGTAGGAAGGGGGACACTAGTAATCAAACTGATCATTATCAGTTTGACAGGTCACGTGGGGTCCTACATCAGCGAAAGTCCCACCCTCCTGGGGGTCGTAAGTCCCGCCTTGGGATGGAAGTGATGTGGGTAAGTGGAAGTGACGCAGAAGGGGTAATGCTTCTGGGTCAGGGAGGTGGGAACCTTTGGTTCCCGCCCCCCTGACCCTGGAAGGTCCTTACACTTGACTTTGGGGGGCTCTGCTTGTGGGTCAGGGTGACTGGAACCAAAGGTTCCAGCCTTCCTGAACCCACAGGTCCTTTGAAGAGGGCTGTGTAATGCCTCTATGAACTCAAGAGAGTGAGATGGACCAGTAGGTATGGGTTTTGTGAGGATTGGAGCAACTTTATGGTGCAGGGTTTGGGGTAGGATGAACTGCAGCGATTGGGTCATGTAACCTCTCTACAAGCTCAGCGGAGTGAGGTGAATCATTCAGCATAGGTTTTGTCATCCTAGCCCACTTTGTCTTGGAGAAAATTGTGTCCAATGGGGTGGGGTTTCCGGGGTAGGATGAGTCACAGAAAGAGGGTCATGTGAGGATTCAAACGACTCAGGAGTGTGAGCTGAACCAATCGGCAAAGGTTTTGTCATTCTAACCTGCCTTGTTGCAGAGATCTGACCTAGGGGGTCTCAAACTGCTCACCACGCCATCCCATGACCAATCGGAAAGGTTTGTGGAGCTGTAGTCCCACCCCCTAGGGGTGTGAAAGGGGTGTGTGTGCCATTTACTGATACAGAGAGCAGGGAGCCGATTGCTACCAATTACATGGAAAAACTGCAACGGCTTTCCATGCTGATACAACGCCTGTGAGGCCTATGGAGTTGACTAACCCTCCAGAAGTAGTGAGATGGTTATACAGAAAACGCTATATTTCCAGTTCGGAGGATGATGGTGAGAGCGGGCCTCTGACTAAGGTTCTCTTTAGCACCCCGCTTCATGATGAAGAAACCCTTATGGGAATGTCGACTTCCACTGAGACCCCGGACGGCCTAGAGTTGGTAGAAGAAGGCATACCCCCACTCAACAGAGCCACCCCAGGTCAAAATTCTGAGGCAAGAAAGATTTTTAGATGGATTAAAAAGGGTTCTCTCTGTCTAGAGATGTGTGTCACAAAACATTGCTTTGTAAAAAGACTGTTGGCTCATTAGTGCTTTTCAATCTTGTTCCAGGAATTGTTTGAATGCCCTACACCTCTCCCTGAAGAGGCTAAACCCCAAGCTGAAGGTTCGGAGTGTTTCTGTCCTGAGAGGAAAGATGAAAACCAGGAACCTCATATTATTCTGCAAAAGCAGCTTGGGTTGAAAATCTGCTAATCTGATTATGTTGCCCCTTCGAAATGAAAATCAACCATGAGATGTATAGTGAGAGCGTCAGTCTATGGAATTCTAAAACACTGTATGAGGGAGAAGATGCATGCAGACTGTGAAGGTTGTGTTTTTAATGCTCCAGCCCAAATGGCCAACGATTGTCTGACATGGACTTCTGAGGATAGGAATAGAAAACTTAAAGTCGTTTGTGATAACCTCTGCTTACAATCTATCTTTCACGTTCAGATGATGTTGGGGTACGCATTACGTTGTTTATGTATCAGTCAGGACACTTTTAATGTTACACTTATGCTGTTTTGTAAACGGGATTCCTCTCCTGATCCTGAAAGCATGTTGGAAGGAATGATCAATCCTGTTGATTCCCGTGTGTTAGAATCTGTAGAAATCATGGTTAGAAAAAGACACATACCTAGAGATGTTGTAGTGTATTACACAGATCTGTAAATAAAGTTATTTAAAACTGGCTTTTATGTTTTTTTGGAAACTATTAAATACAACAAAATGTAACAAAAATGGTCAAACATGCTTTAGATGCAAACCCCAAAACATAGTTTGGTTACCCCTTTTAGATTTTTGTACAGTTATCTGAAAAAGAGATCTTTTTAGGTCATTTGAAAGAAATACATATGTCTTGAAATGGAGCTGGTTGTAGGGGTTGGATCTTTCAGACTAGCTTTGATTAAGTAGACAATGGGTCTGTCCCATCACTTCTATTGAATTCAATGGGGACATCTCCCAACTGTCTATACTTCCCCCACCCTAAAGCAGTTTTTTTAAAAGCTGGGCTTTGCCATGCAAGGTTGGGAGTGGTCTCCAAGGCATTGCCTTGATCGGATCTTTCCAAGAGGGGTGGAGTATAATCAAGCATCCTTTGATTAAGTAGAGAATGGGCTTTACTATATTCCATGCAAGGTTGGGTGTGGACTTCAAAACAATGCCTTGATTGGATCTTCCCTGGGAGCTGAAATCTGCATAGTAGATGTAGCTGGAATTTGCATTGAGAATGGGGACTCCCAGCCCATTGGTTAACCTGAGATGGGCTAGGTAGAATGAACCCGCCTATGCCTCCCTGCCAACGTCCCCCATTGGTTAGTTGGAGAAGGTATGGGTCAACTGCCATCGAATGAAATCTGCATCAGAGATGAAGGGTGTTGTCCAGAGATGGATAACTATCCTCACACCCATTGGTTAGTCAGAGAAGGGGTAAACACCCCACACCCCACAAGAAGAGTATATAAAGGAAGCCAGAAGCCAGCATCTCTCCAGATCAGAACTGATTTTCACTAGCATTTGCTGTGGGGTTCATGGTCTAACCTTCTTCTACACCAGCGATCTCAAGGAAAGTTCTTCAGCTTCTACCCCAGCGAACTCAAGGAAACCTCTGCAGCAGGGCCCAGGGGGGACAGGTAAGAAACTCTGATGATCTCTTTAAGGGATGGGGATTAGCACTAAGCTCACTGGGTTTGGGGATGGTAGCCTGGGTCTGAGATGGTTCACCCTATGGGGGTAGTTCCATTTGGGGAGGCAGTGGCTTTATAAGTTGCCACTCAGGGGTGGTTTCCATTTAGTTTGCTGTCCCCCTTATGAGTTCAACCCCCATAGAGGCTTCATGCTGTTGGGGGTAGTTCCATTTGGGGAGGCAGTGGCTTTATGAGTTGCCACTCTGAGGTGGTTTCCATTTAGTTTGCTGTCCCCCTTATGAGTTCAACCCCCATAAAGGCTTCATGCTGTTGGGGTAGTTCCATCTCCGGTGACAGGAAGAGTATCTTGGGGTCTGTAAGGGTACCGCTCATTTAAAAATACTAATTCAAAGGAGTAGTCCTCTTTCAAGGGGCCCCTTTCTGCCATGGGTGTGCATGTGTGTGTGTGTGTGTGTATGTGTGTTACCCCCCCACCCAAAAAAAACCTATAAAGGGTCACAATTGAAAGTATTGAGTACTCTATCCTATTAACAAAGTAAGCTATGATCTTGGGGTGTTGTTAAGCCGGCTCACCATAA
Source organism: Sphenodon punctatus (assembly GCA_003113815.1). Classification (NCBI taxonomy): domain Eukaryota; kingdom Metazoa; phylum Chordata; class Lepidosauria; order Sphenodontia; family Sphenodontidae; genus Sphenodon; species Sphenodon punctatus. The sequence continues at coordinate 3,091,305 of QEPC01001665.1, read as the reverse complement.
GGGTCAGAGAACCCAAGCTAAAGGAAGCAGCTACACAATGCTGCCTTTCCTGGGCACCAACCCTGGGAACAGAAATGTGTGTGTGTGTGTGTGACAAAAAAACACACTTCTATAAAGGGTCACAATTGAAAGTATTGTGTACTCTATCAAATTAACAAAGTAAGCTATGATCTTGGGGTGTTGTTCAGCTGGCTCACCATAAGGGTCAGAGAACCTGGGCTAAAGAAAGCAGCTACACAGTGCTGTCTTTCCTGGGCACCAACCCCTGGGAACAGAAATATGTATGAATGTGTATGCCATTACCCCTGCCCACCTTAAGGTCTAGGAAGAATAGCTCCAAACTCAGTCTGCACAAACACTACACAACCACATTGTCACATAAACAGTAAACATTAGCAAAAAAGATTTAAAGAAAATAATGAGCCTTCTGAGTGAGCATTTAACACCCTTGATAAGAAACTTTGCAGGGGTGGTAAAATTTGCTGTAAGGGGGGGGGG
>QEPC01001665.1:3070483-3085591 GCA_003113815.1 Sphenodon punctatus | reverse complement strand
CCCTGCCATCCCCCCATAACCTCCCGCTCACCCCTGCCAGGCTGCTGAGGATCTGAGTCTGGGGACTCAGCTCCAATAGGCCCCAAATCTGGTACACTCTGCCCACCCCAAGCCATGCCCCCAAGCCACGCCCCCTTAGCTCATTTCCGGCATGCCGGCGGCTTTTCCGCCGGCACAGGGCCACTAACACTATATTTTCCCGGGCCACTTTGATTTCCCAATCCGCCCCTGGTTGTTCAGAGATAGCGACAGTGATGGTAGGCCGCTTTTTTCTCTTATCAAGCAGGAATCTTTTCTATGCAGTGTGGGACAGCGGTATTAACCACCTTTGTGTTTTTGCAGATGCGACAAATCGTGCAAAACCCTTGCCCCCTAAAAGATTGTCAGCTGTTCTTAAAAATAAAGGCAAAGGCTATAATGCTGAAACAGATCAGCATGCTGTTGAGTAAAAATAAAATGAAAGGGGTGTGTGTGTGTTTTTAAAAGATCAATTAATCATCTCTCTATTTTAATCACAGATATGGCATGGGGCAGAGTAGCCTCAGTATTACTAGAACCCCCAGTGGTAGCACATCAGCCTGAGCCTCTGCAGCAATTGCAGATCCAGAACAACCAGGGCCAACCCACGTGTCTAGAGCAAAACGTCGTGCTGATGCCCTTCTAGCTCCACGCAAAGCTGGTAAAAAAACAAAAAAACCCACACACCACTTAGATGACACTCCTGCAACAATAAGCGAAGAAGGATCCCTGGGTGTATCAACTAATGTTAATTTTGGCAATGTCGAGCATGCTTTTGAATTCTGTGCAAGGGTGTGGAAGTTAAAGAGGGATGTAAGCAATAAGGAGCAGGAGGTTATTTTACTGGAAGGCTAAAAAGGAACGGGCATTGCTTAAACTGCAGAAAGAAAAATGTGAAAAACTCATGCACCATGTTTTTAAGACCATTATAGAAACTAACGACTCTTTAAATTGTATTAAAGTTGTAGATGCTTTAACTGAGGAATTAAAGATAACTAAACAGTATTTTAATGGTAGTGGAACTGTACGAGGTCATGCTACAACCATGCAGAAGGGTGGGGGGCTCAAAAACAGACATGCCACTCACTCAAGGGGTGGTGAGGGGTACTGGTGCTTGAAGAAAATATTTAAAAAGGCATGCAATACTTTTTTTAAAAAGACTGGAAAATGCAGAGCTGAGGTTACTGCTGGACCAGCTGAGAACGCTTTTTTGGAGACCTCCTGGGCATCAGCAGCAGACCCCCATTTCAAGTCCATTGCTGATAGTTCTGGGGCCTCTATTGTGGATGAACCCTTTGATCCTATCCCCCCTGTTGACTCCCCTGAACCTACATCCCCCATTGCCTCTAAGGAGGAAGGGATTGAAATTGCACTGCAGCAACCAGTGCAGCAGCCACCCCCAGTATATCTTCAAAGGGTTGATCAATGGGAGTACCCCGTTGTGCATTTTAATGCTACGTTATATGGTGAAAGGTTCCGGTTTGTTAATCTTGAGCATGCCGCTAACCCTTTAGAAGCTGAATTAGCTATGCGTGAGTGCATACAGATGATTCTAGAGGAGGTCCAAAGTACAAATTCCCCTAATTATTTTATCCAGCTTGGAATGTCAGGGTTGGGGCTAAATCATTCAATTTTATCAAACAGCCATGCTAATGATGTCTTTAGTGCTGACCAATTTTTTGATGATGTGGCAAATTTTATTCAGAGCAACACTGAAGTTCTTTTTTCAGGGGAGCTGACCTTAATAGTTACAGTGATAAAGAATCCCAGGGGAGGAGCACGTAGAGTACTTAGATCTATTTCACATGAAGATATACCTTTTAAAAAATGGATGCACCTGATTGATTTTAACTACAGAGGCACGAAGCTCTGTTTTGCAGGGGGCTTTTGAAAGTATTAATGGGCCAAAATGCTGAAGATGGGCTAGTGTTAGAGGAGGCCTGGCGAATGCATCAGCAGCTGGGGCTTAACAAAATGAAAAAAATAAGGCTTTCAGATGTAGCTGCTTTTGAAAACCTTTTAAATATTAACATCGAATTGGTGCATTGCACAGATGGTATGCAATGGGTCATTTATAAAACAGGTTCTCCCGAGCAGGTTAAGATTGTTCATATGTTGCTACACGATGAGCATTATTATTCTATAACCATTCTGATTGTAACCAAGCCATGCACATGCACCTGAGACTTCGCATCTGCTTGAATGTCTGTTTGTCTTCTCCCCTGTCTCTCCCACTGTCCCCTCTCCCTGTCTCCCACTCCTTGTCTTTTAGATTGTAAGCCACAGGCAGGGACCATGTCTATTGTATGTTTCTCTACAGCACCAAGCACATGACTGGCACTATATAAATGTTTATAATAATAATAATAATTAATAATTAATAAGTGCTTATGTGAATTTTGCCATACGTTTTACAGTCATAGACATGGCTGTACCAGATGTTGCCGTCTCTGTCTAGACACCTCCTGCACTCGCGTTGTAAGAAATAGTAAGTTTAAATGCCCTAGCTGTCTGCTCTTTTGCAGGTCTAGGGGCTGCTCAGAGAGGCNCCCTGCCATCCCCCCATAACCTCCCGCTCACCCCTGCCAGGCTGCTGAGGATCTGAGTCTGGGGACTCAGCTCCAATAGGCCCCAAATCTGGTACACTCTGCCCACCCCAAGCCATGCCCCCAAGCCACGCCCCCTTAGCTCATTTCCGGCATGCCGGCGGCTTTTCCGCCGGCACAGGGCCACTAACACTATATTTTCCCGGGCCACTTTGATTTCCCAATCCGCCCCTGGTTGTTCAGAGATAGCGACAGTGATGGTAGGCCGCTTTTTTCTCTTATCAAGCAGGAATCTTTTCTATGCAGTGTGGGACAGCGGTATTAACCACCTTTGTGTTTTTGCAGATGCGACAAATCGTGCAAAACCCTTGCCCCCTAAAAGATTGTCAGCTGTTCTTAAAAATAAAGGCAAAGGCTATAATGCTGAAACAGATCAGCATGCTGTTGAGTAAAAATAAAATGAAAGGGGTGTGTGTGTGTTTTTAAAAGATCAATTAATCATCTCTCTATTTTAATCACAGATATGGCATGGGGCAGAGTAGCCTCAGTATTACTAGAACCCCCAGTGGTAGCACATCAGCCTGAGCCTCTGCAGCAATTGCAGATCCAGAACAACCAGGGCCAACCCACGTGTCTAGAGCAAAACGTCGTGCTGATGCCCTTCTAGCTCCACGCAAAGCTGGTAAAAAAACAAAAAAACCCACACACCACTTAGATGACACTCCTGCAACAATAAGCGAAGAAGGATCCCTGGGTGTATCAACTAATGTTAATTTTGGCAATGTCGAGCATGCTTTTGAATTCTGTGCAAGGGTGTGGAAGTTAAAGAGGGATGTAAGCAATAAGGAGCAGGAGGTTATTTTACTGGAAGGCTAAAAAGGAACGGGCATTGCTTAAACTGCAGAAAGAAAAATGTGAAAAACTCATGCACCATGTTTTTAAGACCATTATAGAAACTAACGACTCTTTAAATTGTATTAAAGTTGTAGATGCTTTAACTGAGGAATTAAAGATAACTAAACAGTATTTTAATGGTAGTGGAACTGTACGAGGTCATGCTACAACCATGCAGAAGGGTGGGGGGCTCAAAAACAGACATGCCACTCACTCAAGGGGTGGTGAGGGGTACTGGTGCTTGAAGAAAATATTTAAAAAGGCATGCAATACTTTTTTTAAAAAGACTGGAAAATGCAGAGCTGAGGTTACTGCTGGACCAGCTGAGAACGCTTTTTTGGAGACCTCCTGGGCATCAGCAGCAGACCCCCATTTCAAGTCCATTGCTGATAGTTCTGGGGCCTCTATTGTGGATGAACCCTTTGATCCTATCCCCCCTGTTGACTCCCCTGAACCTACATCCCCCATTGCCTCTAAGGAGGAAGGGATTGAAATTGCACTGCAGCAACCAGTGCAGCAGCCACCCCCAGTATATCTTCAAAGGGTTGATCAATGGGAGTACCCCGTTGTGCATTTTAATGCTACGTTATATGGTGAAAGGTTCCGGTTTGTTAATCTTGAGCATGCCGCTAACCCTTTAGAAGCTGAATTAGCTATGCGTGAGTGCATACAGATGATTCTAGAGGAGGTCCAAAGTACAAATTCCCCTAATTATTTTATCCAGCTTGGAATGTCAGGGTTGGGGCTAAATCATTCAATTTTATCAAACAGCCATGCTAATGATGTCTTTAGTGCTGACCAATTTTTTGATGATGTGGCAAATTTTATTCAGAGCAACACTGAAGTTCTTTTTTCAGGGGAGCTGACCTTAATAGTTACAGTGATAAAGAATCCCAGGGGAGGAGCACGTAGAGTACTTAGATCTATTTCACATGAAGATATACCTTTTAAAAAATGGATGCACCTGATTGATTTTAACTACAGAGGCACGAAGCTCTGTTTTGCAGGGGGCTTTTGAAAGTATTAATGGGCCAAAATGCTGAAGATGGGCTAGTGTTAGAGGAGGCCTGGCGAATGCATCAGCAGCTGGGGCTTAACAAAATGAAAAAAATAAGGCTTTCAGATGTAGCTGCTTTTGAAAACCTTTTAAATATTAACATCGAATTGGTGCATTGCACAGATGGTATGCAATGGGTCATTTATAAAACAGGTTCTCCCGAGCAGGTTAAGATTGTTCATATGTTGCTACACGATGAGCATTATTATTCTATAACCATTCTGATTGTAACCAAGCCATGCACATGCACCTGAGACTTCGCATCTGCTTGAATGTCTGTTTGTCTTCTCCCCTGTCTCTCCCACTGTCCCCTCTCCCTGTCTCCCACTCCTTGTCTTTTAGATTGTAAGCCACAGGCAGGGACCATGTCTATTGTATGTTTCTCTACAGCACCAAGCACATGACTGGCACTATATAAATGTTTATAATAATAATAATAATTAATAATTAATAAGTGCTTATGTGAATTTTGCCATACGTTTTACAGTCATAGACATGGCTGTACCAGATGTTGCCGTCTCTGTCTAGACACCTCCTGCACTCGCGTTGTAAGAAATAGTAAGTTTAAATGCCCTAGCTGTCTGCTCTTTTGCAGGTCTAGGGGCTGCTCAGAGAGGCATAGGGCCCTGGCAGAGGAAGGCAGGAATGAATGCGAGCTAAAAATCCAGTGCCCCAATTGTAACACTTATGTGGACAAAGTACATGATTGTAAGGGGATGAAATGTGGTCAGTGCAGACAATCAATTCAGGATATAAGCACCCACTTATGCTATATGGCCTGTCTTTACAAACCTGAAAAATCTGAAAAATATATTTTTTATGACTTTGATGAGTGTACCCAGGAAAGAGGAGTTTATAAGCCAAATTACATTTACGCCGCAGATCTTAAGGGGGAGAAAACCTGGGAATTTAAGCGAGAAGAGTGTGTTAAACTTTTTCTCAAAGCATTTATGCACCCCAGATTCTGAAAATTCAGCTATCTGGGTCACAGTGCGTCTCAATATAATTCATATTTTATTGTGCAAGAGCTGGTTAAACAGAAGTTTGAGATAGATCTGATAGCTATGGGGGGTAAATTACTTAGCATAACAGTACCAGCTTTCCAATGGCATTTCATCGACTCCTACAATTTTATTCCGATGAAACTTAGCAAGCTTCCAAAAGCCATGGGGTTTCAGGACTGCAGGGGTATTGTCCCCATTTTTTAAATACCAAGGCCAACCAGAACTATGTAGGACCCCTGCCCACTCCTAGTTATTATGGGGTGAACACCATGATGCGTGAAGACAAGGCAGACTTTCTGGCATGGTATGAGTTTAACAAGGATAGCCAGTTTGATCTGCAGAGACAGTTATCCTATTACTGTCAGCAAGATGTTAAAATTTTGAGGGAGGCTTGTGTGCAATACAGACGTGGAATTATGGAAATGACAGAAAAAGGGGAGCCGCTGGGAATGAAAGACGGTGCCATCCCGGTAGAACAATGGCATATAGACCCTTTCCAGTATTTAACTATAGCCTCGGTCAGTCAAGCCATGTTCAGATTTCTCTGCTTAGAGGAGAATACCATCGCTCTTGCACCTCCTGACAATTACCAGCGAAATGCAAAAAATGTTTTCAAGCCCTTCCATACAGTGACTTTCATTTATAGAGCATAAAGAAAAAAATCCCAATTCGACTGGCTCTGCAAGGTGGAGAATTTAAAGTGGGGCCCTCTTGTTTGGACGGGTATGGTGTCATTAACGGGGAAAAAACAGCCTTTGAATTCAATGGGTGTTTTTATCATGGCTGTGTGAAATGCTACTCAGCAGGGGCTGTGAACCNCTGATAGTTCTGGGGCCTCTATTGTGGATGAACCCTTTGATCCTATCCCCCCTGTTGACTCCCCTGAACCTACATCCCCCATTGCCTCTAAGGAGGAAGGGATTGAAATTGCACTGCAGCAACCAGTGCAGCAGCCACCCCCAGTATATCTTCAAAGGGTTGATCAATGGGAGTACCCCGTTGTGCATTTTAATGCTACGTTATATGGTGAAAGGTTCCGGTTTGTTAATCTTGAGCATGCCGCTAACCCTTTAGAAGCTGAATTAGCTATGCGTGAGTGCATACAGATGATTCTAGAGGAGGTCCAAAGTACAAATTCCCCTAATTATTTTATCCAGCTTGGAATGTCAGGGTTGGGGCTAAATCATTCAATTTTATCAAACAGCCATGCTAATGATGTCTTTAGTGCTGACCAATTTTTTGATGATGTGGCAAATTTTATTCAGAGCAACACTGAAGTTCTTTTTTCAGGGGAGCTGACCTTAATAGTTACAGTGATAAAGAATCCCAGGGGAGGAGCACGTAGAGTACTTAGATCTATTTCACATGAAGATATACCTTTTAAAAAATGGATGCACCTGATTGATTTTAACTACAGAGGCACGAAGCTCTGTTTTGCAGGGGGCTTTTGAAAGTATTAATGGGCCAAAATGCTGAAGATGGGCTAGTGTTAGAGGAGGCCTGGCGAATGCATCAGCAGCTGGGGCTTAACAAAATGAAAAAAATAAGGCTTTCAGATGTAGCTGCTTTTGAAAACCTTTTAAATATTAACATCGAATTGGTGCATTGCACAGATGGTATGCAATGGGTCATTTATAAAACAGGTTCTCCCGAGCAGGTTAAGATTGTTCATATGTTGCTACACGATGAGCATTATTATTCTATAACCATTCTGATTGTAACCAAGCCATGCACATGCACCTGAGACTTCGCATCTGCTTGAATGTCTGTTTGTCTTCTCCCCTGTCTCTCCCACTGTCCCCTCTCCCTGTCTCCCACTCCTTGTCTTTTAGATTGTAAGCCACAGGCAGGGACCATGTCTATTGTATGTTTCTCTACAGCACCAAGCACATGACTGGCACTATATAAATGTTTATAATAATAATAATAATTAATAATTAATAAGTGCTTATGTGAATTTTGCCATACGTTTTACAGTCATAGACATGGCTGTACCAGATGTTGCCGTCTCTGTCTAGACACCTCCTGCACTCGCGTTGTAAGAAATAGTAAGTTTAAATGCCCTAGCTGTCTGCTCTTTTGCAGGTCTAGGGGCTGCTCAGAGAGGCATAGGGCCCTGGCAGAGGAAGGCAGGAATGAATGCGAGCTAAAAATCCAGTGCCCCAATTGTAACACTTATGTGGACAAAGTACATGATTGTAAGGGGATGAAATGTGGTCAGTGCAGACAATCAATTCAGGATATAAGCACCCACTTATGCTATATGGCCTGTCTTTACAAACCTGAAAAATCTGAAAAATATATTTTTTATGACTTTGATGAGTGTACCCAGGAAAGAGGAGTTTATAAGCCAAATTACATTTACGCCGCAGATCTTAAGGGGGAGAAAACCTGGGAATTTAAGCGAGAAGAGTGTGTTAAACTTTTTCTCAAAGCATTTATGCACCCCAGATTCTGAAAATTCAGCTATCTGGGTCACAGTGCGTCTCAATATAATTCATATTTTATTGTGCAAGAGCTGGTTAAACAGAAGTTTGAGATAGATCTGATAGCTATGGGGGGTAAATTACTTAGCATAACAGTACCAGCTTTCCAATGGCATTTCATCGACTCCTACAATTTTATTCCGATGAAACTTAGCAAGCTTCCAAAAGCCATGGGGTTTCAGGACTGCAGGGGTATTGTCCCCATTTTTTAAATACCAAGGCCAACCAGAACTATGTAGGACCCCTGCCCACTCCTAGTTATTATGGGGTGAACACCATGATGCGTGAAGACAAGGCAGACTTTCTGGCATGGTATGAGTTTAACAAGGATAGCCAGTTTGATCTGCAGAGACAGTTATCCTATTACTGTCAGCAAGATGTTAAAATTTTGAGGGAGGCTTGTGTGCAATACAGACGTGGAATTATGGAAATGACAGAAAAAGGGGAGCCGCTGGGAATGAAAGACGGTGCCATCCCGGTAGAACAATGGCATATAGACCCTTTCCAGTATTTAACTATAGCCTCGGTCAGTCAAGCCATGTTCAGATTTCTCTGCTTAGAGGAGAATACCATCGCTCTTGCACCTCCTGACAATTACCAGCGAAATGCAAAAAATGTTTTCAAGCCCTTCCATACAGTGACTTTCATTTATAGAGCATAAAGAAAAAAATCCCAATTCGACTGGCTCTGCAAGGTGGAGAATTTAAAGTGGGGCCCTCTTGTTTGGACGGGTATGGTGTCATTAACGGGGAAAAAACAGCCTTTGAATTCAATGGGTGTTTTTATCATGGCTGTGTGAAATGCTACTCAGCAGGGGCTGTGAACCCTTTGACAGGGTCCACTTATGACTTTCTCGCTTACCAGACCCAGCGTAAGGAAGATTTTCTCAGGGCTAATGGTTTTGTAGTCAGATCCCTCTGGGAACATGACTGGAGGGCTATGCTGGAGACAGACCATGAGTTGCAGGAATTTCTTAGAGGTAGTGGGATGCCCCAACCCTTGCTACCTAGGGATGCTCTGTACAGAGGGAGGAAAAATGCTATCTCTCTCTATTACCTGACGGCTCCCGGGGAAGAGGTGCAGTATTATGATTTTACCAGTTTGTATCCATATGTGAATAAGACAAAAGAATACCCAGTTGGGTACCCAGAGATAATCTCTAAAAATGTTGGCCCTCTATCTGACTACTTTGGTCTTGACAGAGTGAAAGTGTACTCTCCTTGAGCTCTTTTCTTCCCTGTGTTACCTGTACAGGTAGGAGGAAAGCTTGTGTTTCCACTGTGTGGATTGTGTGCGGAGACCATGCAGCAAAACCACTGTTCTCACACAGAGGAGGAGAGAGCGCTGGAGGGGACATGGGCCACCGTTGAGTTGAGTGTCGCTCTGGAGAAGGGTTACAGGGTGGGAAAAATCTTCAAATTCTGGCACTTTGAAAACAAGTCTGATAAGCTGTTTGCTGAGTACATAAACATGCATCTCTGGCATAAACAGGAGGCCTCTGGCTATCCCAGCTGGTGCACTACTGAGGAGCAACAGGCTAGCTATGTTGAGGAGTACTATAGGAAAGAAGGGGTACGCTTATGCCCTGATCATATTGAGGTGAACCCCACAAAACATAGTATTGCTAAACTCTACCTTAATTCTTTCTGGGGAAAGTTTGCGCAAAGGTCCAATCTGGGCAATATGACTGTTGTTAGATATCCTGAAGAACTTTTTCAGCTTGTGTTTTCCCATCACTACGTTATTTCTTCTTGTGAGTTCTTGGGGGAGGATGCAGCCTGTGTGTGCTGGAAAGAGTCTAAGGAGCATTGTGTGATTTCACGCACCACCAATATTTTTATAGCAACCTTCACAACTGCCTACATATGCCTGGAGTTGTACAGGGTGCTAGAAGGATTACAGGAGGGCTATCTTTACCATGACATAGACTCTGTCATATATGTGAGCCGCAAGGGGAAGTGGGATCGTCCTCTCGGTAAGTATTTAGGAGACCTGATGAGCGAACTTCCCCCAAACCAGCACATTGTAGAATGTGCTTCAGGAGGTCCTAAAATGTATGGATACAAGCTGAGTACTGGTAAAGTGTGCATGAAGGTGAAGGGGATTGCACTGAACAGCGCCAATTGTGAAAAAGTCAATTTTGAGAGTTTGAAAGATCTGGTTTGGGAGTATAATCCAGGACAGGAAGAAGCTAGAAAGATAACGATTGAACAACCCTCCATAGTAAGAGACAAAAACCGTTTTCAAATAGAGACAAGGACTCTTAGGAAAACACAGAGAGTGGTGTATGATACGAGGGTGCTTAGAGAAGACTACCGTAGTCTGCCCTACGGATATTAACCATGGACACTAGGTGGCAACACCCTTTCTCTGCTCTGATCACAGGGCTGAGCGGTTCTGGTAAAACATATTTTATAAAAAATCTGTTAGACCATGGGAGGCATGTGTTTTCCACCATGCCTGACAATGTAGTATGGTGTTACAGCTGCTGGCAGCCATTGTATAAAGTGATACTTTGTAAATACCCCTTTGTTAAGTTTGTAGAGGGTCTGCCTGACACTCTGACTGATGATGCTTTGTTCCCTGTTAATAAAACAAGCTGGGTCATAGTAGATGATTTAATGCAGGCTGCCTCAGAGAGTGATGAGGTAGAAAAAGCATTCACCAATTATGTACATCATTGTAATATGAGCATTTTGTTTATAGTTCAGAACCTCTTCCGCAGGGGTAAAAAGAGCAGAACCATTCACTTGAAGGCAAAGTATTTGGTGATTTTTAAGAATCCTAGAGATAAGCTTCAGGTAGCCATTCTAGCCCAACAAATGTACCCCGGAAAATCCCAGTTTTTCCTGGAATCTTATGCAGATGCGACCCGTAAACCTTACGGTTATTTGGTGGTGGATTTAATCCCCACCACCCCTGAGGAGTACAGTTTAAGAACTGGGCTCTTCCCGCCTGATTGGACAATCATTTATACTATGAAAAAAGGGAATAAAAGACGCTGATTTTTCCTCACCACTCCCCCATTTTTGTATCGCCCCTGCGGGCTCAACATGTCGGCTCAGGTGCAGAGAAACCTACCTCTTCTGAAGCTACTTGTCAGGGTGCTGTTAAGTCAGCAGAAGGCTATTCTTTGTGCTGCTTCTGATGATCTGTTGATTGCCATCTCTGAAATTGCTCTTAATGTTTTAAAGGGAAACCTCCCCCTCAACCCCCGACAGATAGGGGTGTTGAAGAAAGAGTGAAAAGCTATAAAAAGCCTATCTAATAAAAACACCTCTCTTAAAAGAAAGAGGCAGCTGCTGAAACAGAGAGGAGTCTTCCTCGCTCCCTTACTGAGCATAGCCATTCCTCTCATTATTGGACTATTAACAAGACAATAATGGAATACAGCAAGAAAATGTATCTCATGCCTGAGCAACAGCTAGAGCAACTGAGAGTTAGACCTCCTCCAGACAAGGTGCCCATTACATTTGCTGTAACCTGCACATTGGATGCAGAAATGAAATGCATTCTGCAAAGATCTGACTTGGGGGAGTATGAGAAAGCTAATCACTATGCTTCTGTACTTCAAAAGTACTTAACTTTGGTGAATCAGGGAGATGCAGAGAAGGGGAGACTCACATTGCAGATGGCCTCTTCAGATGATGCATCCCTTCTCCCCCACTCTGAACACTTTGCAGGGTCAGACCCGATAATTCAGGATGTGTTGAGGGGGGTTAGTAAGCAGAATCAGGCCAATGCTGAACTTCTTCTGGATAAACTAAGGCAGTCTACTCCTCAACCCGCCTGGGATGAACGGGGTACTTTTTTGTACAAAGGCACACCAATAAGAGGCTCTACCATGCTGGACCTGGTGCGTGCAGCTACTCAACACCACGCCCTCAAAGAAACCCAGCAGGCTGGGATGTTTTTGTAAAAGCCTTGGCTGAAGCAAACATCCCCTCCTCTCTGATAAGAAATGCCTCTACTCGGGAACATCTTAACAATGTCAAATCATCCATCATGGCCCCGCTCGAACCTAGTCAACCAGCCTCTCCACTTACCCCTTCTAGAACTAGACTGACCGGTATGTTCAACTGGATCAGAATGTAAAAAACAATGTCTTGTGAATTTTGAAATTATGTGTACTTTTATATAAATGTTTAACTTTTCTTTTAAAGAAAGACTTTTGTCTTGTGTATTACTTTTAACTCCCTCAGGAAAAAAAACACAACAGTCCTGGTTACTTTTAAACCCACAAGGAGGAGCTTTATTGAAAAAAATGGCTATGAAATTCACTACAGGAAACACAGGTCTGGGCTTGTCGTAACATGCCCGTCATAATTCTGGGCCTGTCCAAACAGTACTTTTTATTTTTTACAAAACAAATCACCATTTGATCATTTTCTGCTAAATTATCAGAATATATTTCTAAAATTTGTTGAAAAGATAAACCCTTGCATCTAATGATAGATGGAGGGAAAAGACACAATGAAAACCACAGGTCACAAAGTTTGGGTCTTGTAACTGGCTATGTTGAAATACATTCCTACAACCATTCTTGTTCAAAAATTTTAAAATGCTACTAGGGAACAGGGTGCTGTCAGGGGGCTGTCTGTAAGAGTAAAAAAACTCGCCCTGGTTGTGTTCTGTCAGGTAGAGGGCCACCCAATGTTCTCCAGGCTGGGTATGGGGGAGTGTATTGACAACCAGCCCAACAGGCCTTTGCGCTAATCTCCCTCTAGGGAGCCAGTCACTTGGGAACACATCTAAGAAAGTCTTTCTTGTGTAAGGGTCTGATGATAAAACACGTATTGGAAATTACAATAAATTTAAGTACCATAATGAGGTCAAAATATAAAATACAATACAACAACAAAATAACAAAACAGTAAATAAAACCACTCTGTGCATCTACATTTGTAAGCACACGCAGCACTAATAAAAACGCCTTGCTCTTCTCTGAGCTTGTGGTGGCACATTCGACCCCTGGGAGATTTTGCAGCTAGATATAGATATAATAATAAACAAAACATATTTATAAAGTAATTGTGATTTAAGTCGCAAATCAATGACTGCACAGGTAGATTTCCAACTATCATAAAGGTGGCTCTTCCCTCCATCGGCATGAAATGAGTCAATTGATGTTATATCATAACCAAATAGAAATACAATAGTGTTAATAGGCCCTGGGTGATTAGGTGGTTTCAAGGCTCTGCTTGTAGAAAATAACACAAGCACAGTAGGCAGCCACTGCTCTAGATCGAGGGGAGCCATGGCTGTTAAGAAGTTGATGTAACAAGAGATTCTTTGGGAGCCCTTTAATACTTGTTTTCATGAATGGGTCAATATATTTCCCTCTTAAGATGTCAAATTTTGGACAATAAAGGAGAATATGTTCATTGGCCTCAGGGGCTGCCAACTCACAATGGGGACATAGCCTCTCTGCGGTGGGGATTTTCCGGTATCTACCATCCAAGATAGCAGACGGGAATACATTGCAACGCATTAGCATTAAGGGTCTCCTCTGCAGGCAGTTTGGCCAGTTAATTATATACGCCGGGGGAACAATCCTTGAACTAATATATATATAAAGTCTGGAGCAATCTTTTGGGAGCACAAGGCAGAATTTTCGAGCTGGAGCTCTTGGTCATAAACTCTCCTCTTAATCAAGGATATTGTTCCCCTAAGACCTAGTGGGTGTAGTACTTCCTTAGAAAAGCCCAATTTACTCAAATCCTGCTCATCACAGCTACACCATTGACCTTTTATACATTCACTGGAAATAAGAGCCAGCAAGGAAGTGGAGACTGGAAGGAAAAGAATGACTTTTAGCCAAAATTTTAAAATCGCAATCGAAACCTAGGACCTAATTGATCTTTTGCCTGTTTCGGCTCTCAGTATAGCCTGGGGAACACACCTTGGTAAACCCAGAATTGTACGTAAGAAGGAATTCTGGGTTCCTTCCAGTTTACCCAAATAGGAATGGCCCCAGATAGCAACGGCATACAGCAATTGGGAAATCACCTTGGTGGTGAATAATCGCAAAGCAGGGCCCACTAACCTGCCACCCTGGGAGAAGAAGAAATTACCTATTGATGTGGAAGACTTACAAGCTTGCTGTAGCATGGCCTTGTAGTGAGAGGCCCAACCACACGTGGCCGAGAAAACTATTCCCAGGTATTTAAATGATTGGACTTGTTCTATTATAACGTTGTCCAGGAGTCATCTATGTTGTTGGCGTGATTGGCCAAATACCAGGACCTTTGTCTTAGCATAATTTATAGATAGGTTCTCCTGCTTGCAATATAGAGCAAACCTTTGCATGCTCCGTCGGAGACCTACCTGCGACACCGATAAGAGAACAGTGTCATCTTCATATAATAAAACAAATAACTTCTGGGAGCCTAATTTTGGGGCACGGATGCCACTCATAGACATAAAAGGTGTTAAATCATTGAGATAGAAGTTAAACAAAGCAGGAGCCAATATGCATCCTTGACAAACTCCTCTAGCCAAAGAAATAACTCTGGTAAGTGAATAATTTAGAGGGGAATGGACCTGGAGAGTGTTATTTAGATGTAATTTTACTAATAAATACAGTAATCAGCCATCAACAGATGTTCTTTTGAGTTTTAGCCATAAACATTCCCTGTCTATTGTGTCAAAAGCCGCTCTCAGGTCAACGAAACAACAGAACAAAGGAGTCTTGGGCTGATATAAAGTGTACTTTGTAGACAGGTGCTGGAGAACAAAAGCATGATCTAAAGTAGGGGCGGGAAACCGGTAGAATCCGGTATCCGATAATGCCGGTACCGGGCGTACCGGCATTATCGGATTTGACCCGGTAATCCGGACCAGGTACTGGATTCCGGGGTACCGGATTTTTTTTGCATTGCAGCCATTTAAAAATGGCTGCAATGTAAAAAAACTGCCCCAGCAAAAAAGTTTTTTTTAAAAAAAACCCTCCCCGAGTCCAGGCTGCGCGGGTGGAAGGGGGGACACCCCCCACCCACCCTGCCCAGCCTGGATTTTTGTTTTAAAAAAAAGAGTAAAGAAAAGACCCAGAGGCGAGGCGAGGCGAGCCCACCCCCCAGCACCAGCGGCCGCGGCGTCCCCGC
>QEPC01001665.1:3057437-3070060 GCA_003113815.1 Sphenodon punctatus | reverse complement strand
GGGAGGGGGAGGGAATTAATTTATTTCATTGGTTTCAATGGGGACACAGCGCCCCATTGAAACCAATGAAATAAATCCGGTACCGGCATACCGGATTTAATCCGGGAATCCGGTTTTCGCAGAACCGGTAACCGGTAAATCCGGTAGCCGGTAATGGGCCCGGGGTCCCACCACTAATCTAAAGTGGATTGGCCAGATCTAAAGCCAGCCTGGTCTGGGTTAATGATATCATTTCCATCCAGCCAGATTTGAAATTTACCAAGCACGTATTTTGTGTATAGTTTCCTGACTACAGAAAGAAGACTGATAGGTCTATAATTAGACAAGACACTAGGGTCACTTTTTTTGAAAATTGGCACTACTAGACTCTTAAGCCAACGTTTGGGGATCAATCCCAATGAATTGATTACCATGAAAAGAGGTGCCAAAAGCGTTGCCCACCAGCAAGCTTCATGCTTGAGAATTTCAGGAGGGATGAAATCTACCCCCGGGGCCTTACCATTCTTAAGCTGAGAAATAAGACCCAGTACCTCCGTTGTGGTAACAGGTGGCCAGTTCTGGAATCTGTTGAACCCATGGAGTTCTATAGAAATTGAGGGATTATTGGGCATAGCAAACAGCCCTTCAAAATACACATGCCATTGAGCCAAAGAGGGCAAGGAATCCCGCTCGCTCTTATCACTTGGGTTCACTTGTGCAATAAGAGCCCAAAACTGCCTGCAATCATTTGCTAAAATGGTCTGGTGTAACTGATTCCATTTGACTTTACAATGTTCAAGCTTTTTATCTTTTATTAAAAGTCTGTAGGATTTCCTCCTGCTAGACACCATCAGCCTATTACATCTTGTTGGGAATCTTATCTCTATCACATTGTCAAAAACAGCATAAACGATCATGTTGATGGTGATGGGTAAGGCTACAGCAAAGCTTATTTCTGCCCTCAGGTTTCCATTTTTAATCAGCGAGTAATGATCGCTAGGGATGGGCAAACATATCACAGTTCGAGTTCGGCCGTTCGGTTCGGCTGCGTTTGTTTCGTTTGTTCGGTTCGTCCGTTCGGTTAGGCTGTGTTTGGTTCATCAGTTTGGATGTTTGGTCGTTTGGTGGTTTGGGTAGAATGTTGAGTTCGGATTCGTATTCAGTTCGGCCGGGATCGGTTCAGTCTTTGGTGCAATCAGGAACTGAAAATGACATTTGGTTTTTGAAATAAAAGGAAAAAACTAAAAAGCATATTTCTGGCCATAACATTTTTGTTTCTTATTACTTTTTGATGAAATTTAGGGAGATTGTACTCCCAATGGAGGTCACCAAGTGTACCAAAATTCGGAACGATTATATAAAGGAAACCAATTTCAGAAGCAATTGAATGTTGTGATTTTAAGAAAAGTTCCATACACATTCATGGCTACAACTTCTTTATCTTGCATCCAATATTCATGAAACTTGTACATATTACATCCCTCCATATGCTTAATATTTCTGCCAATTTTAGGAAAGAGTGGATAAAGGGTCCCAAGGGTATAAGACATTAACCTGAAAATACATTTCCAGCTGTTACATTTTGATATTCCATTCTGTTTACAGGATATTTGACAAGAATGTATCAAATACCTTTCCTGCCATTTCAGCAAATGTACAGGAGATTTTGATAAAGGGACCCAATTATATAAGCAATTGATGTTGTCCCTGTGAAGATCATTATTCAGATGAATATCAGCATATTCAGTGCCAGTCAGAGGCAGGCACCCTGCATGGCAGGGGGAGAGAGACTGTAGGAGGAAGGATGTGGAGCAACCCCAAAGACTGACAGACACATTCAATGGCCAAACACATTACTGCAAGCTTCTAGCTTTACAGGACCAATTGGTAGTGGTTTCGAGGTGGGCATAGGGGGCGGCCCTGTGGCGGGCATAAGCAACATAACTGGGACTTCTGAGATAGCATCCCAGCAGTCAGGAGACATAGTTTAAACACATCCAGGCTGGCCAACTATCAATCACATCCTGCAGCACTGAGACAGAGGACATAAGAGAATTTCTATTGACTCTTTCCTAAACAGATGCTTCTGACTTCCCAGAAACAAGTGGGGGAGATATGTTGGGATGGTCCCAGCACAGAATGAGGATATTTGGTTGACATTTCTGTTGGCCAATTTGCATCACAAACCGATCTTATACCACAGTGACATAAGAGAATCCCAGGCATAGGCCCCTTCTCTACATATGTTGTACAGGCATATAAAATTGGGACCCTTTATAATATCTTTCTGATATTTGGCAGAGATGATCATGAAAGTGAAATATATAGTCCTGCCAAATTTCATGTACACTGGTTGGACTACAAAGATGTTATAGTCAGACATACATTTATATGTTAATTGCTTATACCACCAAGACCTTTTTTCCAATCCTTCTGAAATTTGGCAAAGGTAGTTAATATGGGAAGGGGTATAAACTGAACAAGTTTCACCTACATTAGATGTGAGGCAAAGAAGTTACAGCTAAGAATGTATATGTAGAATATTGCAAAATACAATAATTCAACTGCTTCTAAAATCGGATTCCTTTATCCAATTGTTTTGAAATTTGGTGCACATAATGCATTCTATTGGAGGTAGAGGCACCCCAGACACATAGCTTAAAAAACAAAAAAATTACAGCCGATAATGTGTTTTCCATTGAAACCAATGGAAATTCAATTCTGAACTCACCGAACGCATCCGAACTGAACGTTTGAATTCGAGTTTGGTTCGAACGTTCAGTTTGGTTGACCGAACAATTCGAGTTTGGTTCAAACTCCGAACTTCCGAATTCGAGTTCGGTTCGAACGTTCGGTTCGGTCGACCGAACTATTCGAGTTCGGTACGAACTCCGAACTTCCGAACCGCATTCGCCCATCCCTAATGATCGCCACCTTCCTGATTGGGAGACAGATCAAAGGCAAACAGCATGTACCCCCGTGCAAACTCCTCGCGGTTGATTAGGAGGGCACAATCTTTCACGTGTTAGCCAGCGGTTTGTACCAAATTCATGTATTCCCTTACGCAGTCCAGTTGCAATGACTTGGCTGGAATCTGCTCTCCATCCCCATAGAGCACCACAAAATTAATATCGTAGTGTTTGAAATGAAAGGGGTTCTTTGCATAATTTCCACTGTGTGCATCATTATCCACCAGCCCCAGAACCAGCAGCTTGGGGAGTTGCCCCAGAAACAGGTTCTCCTGATTACTGACACGACTGCCGACAGGAATGCTGAACACTTTTGTGCCCACCTGATCCACCAGATATTTAGCATTGGAGCAAAGCAGGGCCTCAGCATGTCCTAGGCGAACTCCTGGTGCCACTCGTACTTTTTTCACAAAAAGCGAGGCATTTAGAAGCTGCAACTTGTACCGCCTGGCAGGCTCATTACTCATGAGGCAGAATGACTCCTTGCTCCAGGTCAGTTTCGTTTTCACATCCACCCCGTTCAAAAGCAGTTTTTCTTGAAAAAACAGGTCGCTGTGGAGGGGGCCCAACAGCTCAACTTTTCTGCTCTCTCTGGTTAGGTCTGCCCTCTTCTTAAAACCCTTGTTACCCACCTCCAAAGTTGTTACTTCGTGTTGTCCCGCAGTGTCTTTGTAAAACAGGCCTGCAGAAAATTGTGTAGAGAGGGCATCTCCGCCATAATTGAGCACAGATTCTATGAATGCCCTGTAAGGATAGCAGTTGTTGCTCTGGCTAATGAGACAATCCCCCAGCATAATATCCAACTGGCTGAATATGGAGGCCACAGGATAGTTCACCAAGCCCACCTCTGTGTCTGCGTTGAGATTAGCGTTGTTTTCCTTGACAATCTTACAGTTGAGGTAGAGTAACGTGTTGTTCAAATCCAAATAGTCTATTCCATTTCCAGCTATGAAAAAATCAAGAGGGGCTGTCTCTCCCACAGCCAAGAGAGGGGGGATTTTGATGTACATACTCTTCTCGATGCTGGTTTGCATGAGGGCTACTTGAAACAGGTCTAGTTCATATTTGGTGCATTCCTCGGATCTACAGTGAATAAACGCCATGTTGATTAAAATATACCTTCCTTAGAGTCGAATGCCTCCTCTTTCGTACAGCCTTCCTCTGCTTCTGGTGTGGCCCCCTCTGCACAACCCTCCTTTTATGGGTTCGAGGGGGCCCCACCCATTGCGTTTGTGATCTCTTTCTCTTAACTCCTCTTCTTCTCTGTATGTACATAAGCACAGATCCCTCCTGCTTATCAGAGGGGCTGATTTTCTCCATGACAGATCGAGTAACGTTCTCCAACACCTCCTTGGCTATATTTTGGGTGGCTGTTTTGGCATGGGGTTTAATCAACTCAAAGCCCCTTCTTAAAAGAGGAACAGCTTTTCAAAAGAGACTGCGAAATATCCCAATACCTGCCTCATACATTACAGGGGTTCCATGAAACCCTGGGAAAGCATATCTGGCTTAGACTTTGTAGTAGTTGGCATAGACCCTGGGGTTCCCATAATTTTTTACAATCACCATCTTAAAAACTCACTGCTCTTCGAGGGCGTATGTGTAGTTTCACAACCACCTTTCCAAAACAAAATGAGACGTGCTCGTTCTGATCTGTCTTTATTTCAATGATGATAGTGTCAATGTGGTGTTTACTGATCGGTACGTAGTGAGGCTTGTCATAGGTGATGGTGACAAAGTCGTTGCTGTTCCCCCACACAGGAACACAACGCAGTAACGGTACTGAGAAATCCCCACAAAACTGGTGTTCTATGATGTCTGTGTACAGGTACAGAGAGATGAACCCTCCCATAATGTCTGCAGCATGGGGAAACTGCTGGTTCGTTAAAGCTGGTGACACCCCTATTATATGGGCTAGAGCCCCACGGGCTAGGAAGCTGTGTGAATCAGCTGCCATCCCTATTTTAGGGGCTACAACTCCTCGGAGCAGGACCCTGTGTGTATTAGTGGTCTCCACTCTAACTTATCTCCCTACAGGATCAAACCTCAGGGCTACAGGAGGTGGCTCAGTACCTCTGGGTATCTGGTTGTTTATTTGATCCAGTAGTTCTTCAATGCTTGAATAATAGCCTGGGGAAAGGGTGTAATGCCATTTTACAGGTCCATGACTGATTTCATAAACGGTCGTTGCGATGTTGTCCCAACTGTGGGGGTATTGTATTTCAGCCAGCCCCACTTCCCAGCTGCCTGGAAGCTCCAAGGGTCTGACTAGCTGTATGGTAAAATTAGAACTGGTGTTTTGTGGAAAAGCACCGGTGCATGCGTTGCTCGGTAAAGTGATGTAAAAGTAAGCCATGATGATTAAGCATCTGTGAGCTCTGAAGCGCTTACCCAACTGTTAAATTTAGAAGGCCAGCCTAGCCACTTTACCAAGCACTGCTTGTTTCATCCTTTCCCCTTTGTGGATATCACTTTTTCAATCCTGTAAACTTTGTCCTGTTTAGGGTTGACTTTTTGAAGTTCTTCAGGATAGAAGGACCCAAGGATTGCTTCACCTTTGTAATCGCTCAGTCTGTACACAGGCCTCTGTGCCTTGTTAAGGACGTCATCCACAATGAATATTTCCCCCATAAAGCTTTGCTCATAGCCTTTCTCAAATTTACCCTTGAGTTTGGAGATCCTTACATGGTATCCTTTTCTAAAAGAGGCTACCTCCTTTCTTACCCCCAGCTCATCCCCGTAAAGTGTTTTCCACACCCTCAGAGCATTTGTGGTGTTCACATCTACAGGGCTGGTGTGTATGGACCTGTGGTAACTGTGATTATAGTTCTTGGTGAACTGAGGCAGGACATCAATATAGCGAAAGGTGTTGCGAGCTGTGAAATACCACCACATCTTTGATTTTAAAGTTCTGTTAAACAGCTCCACCACCCCTGCCTTGACATGGGGTATTTTCAGATGTTACGAGATCACAGTGAACCACGGTGAATACCCACCTGTGGTCACTGTGACTTGCATGTCTGTTTGGTGGCCACCGGATGTTCGCCACGCTCAATCCCCACATGGGGTCAGTTTCAACCACGCTTCCCGGGCTAGCCGCACCAAATCCCTGGGAAGTATGGTGAAAGTGATCCCCGGTGGGGATCAAAGAAAAGTAACGTCTGGTCGGTCGCCACGGCCCGGAAGCACCGGTGGGATTCCGGGCCATGGCGGATTCGGCCAGATGCTGCGGTGGCATTGGCCCTGTCGCCCACCCCTCTCCCCAGAGGACAGGTGGTGGGGAGCATGGAGGGGGTGGGCCGTGCAGCCGCACGTTGCGCTGAGTGGCCCCGCCCCCTCCCCAATTCCCCGCCGGGATCCCCCGGCACGTCTGTTAGGGCGTGACGGGGTCGTCCCAGCGGGGGATGACTTTATTGTTTTCATGACGGGGCCAACTGGCCCCATCACGTCTGAAAACACCCATGGTTATTGGTTACAAAGTGGTGTACCCCATGTTGGGTATTTTCAGACGTTACGAGATCACAGTCAACCACAGTGAACCACGCTCATTCCCACGGCAGGGCCAAAGCACCCTGAACATCTGTTTGGTGGTCGCCAGATTTTCACCATGTTCAATACCCACATGGGGTCAATTTCAACCACGCTTCCCAGGCTCCCCGTGGGACGAGCTCCGAAAGCGTGGTCAAAGTGATTCCCGCTGGGAAACAACAAAAAGTAACGTCTGGATGGCAATCACTGGCCGGGATAAAAGAAAATGATTCCCAGCCAGGGTCAAAGCATGCAGCATCGCTGCCAGGCAACCGGCAACAACACAGACCGGGGAGGGAGATTTAAAGTGCAATCAGCAGCAGGGAAACGTGGCGGGATGGAGTGAGGAGGGAGGAGGAGGAGAGCGGTGGGATAGAGCGAGGGAGGAGGAGGCAGTGGCAATGGTGGAGGGAGCGCAGGCACAGGGGGGGAGGAGGAGGAGGGGGTCGTGCTGCACATGGAGGTGGTGGAGGGAAAGCAGCAGCAGCAGCAGGAGCCACAGAAACAGGTAAGGGAACCCATGGGGAGGGGAACAGGGAGCACAGGGGCAGCCGGGGGGGGGGGACGGGACCCAGCAGGGCACCCAGCAGGGAGGGTGGGGACAGGGGGAGTGCCCCAGGATGGAGCAGAATGGAACCCAAGCAGTAAAACACCCCTCCGTGCCACCCACTGAGCCCCCGGAGGACCCAGGCCCAGCCTGGGTGGAGGAGGAGGTGGTGAAGGAGGACAATGAGGAGGACAAGGAGGATGAGGAGGAACCACAGGGGAGAAGGGGGAGATGGGCCTACCACCGAGGGGGCCAGTGGGGGCTGCAGGAGACCCTGGACTTCATATGGATCTGGGGGACCCTGGAGTACTAGCTGGAGCTCGCCCTCAACCAGCACAATGAACATGTCTACCGGGACATAGTGAGGGACATGGAGGTGGCAGGGCTCCACCAGACTGTCAGACAGTGCCACTCAAAGGCCAAAGAACTCAAGAGGGGGTACAAGGCCATCCGGGACAATAACGTGCGGTCTGGCCATGGAGCCTGGACCACCCCCTTCTACGATGCCCTGGACCGCATCCTTCATATGAAGGGGTCCATCATTGCCCCACGTCTAGTGTGGTGCGCTGTGGTCCAGGGCAGGTAACGGGCCAAGGTACCCCCTCCCCTTGCCACCCCACAAGAAGGCACCAGCTCCAGGGCCCCGGAAACCCAGGAGGAACGTCCCAGGACCCCTGGCACCAGCAGTCCCCCCCCCAGACAGCAGCTCCGACAGTCAGCACCCCCAGGCCGGACAGGCAGAGTCTGAGTCCAGCACCCTTGGTACCCTCAGCCAGTGGTCCTGGGGGGAACACTCCAGCATGGAGGGACCAGCCTCGGAGGGATCAGAGACTGACATAGAGGGTATGCGAGCAGACAGGGAGAGGGGGGAAGGGCCAGGCCCAGGGGCCAGGGGGGAGACACAGGCTGTAGCTGGCACCCATGGTCACCTGGGCCCATCCCCCCAGCACAGTGGATGAGAGAGCACCGGGCACGGGTCCGCCGCTGGAGAGAGGACTAGGCAGAGGAGATTGTCCGGACCTTGGCAGAGCAGGGGGAGCGGATGATTGTGACCATGGAGAGGATGGGGGTGGCCATAGAGCAGTCCCTGGAGCGGGCAGAGGCGAGGGACCAGAGGCTCCAGGTGGAGGTGCGCCTGGAGTAGAGGCGGGAGCGCCGTGAGCACAGCAGGCAGGGGGAGGTGATTGGGCAGCTGGAGCGCTCCATTGATGCTATGGTGCGGGAGCACACCACTAAAATGGACAGGTCCCATGACATTGGGACCTCTCTGCTCCTGCATGCTGGCACGCTATGTGCCTATGTCATGGCTCCAGCCCCCCCAGCCGCACAGCCTGTCCTGGGCCCCCTGCCGGGCCCTGTGGCACCCCAGCCACCTCCACAGCCGCACCAGCCGCCTCCACGGCCACAGGGTCCTCACATCTGCCTCCCCCAGACCCTGGCCACCCAGAGGGTGCAGCTGCCCAGGGGGCCCCTGATAATCCTGGGACTGCCCCCACCTGCCACGCCTCCGGCCAGTGAGGCGACCCAGGACACTGACGGGGACACAGACAATGGGGGGGAGGTGAGCTCACAGAGCTCGGTGTCAACCACTGGGTGGCCGAGGGGCTGACCCCGGACACATGGGGGGCACCAGTGTGAGGGGGGGCACCAGTGTGGGTTGGGGTGGTGGTGGGTGTGAGGGTGCACATGTATATAGGGTGACAATAAATGGGTGAAAAGAATCCCTGTCTCCTGTGCTACTATCTGGGTGACAGGAGGGGCTGGGGGGGGCATGCAGGGGCAGGACCCCGGGTCCCCCAGGGGCACCACAGGGGTGGTGGTGGTGGTACTCTCCCTCACACCTCAGCCTCGTGGCTGATGCACCTCGCCAGGGCGTCCTGGATGCGCTTGGCATAACGGTACTCTCGTGGATTGTTAGCATTTACATACAGGGGCACTGGGCCTGGAAGGTGGTTGGGCTCTGGATATTCCAGGGCAGCCCCCTCGGTCTTGCACACATTGTGCAGCACACAGCAGGCCATGATCACCAGAGCAGAGGTCTCCATAGTGTAGTCCAGGTGGCCTGCGAGGCTCCTTCAGTGCTGCTTGAGTGCCCCGAAGGCCCGCTCCACCACAGTCCTGCTGGAACACAGGTGGGAGTTGTAAAGTGCCTCCACAGGGTTCTGGGGGATCGGGTACACCTTCATGAGCCACCGGGTGATGGGATAGGCTGGGTCCCCCAGGATACAGGGGGGCATCGGGGCCCCCTCGATCCAGGACATTCCCATGTCAGCAAAGTCCCCCCGGAACATCCTGGCATAGAAGGGGGAGATGGTCATGATCCTGGCATCGTGACTGCACCCAGAGTTGCCCGTGACGTGAAGATGTCTATGAACCTTCCCCGGTGGTCCACAACCGCCTGCAGCTGCAGGGAGTGATATCCATGCCTGTTGACATACTCTATGGCCTCAGCTACGGAGGGGTGGAGGATCTCGATGTGTGTGCCGTCCACGGCACCCATGCAGTTGGGGAAGCCTCTGACCGTGAAACTGACCATCACAGCCTTCTGGTCCACCAGTTGGATAGTTCTGTCCAGGAGCACCCCCTCCACCGCCTCACAGACATCCCGGAGAATACAGGGAATGGTGCTCAGCCTGACCCCAAAGTGCTCAGAGACGGGCCAGCAGGAGTTGGGCGCTGCCAGGGCCCACACCCCAATGGCCACCCACTGGATCATGGGGATGGGTGCCCTCATGGGGGTGTGCTTGCGCTCTAGCCAGGGCGTGAGTAGCTCCACGAACCACAGCAAGGTAAGCTTGTCCATCCTGAAGTGGGCCCTCCAGGTGGCCTCATCCCAGTGGGCCAGAGCCTGGGCCCACCAGTCCTGGGCCCACTCTGAGACCCACAGCCACCGGTCGATGGGCATAGTGAGCATGACTGCCCGGCGCAGGGCCTTTGCCCCCCTTCGGAGGCACCCAGCCACCTCTCGGATCGCCGCGGGTCATCTCTGCCCCTGGCTCACGGCCTGCTGGTCTTCCCCAGAAACCCTCTGTGCCCTGAGATGGGCCAGTGCCTGCCTGCAGCCATGGCAGGCCCTGCGAGTCCGCACAACACTCCCAGCCACGTGCACCCGCATCTGGGAACCTGTGCACACCTCTGTGGTCAGGATGCGCAGCTGATCCATGTGGGCGCGATACCACTCGCCCACAACCGCCAGGAATATGCAGTAGGCACGCGCCCTGTCCTGCTCCATGCTGTTTCTGGCCCCAGGGGGTGGGGGTGTGTAATGCCCGGCCGGGAATGGAAAGGGTCGGTGGTTGGCCTGCCCCCAGGTGCCCTGGCCTCCCTGTGCAGGGCGGGTGTGCCTGGGAGTGCTATAGGGTGCACCTGCTCACCGAGCGTGAGGCCAAGCACCAGGCCGGGCACGTGCGGCTGTGCATTCCGGTTGCAGCTGCATGCCTTCTGTCATCAACCCATCCCCGCCCTCTCCCTGTTAGCTACACCATGTCCTTGGAGGCCTGATTAGATGACCTGGCTGGGTGCTTGTGTCCTGCAGCTGTGCCGGGTCCGCGTCCCACACCTTGCTCTGCAGCTATACATTGTTGCAGCCTGTGGCCGCCTGTCCTGTCCTTGGGACGCCTTGGAAACAACACCCCCCCAGCTCTGCGGTGACCGCCTGCCCCCCTGTCTATGGTGTTATTCTCCCTGTGTAGCTGGGCCATGTCTGGTTGTGCTTCCACTGGGCTCCTGCTTCCCGGCCCCCATGGGGCCCCCCATAGCTGGACCTTCCGTGAGACCATGTCCCTGTGTGAGCTGTGGCATACCCCGGCCATGCAGTTGCTCCTGGGTTGCCCGGACAGCCAGTCAGGTGCTTATGTGAGCCTGAGCTCTGGGCTTCGCTAAATCGGCTATGAGGCAAGTGCCCGGGATTGCCGCCTGCAAGCAGAGACGCTGGGACTGGTTCCCTTTCCCGATGGGCGCATCCCAGAGATGAGGTGCTCCTATGTGGCCTGGTCAACGGCTGAGACTGTGTCTGCTCTGTGTGTGTGCAGCATGTCCGCCTACATGCTGTGCCTTGCGGAGGGGGGCCCTGCCTTGGCTGTGTCATACTTTGGCTGTATCCACGAGGCCCATGGGTACAGGCGCTCCCGTGGGGCAGTGTATCACCAGCTGTTGGAGCTGGATCAGCTTCCTTGGCCCCCTGCTGCTGACTGCTGTGTGTCAGAACCTTCCGCGGTGGAGCTGTCGGCGCTGTCGGGCGTGTGGACCCGTTCTGATGTGCAGTTGGGGCTGTCCATGCAGGATCCCTTAGAGGCCTACTACCTGATCGCCCATCACATGTCCTTGTTGGGGTACCACCGAGGCATGATCCATTGACCCCACGTGGTTCACCGTGTGGGACAACCGGCCCCTGGCCCTGAAGTGGTCCCCAGCAGCTGGCTTTGGAGTTCATGGGTGCCTCTCAGTCCCTGGTTGCCTGTCCCCATGTGGGCTCTGGCCCCCGCCCGGGGTGCGGGTTACACTGACAGCTCCCTCCCTGCTATCTCTGGTGATTGCCTGTGCTGTTTGCTTCCCGAGGTGCATCTGGCCCTGGCTGTGGGGCCGGGGCCTCTCTGCCCCCCCCGTCTCCCTGTGCACCTGGAGTTCTCCTACGTGCTTGCCTTCTCTGGATCCTAGGTCCGGCTCTCTGCATTGTCTTCACGACTCGCCTGGGTCCCGCTGAGTATCATCGGCCGCCTGCGCCCCCTCTGGTGGCCCCTGCCCCCCCTTGGGTGCCTGTGTGACCTCTGGGTTCAAGGGTCCCTGCACTGCCCCTCCCGGCTTCCTTCAGGG
This sequence comes from Sphenodon punctatus, assembly GCA_003113815.1. NCBI lineage: Eukaryota > Metazoa > Chordata > Lepidosauria > Sphenodontia > Sphenodontidae > Sphenodon > Sphenodon punctatus. Next base: position 3,058,225 of record QEPC01001665.1, on the reverse strand, counting down.
GTGTGTGTGTGCCTATGGGCTGGCAGCCGTGCACTGGCACTCCTGCCTGGCCCCCCTCGCCCCCTTGCCAGGGTGTGGGGTCAGAGTGTGCCTGCAGGACCGTTCCTGGCCCGCACCCGGTTCTGTGTGGGCTCCTGCTGTGTCTCAGGACCATGCTCCTAGGGCCCCCTGTTCCAGAACTGCCTGTGTGTTGAACTTCCAGCCGTTTGGTTGCTTCCCCCCAAGGCACCTCGTCTCATTTGTCTGCTGGACATGGCAGCTGTGGCCGGACTGTTCAGGGCACCTTTCCCCCATCCTACCTGTCCTGCACGTGCTGGGACCTGCTTGGTCGCTCTCCTCTGCTGGGATGTTTTGGCTCTCTTCGTGTCTCTGCCTGAGCATGGGGGAGGTTCCTTCCTCCTTCCTGCACGCACTGAGTCTTGGGACTTGGTATAGCTCTGGGCCTTTCCTATACTACCTGTGTTTCCAAATAAACTGACTTGAACATGCTTATGTGTCCTGCCTGCTTCTTACTGCTTGGGTACTGGCCCCTTCTGTGACAGCTGCATTGGGCTACTGGATGCACGGCTCTCCCGCTCTGTGCATTTTCACACCTGTGTTGTTGGGGGGTCCCATGTGGCCTGTTATGCTGTGGGGGTTGTTGTCCCGGTTGCCTGTGTCCTGCCCTACCCCTGTGCCATTTCACCCCCATCCCCTGTTCTGTCCCCCCCTTTGCCCAGTGTGCCTTGTGTGCGGTCTGGTCCCGCGTGTCTTCCCTTCCCTTCCAGTCCCGTGTGTGTGTGTGTGTG
>QEPC01001665.1:3033865-3056453 GCA_003113815.1 Sphenodon punctatus | reverse complement strand
GGGCGCATCCCAGAGATGAGGTGCTCGCATGTGGCCTGGTCCGTGGTTGAGACCGTGTCTGCGCTGTCTGCGTGCAGCCTGGCCACCTACATGCTGTGCCTTGCGGAGGGGGGTCCTGCCTTGGCCATGTCCTACTTTGGCTGTATTCACAGGGCCCGTGGGTACCGGCGCTCCCGTGGGGCAGTGTATCACCGACTGTTGGAGCTGGCTCAGCTTCCTTGGCCCCCTGCTGCTGACTGCTGTGTGTCGGAGCCTTCCGTGGCGGCGCTGTCGGGCATGTGGTCCCGTTCTGATGTGCAGTTGGGGCTGTCCATGCAGAATCCCTTCGAGGCCTACTACCTGATCACCCATCACATGTCCTTGTTGGGGTACCGCCAAACTATGATCCATTGGCCCCACGTGGTTCACCATGTGGGATACCCGGGCCCAGGCCCTGTGGTGGTCCCCAGCAGCTGGCTTTGAGTCCATGGGTGCCTCCCGGCCCCCGGTTGCCTGTCCCCATGTGAGCTCTGGCCCCTGCCTGGGGTGCGGGTTCTGCTGACGGCTCCCTCCCTGCTGTCTCTGGTGATCGCCTGTGCTGTTTGCTTCCCGGGGTGCATCTGGCCCTGGCTGTGGGGCCGGGCCCCCTCTGGGGGTCCCCCCCACATCTCCCTGTGCACCCGGAGTTCTCCTGTGTGCTTGCCTTCTCTGGATCCTGGGTCCGGCTCTCTGCACTGCCTTCATGACTCGCCTGGGTCCCTCTGAGTATCATCGGCCGCCTGCGCCCCCTCCGGCGGCCCTTGGCCTCCCCTTTGGGTGCCAGTGTGACCTCTGGGTTCAAGGGTCCCTGCACTGCCCCTCCCGGCTTCCTGCAGGGGTGTGTGTGTGCCTATGGGCTGGCAGCCCTGCACTGACACTCCTGCCTGGCCCCCCTCACCCCCTTGCCGGGGTGTGGGGTCAGAGTGTGCCTGCAGGACCATTCCCGGCCTGCGCCCCCTCTGGTGCCCCGGCCTCCCCCTTGGGTGCCTGTGTGACCTCTGGGTTCAAGGGTCCCTGCACTGCCCCTCCCGGCTTCCTTCAGGGGTGTGTGTGTGCCTATGGGCTGGCAGCCGTGCACTGGCACTCCTGCCTGGCCCCCCTCGCCCCCTTGCCAGGGTGTGGGGTCAGAGTGTGCCTGCAGGACCGTTCCTGGCCCGCACCCGGTTCTGTGTGGGCTCCTGCTGTGTCTCAGGACCATGCTCCTAGGGCCCCCTGTTCCAGAACTGCCTGTGTGTTGAACTTCCAGCCGTTTGGTTGCTTCCCCCCAAGGCACCTCGTCTCATTTGTCTGCTGGACATGGCAGCTGTGGCCGGACTGTTCAGGGCACCTTTCCCCCATCCTACCTGTCCTGCACGTGCTGGGACCTGCTTGGTCGCTCTCCTCTGCTGGGATGTTTTGGCTCTCTTCGTGTCTCTGCCTGAGCATGGGGGAGGTTCCTTCCTCCTTCCTGCACGCACTGAGTCTTGGGACTTGGTATAGCTCTGGGCCTTTCCTATACTACCTGTGTTTCCAAATAAACTGACTTGAACATGCTTATGTGTCCTGCCTGCTTCTTACTGCTTGGGTACTGGCCCCTTCTGTGACAGCTGCATTGGGCTACTGGATGCACGGCTCTCCCGCTCTGTGCATTTTCACACCTGTGTTGTTGGGGGGTCCCATGTGGCCTGTTATGCTGTGGGGGTTGTTGTCCCGGTTGCCTGTGTCCTGCCCTACCCCTGTGCCATTTCACCCCCATCCCCTGTTCTGTCCCCCCCTTTGCCCAGTGTGCCTTGTGTGCGGTCTGGTCCCGCGTGTCTTCCCTTCCCTTCCAGTCCCGTGTGTGTGTGTGTGTGTGTGCCTGGGCGTGTGCTTGTGCTGTGTGTTCCGCTGTGCCCCCGTTGTCTGTATGCCTGTTGTGTGTGGTGCCTGGGCTGCTCTTCTCCCTCCTCCCCCCTCCCTTCCCATTTCTCTTGTGTGGGCGTTCCCTTTTGTGCCTTGTGGCTTCGTTTGCCCTCGGGCGGCCATGTCTGTGTCCCGTCCCTTCCCAGTGGCTTGTGGGTGTTTTGACCATGCCCGGGGATCGGCGTAATGTCTGTTGTGCTGCCCCGGTCCATGATCTGGCGGCCCGATTCCCTGCCGTGGTCCCGGTCCCATAACATCTGTTCAGGGCTTTTATTGACCGGGGGGGGGGGGTTTGTTTCATTCACCCCCACTGGGGATTTGCTGTGGTGAATCGGCCCAGCGTAACGTCTGAAAATACCCGTTGTCCAAGCAGTTTTTGGAATGTCTTATTTAAAAATTATTTCCCCTGATCTGTTTGTAATTTGGGGGGTATCCTCCCTTCCCTGAAAATGGCTGCAAAGGCCTTAGCCACTTTGCTGCCCGTCTTGTCTTTCATGCCTAAGGTCCAGGCATACTTGGATAGGATGTCTATGATGGTTAAGATGTACTTGATACCCCCATTATGCTTAGAGAAATGTTGCATATCCATCAAATCAGCCTGCCATTGAGCATCCAAGCCTGACACGATTGTTTTGTTTCTTTTAAAATGCTTGCATGCAGATTTGTGAAGGGTATACGCATCCTGGTCTGAAAGCCATGAAATCACTTCTTTCTTAGACAAGGTTTTGCCTTGCTTTTTAGCAGCCTGAAAAAGAGGATTCACCCCTCCAAAACTTCCAGTCTCTCCTGGAGTGTAATAGAGCTCCCTTAGCAGGTCCTCGTGCGCAGACCTGCTTCCAGCATGCCCTGCTAAAAAACACCAATGACTACCAGAGACATTTCAAATAAAGTTTTTATTCTTCTGCTGTCGCTAGTTTCTTTTTACACCAATCCATCTGGTCACCTCCTCTTAAACACTTGCAAAAGCAGGAAACACAAGATACGTTTACTCCCACTGGATCTCCCAACTTCAGGCTTTCAAAAGTCTTTAAAAAGTCAGAGTTGACCTGAAACAAAAGATTTTTTAAAAAAGTCAAATCAGCTCCTGTGTCTGTATTTTTTTCCACATACTCTTTCCCTTCTCCCTCAGCCCCACCAATTCAGTGCAACTTACCACAGGGTCTTCAGCCTGTTGCGTGTCCATGGGTTCATTGTCCGGCTCTGAGGTTTCAACTGTTTTCTTTCCCGTATAGAGCCTTTTAACAAGATCAAAGGGGGTAGCACCCCAACGGTAAGCCATTGCAGTTTTTCTGTGTAACTGGTAGCAATCAGCTCCCTGCTCTCTGTATCAGAAAATGGCAAACCCCCTCTTTCATACCTCTAGGGGGTGGGATTACAGCTCCACAAACCTTTCCGATTGGTCACGGGATGGCGTGGTGAGCGGTTTGAGACCCCCTAGGTCAGATCTCTGCAACAAGGCAGGTAAGAATGACAAATCCTTCACTGATTGGTTCAGCTCACACTCCTGAGTCGTTTGAACACTCACATGACCCTCTTTCTGTGACTCTTCCTACCCCAGAAACCCCACCCCATTGGACCTGATTTTCTCCAAGACGAAGTGGGCTAGGATGATGAAACCTATGCTGAATGGCTCACCTCACTCTGCTGAGCTCGTAGAGGGGTTGCATAATGCAATCGCTGCAGTTCACCCTACTCCGAACCCTGCACCATAAAGTTGCTCCGATCCTCACAAAACCCATACCTACTGGTCCATCTCACTTTCTTGAGTTCATAGAGGCATTACATGGCCCTCTTCAAAGAACCTTGTGGGTTCAGGGAGCCTTTGGTTCCAGCCACCCTGACCAACAAGCAAATTCCCCCAAAGTCAAGCGTAAGGACCTTCCGGGTTCAGGGGGGGGGGGGGTGGAACCAGAAGCATTACCCCTTCTGTGTCACTTCCGCTTACCCACGTCACTTCCATCCCAAGGTGGGACTTATGACCCCCAGGAAGGCGGGACTTCTGCCGATGTAGGACCCCACGTGACCTGTCAAACTGATAACAATCAGTTTGATGACCAGTGTCCCCCTTCCTACTGACAGCCGCTGAGGGCACACTACTGGGGACCTGTAGCAAGGAACACAGGAATTTCGCCTGCAAAGTGTTTAGGTCATATGGGCATTGGATGGCCCAGAGAGCAGTGCCTGACATTGGGGATGGGGCTGGCGAGGGTGGTTAACGCGTCCTTGCAGAAGGGGAGACTGTTGCCTAGTCTCAAGGAGGCTGTGGTGCACCCCCTGCTGAAAAAGCTGTCCTTGGATGTGGACGCACTCGCCAGCTACCAACCTGCCTCTAACCTTCCCTTTTTAGGGAGCGGGCGGTGGCGATCCAGCTTTATCCTGCGGCGTTCCGCAGGGTTCCATTCTGTCTCCATTGCTATTTAATGTATATATGTAGCCCTTGGGGGAGGTCATGAGAGGGTTCGGGGTGCGGTGTCACCAATATGTTGATAATACTCAGCTGTACCTCTCTTTTTCAACTGACCCAGACCCTGCCGTCTCGTTGCTATGCCAGTGTCTGGAGGCCATGGTGGAATAGATGTGGCAGAGCAGACTGAAGATCAACCCTGATAAGATGGAGGTGATGTTGGTGGGGAGTGCGAGGGAGGTGTCGGTCCCCTTGGTTGGGGGGGTTCACTCTCCTATAGCTCAGCAGGTTTGGAGTTTGGGGGTGATTCTGGATGTGGATCTCCACCTGGAGCGACAGGTGGAGGTATTGGCGAAGGTCGCCTTCTGCCAGTTATATCTGGTGCAGAGGGTGCATCCGTACTTCTCCAGCCTGGACCTGGCCTCCCTCGTCCATTTCTTCGTCACCTCAAGGCTGGACTACTGCAACGCGCTCTGCGTGGGGCTGCCCTTGTTCCTGGTTCAGAGGCTGCAGTTAGTGCAGAATTGGGAGCATATAACACCTGTGCTCCAGACTCTGCACTGGTTGCCGATAGCATGCCGAGTCAGGTTCAAGGTATTGGTGTTGATCTATAAAGCCCTTCACAGTCTGGGCCCCTCATACCTCAGGGGCCGCCTCGCCCTCCACGCCCTAGAGTGGCTCCTTCGGTATGCTGGGGGTGCCTTCCTGGAGGTCCCCCATGTTAAGCAGGGGGCCATAATGGAGAGGGCATTCTCAGTGGCCGGGCTGCGTCTCTGGAATTCCCTCCTGGAGATAGCTCGCCTGACCCCAAGCCTTTTAACATTCTGGCAAATTTGCAAGACCTGGCTGTTCGCCCAGGTCTTTGGGGAGGGGTGGGTGGGTTAGAGATTTTTTATCCCCCGTCACCCTATTTATTGTATTTTTATATTATTCTGGCCTGGTTTTTGGTTTGTTTTTATGAGTGTTTTTATATATTTTTATATTTGTATTTTATATTTGTTAGCCGCCCCAAGCTGTTTGCAGGAGGGGCGGGATATACATTGATGAAAATAAAATAAAAATAAATAAATAAATAAATAAATGATCTGGGCTCTGGGCTTTGCATCCAATATCCTAAGAGCTGGCAAAAGGAATCTGTCATCCCTCTTATGAAAGTAGCGCAATAAGGCTGTAAAACAGGCACTTGCCCGTGCGCTAGCTAGATTAAAATGGTGGTTCCACTTAAGGGAGGCCTGGAAAAGTATGCCTAGATATTTGTAGGTACGAACCTGGACAATAGCGGACCCACTGATTGACCACCAAAAAGCTTTTTTCATCAGTCCAAAAACCATGACCTTTGTCTTCGTATAGTTAATACAAAGTTTGTTCCACTCGCAATAGTTGCCCAGAGCAGCAAGCTGTCTCTGCAGACCAACCCTGGTTTGAGAAAGGATAACAGCGTCATCCGCATATAATAGGCATCTGACCGGATGTGTCCCTATTTTAGGGGGGGGGAGGAGACACTTGACATGGGGGGACCATGGCATTTATAAAAAAATTAAACACTACAGGCGCCAGTACACAACCCTGTCTGACACCTGAGAAAATACCCATACGTTGTGATAAATGGCCAGACCGATCCAAACGAACAGCTAGAGTAGTTTTAGAGTGTAGGACTTTGATCAATCCAAGAAGCCACCTATCAATAGTAGTATTATCCAGCTTATCCCAAAGCAGGGTTCTGTCAATCAAATCAAAAGTCGCCCTAAGATCTACAAAAACGCAAAATAATTTTCGATTACGTTTGACATATTTTTCTGCCAGGTAAGAGAGGGTTAGACAATGGTCCATAGTAGAGTGGTCTTTTTGGAATCCCACTTCTTCCGCATGAATGATCTTATTTTTGGTCAGTCAGGCTACCATCAGATTTAGCAAATGTTTAGAGTATAATTTACTAATAGTACTCTGGAGATTGATAGGTCTATAATTTTCTGGCGAAACCCTTGCTCCAATTTTATAAATTGGGATTACAATGGCATCACCCCACCCCTCAGGGATTATGCCAGACTGATCAATAGGCGTAAAAAGGGCAGCCAGAAGGGGAGAGCACCATTCGACATGATGCTTTAACAACTCTGAAGGTAGAAAGTCCACACCGGGAGCCTTGTTAGATTTAAGTTGTGAAATTAATAAATTAATTTCCTGGGCTGTCACTTCTGGCCAGGCAGGTAGATCACTTTCCAATAAGGTGTAGACAGCCTGCCCTGAATGAAAAGGAAAAATGGCACGGAAGTGAGACTCCCAGGTATCAGTGGGAACCGGCAAGACAACTGAACTCCTACCCCTACCAAAGGAACCATTTATAACCTCCCCAAAAGTCTTAGAGTTGCCTGCCTGCGCTGATGTCACCAGGAGGCCCCACTGCTCTAATCGATAAACCCTTTTTTTCTCCTGTACCAGTTTCTTGTAATGTCATTTAATAGCAATATATTCCTTGCGAAAACCGGGACCTGCACTAGATCTATAATGCAGATACCGTTGTCGCATTTCATATTTCAAAACTCTACACTCGGCATCAAACCAGGGTTGCCTCCTTACATTTGGAAAACCCCCAGCACATGAACCAAAGCTACGTTTGGTAAGAAAAGGTTGCAAATGCTTTATAAGCAAATTGTAATCCTCTATTTTGGCCTCAGCCGTAGAGGAGTTCATTATGGTGGTTCTGAGACCATTACACCCGTGGTCTCTTAAAACCCCCACAGCTGTCTCAGATAGCCCTGAGGACCACGGTATTCTAGTAAGGTTTTCCACAGAGGCAGGCACTACATCAGGCAGGGTGTCTAAAAAAAATCACTTTTGGAATTCCAAGAGACATTAAGCTTAATAACTAGGGGGAGGTGGTCACCATAGACCATCGGTTCCACTCAAAACATGTTAAGATAAGGTATCAGACATGGAGTTACTATAGCAAAATCGACCACACTAGCACTGTGATGGGCAATAAATGTAAACTCCACATCAGGGTCATCAACGGTAGAGCCGTTGAGAACAACCAAATCAGCTCTCGCCAGAAAATTGGCCATGGCAATGCCGGAGGCATTCACCTTGGAATCCTTGGAATGTCTACCAAGAAGACCTGGGACATTATAACTAATCGCCACATGGCTTGCTAGCCCAAGAACATCATTGTCAGGGCCAAGGCGGGCATTTAGATCTCCAGCCAAAATAAGTTTTGCCATTGAATAAGTTGTTGTCAATTTGCCAACTAACCATTCAAGGCAGGGCCAAAACAGCAGTTCAAAACTGTGTGCATTAACTGGAGGGATATATACAGAGATACAAATCAACTGTAGTGACCCCACCTTAAAAAGAGCCCCTACTGCTCTAGGGGGAAGGTTGAAGTGGTGGATGAGCTCACAGTCCAGCTCTTCCGAGAAAAAGTAAACCACCCCTCCACTAGGCCTTCCCTTGGAGTGAAGGGAAACTGCAGGTAATGCAATAGACTTAAATCCTGAGAACTCCAAAGATTCCTTGCTCCATGTCTCTTGGAGTAGGATATAAAATCCTCTCAAATACGTAAAAAAAGAGGCATCTTTATCGCAAGATCTCCATCCTGCGATGTTCCAAGAACAAATAGACAAGAGTGTCTGGTGCACACCTTGCTAAGCCTCAACTGCGATAAGAATCCTTGGCCTTAGTTGGCCCTTTGAAATTAGGGTTGATGCCTTGTATGAGGCCTAGTGAGGCCTTGTATGAGGCCCAGACGAGGCTGCCAAAGGAGTCGTGAGTGACCTCCAGGGTTATAATAGCCCCCTGTCCTTGGATAGGGCTATTGGAAATGGAAGTCAAAGAAGCCAGGGAAACTCCAACCTCATTCGAGATCGCAATAGCTGTATGACTTAAGTTGAAACAATATATGTTTATTGATAAAATAAAAATAAAATGGAAACAATGTTGCCAACTTAATGAAATCTACTCTTCTTACAGTCCCCTCCTCAGTGAGAGAGAGAGAGAGAGAGAGAGAGAGAGAGAGAGGGGGAGTTGAATAGTACTCCCCCTATATATATATTTCTTAAGCTCCAGTTTCCCTTCTTAACCCTAAAAAATCTCCCTTTCTTATACCAGAAAGAATCTCTCCCTTCCCTTGAGATTTCTTCCCCTAATCTATGGATATCTCCACCCCGGTTTTTATCTCACATACCCCAGGTGGTGATTCCAGCTTTCACAGCCACTGACCAGCTGAGATGTCTCTACAACACTGATGAGTATCCTTTCCGGTCTTTTCACCATCCATGCTGGGCTTCTCTTCCAGGATCTTAGCATTTGGTTAGGTGAAAGTCTCTTCCTCTTTCCCTGTCCTAATACTCTTTGCCACCTGGAACCCCTCTAGAGACCTTTCCTTTTTCCTTTACATTCCATTTCCCTTTCTTTTCTCTCCTCCCATTGGTCCTCCTCTCCTGGACTCTGCCACCTCATTGGACCTTATCTAAGCTCTCTCATTGGTTCTGGTCTCATCTCTTTTCCCTTCCAATAAACTTTCTACCATAACCCTCAGACCTCTTTCATTTGAACCAATTTTCAATTCCACCATCTGCATAGAGAGAAGTAAGATTCTTCTCTCTTATCGTAGCACCTTCAACATTCTACTCCTCTCTCACAACTGATTGACAGTTACCTTAAAAATGTAACAGGCCTCTCACTTGCCAGGCTTCCCAATGCACCTTACACCAAAACACAAGCCTTTGTAGCAAACCCCATTAAACATATAACTACTAATCCTAACAGGATTCTCTACAGATATCATTTACAATAATCTGTTGTTGCTAAATGTCTGTGATACCAAGGCACAAATATGAATTTGTCTAGCCTTTTCTATCCCAACACATGGTACAGTCTCTTATAGACAAGAATCTATGAATCCATCCCTGAAATGGATGGGGGTGGACTGTGGCAATTGTTTTAACAGCTCACAGAATCACTGAAATGGAGAATAATTTCTTTAGCTGAAAGTACTAAAGGACTTGGATTTTGCTTAGGATACCAGCATAAGTACCCATATCAGACTGCAACCTCTTTGTTTCCTGTCTGATTTGCATGATATTTGGAGAGAATGTACACCTTTTTGAGGGGATCTTGCATGCCAAAGTTCAGAAGGATTGGATAAAGGCGTCCAATTTTATAAGCATCATGGTTTGTGATGCATTTCAGGCTGTAACCTCTTTTCTACTTGTCCCATGTGAATGAAATTTGGACAGATCATACTCCCCACACAAGGGATCATTAATGCCAGGTTTCAGAAATACTGAATAAAGGGCCCCTATTTTATAAGCAATTACATTTTGTGGTTTGTGCACACATTTCCAGAGTTAACCTCTTTTTTTCCTCATCTGATATGGATGACATTTGGACTCATTGTACCACTCACCCAAGGGATCATCCTTGAAAAAAATCAGAAAGAATGGATAAAAGGCCCACATTTTATAAGCAATTGAACTTTTGTGACTTTAACAGAAGACATGCGAATACAAGTCCTGAAAATTCTGGGTCATAAATGAAACTTTCAGGACATAACTAGGACTTCAGGCAGCAATCCAGAGGGGAGGGGTAAACATGCCATCAATCAAGAAACATGATTGACATTTCCAGGCTGGCCAACTGGCATCCCAAACACACCCTGCAGCACTGCAACAGGGGACATAAAAGAATCTCTTATTAGTTCTTCCTAAGCAGATGCTTCCAGGGGAGTTGGGGTGGGCCCATAGCAGAATGAGGACACGATTGGCATTTCTGCTGGCCGGTTGGCATCACAAACCCATCTTGTACCAGTGTGACCAACATCAGAGAATCCCTAGTATAGACTCATTCTGTAGAGATGCTGCTCAGTTTTCCACCTTGCCAGTACCCAATCACTGCAGTCAGGGAGGCTTGGGGGTGGGCATTGGGAAGCAAATATAAGCTTGTGCCAAGGTGCACAGCCCCCACCATGGCTAGATCTTATGTGACTCATAGGTTGGCTCAGTGGTCTTCGTGCGTGACTGTGTGTGCTGCAGTCTCCAGCCTCACTGAAAGTGCTCATAAAAGCAGAACTCTGTACCTATATATTCCTCCCATGTATGTCCCCACAGGCTTTGGGGGGATGCAAATAACTGAAACCTATGCTAGTTCCAGTGCCTCTGGCACCTCCTCCTCTTCTGCTCTTCCCACCTCCTCCTGTCCTCTTCACCCTCTCTACAAATGGTCCAAAAAGCAGATATCGGCATCTACTAAAACCTCTCTAATTTAAACAGAGGCAAAACCTGCAATTGATTTAAGGAAATTTGCAACTTCTGTTAAAATCACAAAACTTTCATTGCTTATACAATTTGGACCCTTTGGCAGGGATGATCCCTTTGATGAGGAGAACAACCTGTCCAAATTCCATCCAAATTGGATGGAAGACAAAGACACTACAGCTAGAAATGTGTGTTCAAACCATGAAATGATTAGCTTGCTTATAAAATCAGGACCCTTTCTCCAATCATTCTGAAAATGGGCATGGATTATCCTTTTAATGTGGAGCATGTCAAGCCAAAATTTCATCTACATTGGATGGAAAATAAAGACATTACAGCGGGAAATGTGTGCACAAACCATGCAACTAAATCACTTATAAAATTGGAACAGTTTATCCAATCATTATTAAAATTGGTAGGGATGAGTCCTGTGGTAGCAGGTACAATCTCTCCAAATGTCATGCAAATTGAATGAAATATGAAGAAGGTACAGCCAGAAATACATTTACCATTGAAACCGATGGAAAGCAAAAATGAAAATTACAAAAACAAAAATTCTGAATAACGAAAATCAGAAAAAACAAAAGTTTTAATAACAAAAGCAAAAAATGAAATGGGTTTCTGGTGCACAACTCTAGTCCAGCCCCCTTCATGGTGCAAGATCTGCCATACCTAAACCATCCCCAGACACATTCCTGTCCAACATCTTAAACACCTTCAACAAAGGAGAATCCACAGCTTATTTTAATTTAATTATTTATTTATTTATATTTACTGGCTGCCCCTTCATGCCTACGGCATCTTGGGGCGGCTCACAACAGTGAAAACAACAATAAAATACATAAAAACAACGATATGAATAATGAAAACTACCCCCCCAAATGTTCCCCTCCCTACCCCACCTCCCACCCTTCCCTCCAAAGGCTTGGGTGAACAGCCAAGTCTTACAGACACGTTGAAAGGCCAACAGACACGTCAAAAGGCCAGGCGAACCTCCTCCAGGAGGGAATTCCATAACCGCAGCTCGGCCACCGAGAACGCCCTCTCCATTGTGGCCACCCTTCTTACATGGGGGACCTCTAGAAAGGTGCCCCCGGTGGACTGAAGGGATCGCTCTGAAGCACGGAAGGCGAGGCGGTCCCTGAGATATGAGGGGCCCAGACCGTGCAGGGCTTTGTAAATCAACACTAACACCTTGAATCTGGCTCGGTACTCTATAGGCAGTCAGTGTAGAGTGCGGAGCACTGGTGTGCTCCGAACCAAAAACAAGGGAAGTCCCACGTAGAGCGTGTTGCAGTAGTCTAGCCTCGAGGTGATGAAGGCATGGATGAGAGTGGCCAGATCGGGCCCGGAGAGGTAAGGTTGAAGCCTCCATACCAGATACAGCTGGCGAAAGGCGGCTTTAGCCACCGCCTCCACCTGCCGATCCAGACGGAGGCCCGAATCCAAAACCACCCCCAGACTCCGAACCTGAAGAGCAACAGGCGGGTGAAGCCCCCCTATCAGGGGGGGCAGCACCTCCCCCGCCCTTCCCACCACCATCACCTCCGTCTTATCGGGATTGAGCTTCAGTCTGCTCTGCCGCATCCAATCCACCTTGGCCTCCAAACATTGGGAAAGTAACGAGACAGCAGGACCTGGGTCAGTTAAAAACAAGAGGTACAGCTGAGTATCATCAGCATATTGGTGACATCGCACCCCAAACCCTCTCACAATCTCCCCCAGGGGCTCCATATACACATTAAACAACAGTGGAGACAGAATGGAACCCTGTGGAATGCCGCAGGTCAAGGCCCGAGGGCTAGATGTTTCAGCCCCCAGCACCACCCTCTGGCTTCTACCTGAGAGGAATTAGTGGAACCATCCAAGGACAGTCCCGTCCAGGCCCCCCAAGTCTCACAGCCGTCTCAACAGCAGCCCATGGGCCACGGTATCAAAAGCGGCCGAGAGATCTAGCAGGATCAAAAATGTCGAACATCCTGCATCCATCTTCCAGCGGAGATCATTCACCAAGGCCACCAATGCCGTCTCAGTACCATAGCCGGGGCGGAACCCAGATTGAAAAGCGTCAAGGAAACCGATGCTGTTCAAATGCGCCTGGAGCTGCAGTGCCACTGCCCATTCAATAACCTTCCCTAAAAAGGGAAGATTAGAGACGGGGCGGTAGCTGGCGAGTGCATCCACATCCAAAGATGGCTTCTTCAGCAGGGGGCGCACCACAGCCTCCTTGAGACTGGGCAGCTTGTGGCTGACTGTCCTTGCAGTCAGGAAGCTTTCACTGACAGCTTTCTGTGACTGTCCTCACAGTCAGGAAACTAAGGTTTAATCTAAATCTGCCTTCCTTCTGCTTTTACCCATTAACTCTTGTCTTGCCCTTCATATAAGGAATAACAATTGTTCTTATTTCCTTTGACAGCCTTTTGAATATATGCAGATACTTAAATCTTAGTTTTATTTTTTCCATGCTAATCACTCAGCTCCTTCATCCTCTCTTCATATCACTTGTGTTTCAAACTCTTTAGCATCTTCATTGTTCTCCTCTGTATCCTTTCCAATTTTTCTGTTTTTCTTTTAAAAGGAGTTCCCCCAAACTGAATACCAACTCCAGCTGGGGTCTAAACAGAGGCAAGTACACAAACATCCTGTCTTGCATACAATGCTTATGTTGATGCAGTTTAAAATGGCATTAGCTTTCTTTGCAACAACATCACACTGCTGACACACGTTCAGTCTGTGATCCACAACAACTACCCCAAGATCTTTTTCTGCCATATTTACCGCCAGTTATCTCCCATTTTGCGTTCATATCTTAAATGCAACACAAAGAAACTGAGGAACTAGAAGATCTATAAAGAGGGGCCATTTTCTCACATTCCTCAAAAAGGGGCACCCAACTCTCGTATTGAAATAATTAAGAAAAAAACCCTAAATATTAGTCCCTCAGCCTTAGCAAAGGCCATAGCAGATCCACTCCATGGGCTTGACAATTCACTATTAATAACTATTTATATTGTGTCAGCAATGCACCTGGCACTGACCAATCATTAGAGACCAGTCACTGTCCTGGGGGCGGGGGGTGAGGGGAGAGGTGGCTTACAATCTAGGAAGGACAACTGAGGGGAGACAAAGGAGAAGAGAATATTGGGAGAGCAGGGGATACATTCATGAAGTCTTGTGTTTAGCTTAGTTACCCCAAATGACAAAGCAGGAGAGAAGCGTTAGTGAGCAGCTTCTGGCGGTGAGGTGCTAGGGAAAGCCTGGCAGAGGATTGTTCCCAGTTCTATAAACATCTGTGACTGAAGGGTCTGAAACTTCATGGTGAGTCTTTAAATGTAACAAGTTAAATGAAACTTAATAAAATTTAAGGACCCATCCTGCTGGGAGTTCCATGCCTAGGTTATAAGTAAGCACATATAAGATGGTACAACGTCTTTACAGCTTACATGGCACGTCAGTTAAAGTGAAGGCATTAACTTACAACTTCCATGCTTTTTAGTGCTCAAGTTTGGCAATGTTTGCCTTAACACCCCCTTAAACCAAAGCTTTTTCGGTCTAAGAATATGCTCATTTTGCGAAACTCTTTTCCTGGCATACTCCCTAGAAAGTCAAGGGAGACATCTCTGGGTGTGATGATCCCTTCCCCTGCTAATTTATCCATACTGACGCTCTTTGACTTGCATCCATTTTTTAACCACTGGTAAGCTTTTACAGCCTCTGGATCCGGCTGCTGCAGACTGTTCCACAGATAGGCAGACTTGTCGGGTCCCTTCACCAACCCCTGCTTTTAATGACAGTAAAAAATTGGTACATTCACACATTCCAAATTCAGGCCTTCCACTTATAGGCCTGTTTGGACCCTCCACCTTGGGACACTCCCCACCAATGTTTCTGGTCTACTGCCCCTAGCTAGCTAGCTAGCCAACCAGCCCCACGTTTTTGTGAGGCAAGCTCTGCTCACTGAAGCTTCCAATCTTTTCCTTGGTGGTCCTCCTGATACTGCGATTTGGCTCAGCCGTTTATAGCCCATTGACCTCCTTCCCCTGCTCCCAGTTGTAGCCAATTAGCTATGAATGCTGGAGTTAATGCATTTCCCCCACTCTACTAGATCTCACTGATAGAAAGCTTTTTAAGACATTCACCTTACAGTTGTCTCTGATCAGTTTCTCCCCAAAAGAATCTCTCTTCCTTGTTTAACAGCCTCTCTTCCCTGGGTGTGTTTTCATGAATCTGGAAAATATCCTCACTTTCTAGAAGCATTTAGACAGAAAATTTAGAATAATAGCTCCTCAAAACCAAAGCTTCTTTCCCCTTTTTTCGTAAACCTCTAGCGCATTAAATGAAATGTGTATGCTTTTTGAAGCTGTCTGTGTTATTATTGGAACTGATGCACATTCACTCTAACCAATCTATTTTTATTTGAACCACTTACACTGTATGAAACCAAGCATAATAACTACAGTCAATATAGATATATTTGTTTTTATTTAAACTCATAAGTGTGCTAAAAGCAATAAATGCTCTCTCTACTGAAAACCAATATATACATATAATAGATAGAAAACGTACATATCCGTCAAAACAAGAGTGTCCGGCTACCCAAGGGGCTGTTTTAAAAAAATCATTGCAAGTTATTATTGTAGACAGCTTCAGGGAATCGGTGGCTGCAGAAGTAGCGTACTCAGCACAGGCTGGGGAGATGGGGGCTGGTGTTCGTTCCATTCAACCAAAGCAGCTGGAGGGACAAGGATTAGCACTCTGAGAGTTAGGGAGAGACTTAGACTCTGGCAGAGGCATTGGAGGAAGATTAGCCCTGCCCCCAAAATAAAATAATTGGAGATCCATTCTTCCCTAGAACTTTCATTTATTTAAAATGTCTTGGCTATGAGAGCAAGTTTTTTCAAAAAGTAATTTAAAATATTGAAGGAATTTGTAGTTATCTATCCCACAAGATCCTGTGTAGAGAAAGTAGGTTGGTCCAAATATAGGTAACAGAGACAAAGTAGTAAAGTGATATCTTTTCTTGGACCAACTTCAGTCGGTGAACTCAGGGATGCAAGTTTTTGGACCTCACAGGGTACTTTCTCAGGTAGGGGTTACAAAATGAAGAAACAAAGCTTTGTTTCTTCATTTTGTAACCCCAGACCTGGCTGACGAAGGACCTGTGAGGTCCGAAAGCTTATTTACCTCCACAACTGTAGTTGGTCCAAGAAAAGATATCATTTTACTACTTTGTCTCTATAGTCACGAGATCCAGGCATTTTCTTGGTATGAGCTACTAGGGCATAATTCTCTGGTTCAGCATGGTGGTGTGCACCATGCGTTTATCTCTCTGTGGCATAAGGGCAAGGCTGGAAGATACACCATTCCCTCTGTATCCCACTGCAGCTTTACAGAGCAACACCTTCTGGATTCTGCTGTCAGAAGCAAAAATGAATTGTCCCACACTCCGGAAGAAGACAAGCACACATGTTGGGGTTTAACAACTGCATTTGTTATTTGAATTCAGTTAGTCCAATCCAGGTTATCTGGGGATGGGCCATGCCCAGTCCCAGGTCCAGTAACACAACATAACCAACAGCAGTTACAGACAATGGAAACTGTGGCTCGCACATCGTTTTGAAACTGCATTGGTAAAACCCCAATATCGAGGTTTTACCAATGCAATTTCAAAAGAATGCGTGAGCTGCGGTTTCCAATCTAAATGCCACCCATGCACCTTTTCCAAAAGCGGGTTATTTAAACACCGCAAGCAGAGTGTCACGTCTAAAAACATGCTAAGTGTTTTATTCCCATATAGTTTTAACACCATTTTAACACTGTTTGTAACTGACTTAAATTAAATTAACCCTTAATCCTAAGAAAGATTGCATATATAATGCAGTGCTTAATTCAGATGAGCTCATCTGGTTTAAATTGAGAAGTAATAGTTTCACTCTATTCTGTGCTGGTCAGACCTCATCTGAAGTACTGTGTCCACTGTCCAGCTCTGGGCACTGCATTTTAAGAAGGACATTGAAAAATTGGAACGGATTCAGAGGAGAGTGACAAAGATGGTCAGGTCAGGGGTCTGGAAACCAAGTCCTATGAGGAAAGGTTGAAGGAGCTGGATATGTTTAGCCTGGAGAAGAGAAGACTAAGGGGAAACATGATAGCCATCTTCAAATATCTGAAGGGCTCTCGCATAGAAGGTGGAGCAGACTTGTTCTCTGTTGTTCCTGAGGGCAGGACTAGAACCAATGGGCTCAAATGACAAGAAAGCAGATTTCAGCTAAACCGAATGGTAAGAGCTGTTCGACAGTGGAACAGACTGCCTAGTGTGGTGTTGGGCTCTCCTTCACTGGAGCTTTTCAAATAGAGGCTGGGCAGCCATCTTTCAGGGATGCTGTAGCTGTAGATTTCCTGCATTGAGCAAGGGGTTAGACTAGATGACCTCCGAGGTTACTTTCCAACTTTAAGATTATAGGAGTCTGTGAAATTGACACCTTTAGTTAATCTGGAAGGATTAATTTTCCTGTGTAACTAGGGAGGTGTGTATATGTGGGGGCAGAGTAATCACTGTGAAGTCTATTTCCCCTGTATCTCAGTTTAGCTCCCTTCACCAAGGCCCAATTCAAGGCAAGAAGATCAGACTTTGAATCACAGTATTTTAACCGCTCCTAGGCAGTACAGAAGCAAAGTGGTTTGAATGCAGTTGGTTAATAAAAGATATCAATCAAACTACTTTGCTTCCCTCTCTGTCACTTGAGACCAACACGGTAACCAGTACCACACAATCTCCCTAGGCAGTTCCAAAGATAGAGCACAGTCTCACTAAACAAACTTTATATGCAAAACAATGTAAAAACAGAAGAAACACTCTTAAATAAGCCTTGAACAAATTATCAAGTAATATGTTGCTGTGCAAATTGTCACACAGTTTGCTTGTATATATAGAGTGCAACATAAAAGTTCAGCATGAACAATTACACTTTAGCACCCACATATATAAACACATTTCCTCCCCTCTGATCTCCTTTCAGTGGTTATTCACAGTTTATATGATGTGGCATAAAATGCAGTGTGCTGCTATCAGAGTTCTAGAGTAACCAAAGCCTAGGGTTTCTTCTGCAGTGGTTGTTTAACCATTTGCTTGCTGTCAGCAATTTGATGGCAAATCTGAAAATCAGTAGATAGAAATTTGCCATGTGATCAACTGGCCAGCTGAACTGGGAGCAAAATGTACAGGATTTGGGGGGGGGGGAGGAATAACCGTTTATATAATACCCTTCCCCCAGTAGTCCAATTACATTAGAAAATAATTTTTATACTTTTAATCCTGAGATCTCTCTCTGTCTCTATGAGATGGAATCGAAATCACAGCTTGAAAAACTTGCTGATCTTAGCTAACTTTGCAGCTTTTAGGAGTAATGAACCTTTCCCTTCATTGCAGTGTACCCACTCTCCATAAACTTTACTGCAGTGGACCTACACTTTCTACTGGCAGAGGGCTTTCCAATCAGGTAAAATCTAAAATGGCATCAGCCTATTACAAGATGTTAAAGGTTTGGGGACACAGCCCTTATAACAGCAGCACATCCTCCCTAGGGCTACTTGTATCCCTAACAAATTAAATGTTGATCTCCACCCCCCATAAAGGTACCAAAACAAAACACAAATAGGAAGCAACTAAGCATGAAGGATAACAAATGGAAAAAAGAAAACAGGGGTAGGATGTGGCTTAAAGGATCAAAACTAGGGATCCAGATGGGGACAGCAACAGACCCACTAAGGGACTATTTGTTCTCCTACTATAGGCGTGCCTTCAATAGGGCCACCTACAGACCAAACAGTGCTCTCTCCATAGAAAGACCAAAAGAAAGCTGAAAGGAAAAATGACTGAATGTGGGGGACAACAAATAAAAAAGGTGGGGGGATGCAAGTCAAATCTAGGGATCCAGATGGGGACACCAACAGGCATTCCCCCCCTCTCCCCGACTTCTGAGATTCTGTAATATCAGCTGAAATCCAACTGAGTATGGCCCTTTTCACACAGACACTCTAACACTGATAAAATGGGTGTTACATTTTATTATACATGTTTCAGGGCACCCATAGAGCACACTTGCAGCCCTGCAACATGTATAATACAATGTAACACCCATTTTATTGGTGTTAGAGTGTCTGTGTAAGAAGGGTCTATATCTCATGCCTTATGATGGAGCAGGTAGTGGTCTTTTAAAATTAGCATGGCCATCACACTTGGTCCCAGTCTTTCCTTGGGCTATAAGAGTAGCAGACATAGAACTCGTCTGGCAAAGCAAGCTTGTGCTGGGAGCTGTCCTCAATACCGAAAGGAAGAGTCAAGGTGGCTCCAGCCCAGGGCGTTAACAAATGAGATGGTAGCCCACACTGGGTGGGTGTCCACCTGCCCTTTTATTAAGTGTTGGCCACCACTTGCTGAATGGACATGCAGTCCCCACTCATGGCGGGGTCCCCCGGAGTATACAGAGCCGACTGTGTGGGTGAATGTGGGCTAATGTGTGTCCATGTGTCGGCATCCCATCAATTAGGTTGCATGCAGTCTCTAGACACATACAGGTCTGCCAGCATCATAGAGTCACAGGAAAAAAGCTTAGAGTGTCTGAGGAGCAACCACTTCTGGCCCCTCTCTCAGCTCTCGCTCTCACTGGCACACGTGTAACATTCACCATAAAAGCCCAATGTACCATTTTAACATAAGAACATAAGAATTCAAACATGGATTCTTCCAGCTTGTCCTGGTTAGTAGTATATTTATGCACACCTCCCACAAACATTCCTCTGCAGCTGGATCCATGGGAGGAGGAATGGGAAAATGTCCCGCTACCCAAGCGAGCTCCCCTAGCTGCCCCCAATAGGAGCAGGAGCAAGAAGAAGCAATTTTAATCTTTTGTTCTTTACTTGGTTTCCATGCTTCTTCTGGGAAAGAGGGAAGTTTGGGGGACAAGGGGACTTTGGAGAATGGCACAACAATAAGCCACTTTGGGGGTGGGATGGGGGTGGTTGTACCAAAAATAGGGCATGAGAAATCCGCTTGCCCTGCACTTCCACTTGAGGGTGCGGGGCCCAGCAGCCAGCTGCACACCTTTCCCTCTG
Organism: Sphenodon punctatus; assembly: GCA_003113815.1. Classification (NCBI taxonomy): domain Eukaryota; kingdom Metazoa; phylum Chordata; class Lepidosauria; order Sphenodontia; family Sphenodontidae; genus Sphenodon; species Sphenodon punctatus. The sequence goes on along the minus strand of QEPC01001665.1, from coordinate 3,036,785 downwards.
TGCTTCCTATTGCCATTCCCAGACCTGGCTAGCCTAATACCAATAGGAAAATGTGAGGTTCAGGCCTGGAGATGGCTAGCCTGCCAATGACAGTAGGAAATGCAGAGATTCAGGCCTGCAGCCAGATAATCTGCAAATGCTAATAGGGAATGTATGAGGAAAGGCCACCTGATGGGAAATAGCATGGAGTGGGGCAAGGAGGGAAAGTATGCCATCCAGGTGCTGGGGTGGGGGAGCTGACTGGGCCAGAGGAAAACACAGTGATACATAGGAAATTGATTTTAAAGGCTTTATTGATATCACAAAAAGATCATTTGAATCGGTTCATTGATGCTCATTAAATTATCACTGATGGTGGGTGTTTCCACTGAGCACTGGCTTAACAGAGCTAACTGGCGGGGGGTTCTCCAACATGGCCCTGCTGGTCTCACAGATGTTATGGAGAACGTAGGTGGCAGTGATTAGAAGTGGAGCACTCTCTAGCTGAAAATCAATTCTGGCTGCAATTGATTTCTGGTGCTGCTTTAGTAGTCCAAAAACTCTATCCACAACAGAGTGTGTGGCACTGAGCTGCCAGTGAAAGTACCTTTACTTCAGGGTGTGGGCAATGCTGTATGCCTTCATGAACCAGGGCTTCACAGGGTAGGCAGGGTCCCAGAGGCGGCTGGTGGGTTTTGAGACTGGAAGGGCGGTAAGGCCAGCAAGCCTAGGGCCGGAGCCAGGGCAACAGTAGGCAAAGCCAGGGCAACAGTAGGCAGCATAACCCAGCAGCAAGGAGTTCCCAGGATTAACATACAAAACACAATTTGCATGCACATCAAGCTTAAAATAAATAATTTATAAACCCAAAACACAGGCACCCATCCTTGTAAAGCACCCCAGTCACAGCCTGAGTCCAGTAGTTCATGATACTGAGGAGGCCTGACAATGCCATGCATTCTACATAACCATACATGATTATAATTGGTCCCATTTAAAACCACAGATTGAAACCCACCAGTCACCATTTTTACACCAGATCAAGGATTGCAACAAAACACAGCTTGCATGTGGTTTCTGTGTGGTTTTAAAAAAAAAATTGTGATTCATGGGGCTTTAAAATTCCTCCCCAACACACACACACGCAGCAGAGGGCAAGAATACTGCTTCAGAAAGAAGGGACTTGCTGCATGTGTGTTGGAGGGACCCCACAGATCCCCCAAATGCAGCAGCGAACCAAAACTCCACATAAAGTGAACAAAAACCACATTCCAACTCCCACACCGTGTCCCCCCCACTCTCCCCATGTGCCCACACTCACCCCCATGTGCCCCCCCGCTCCTCCTCCCCCTGTGTGCCCACACTTGCCCCCATGTGCCCCCCCACCCCGCACCCCCAGCCGGGGCCCCGCAATTTACTCAACATGGTGCGGCCAGCTCCGGACCTCTCCTCAGCGCTGCTGCTGATCTGCGTCCAGGGAGGAAGGGACTTGGGGAGGCTAAGAGCTGCGTGCACATCAGCAGCTCCCAGCCCCCTGCACAGGCTGGGATCCAGCCTGTGCAGGGGTCTGGGAGCTGCTGACGCATGCGCAGCTCTTAGTTCATACCGGGGGCACCTCTATTGGGCACCCGGGTATGAAATTTAGCCCTGTCTGACCCCTGCAATGAAAGAGTGCCCCCTGCGGCACTCTTTCATTGCAGGGTCCCTTTATGCAGAATGGACAGTGTTTCTAGCTGCCCACTCCACATAAAGGGAGAATGCTTCCCTTTTGTCCCTGAAGGCTTCCTTAGGAAGCCTTCGAGGGGGGGGTGAGTAGTCGCCAGTTGTGTGTGTGCGCACACACACAACCGGTGAGAATGTTTGGAGCCATCTCGAAGAACTTTGTTTAGAGCGGCAGAAACCTTCAGAAGGTTTCTGCCTCTCCAAACAAGGTTCTTCGAGATGGCTCCGAACATTCACCGCCACGCCGACGCGGCAGATTTATTTTTTTTAAAGCCTCTGCCAGCTGGGGGAGACCTGGGGGGCCAGGAGGGCATTACCCCTGCTTCCCTAGGGGGCCCACCATCCCTGCAGGGTCCCCTGAGAACAACAGGCCTCATGAGCACCACCTCAATGCGTGTTTCTGTGGAGGGTGCATGCGTCCAAAGAAGGGGGACTAATGGAAGATACGGGCATTGTGATTCCTCCCAGACCACCCAGCCAGCACATCCACAAACTGGGCCTGGTGGTTTTCTATGGCCTGGCAAACCACCATGGAGAAAAATCCCTTCCTGTTTAGGTAGTCATCCTTGCTATGGGATGGGCAGATGATGATGATGATGATGATGATGATGATGATATGGCTCCCATCGACTGCCCCTATAAAGTTTGGGAACCCCTCCCACTGAAAGTCTTCCATTACCTCCATGGAGTCAGTCAGCTGCAGCACCCAGTCCAGCAGCACTTCCACAATTGCTGTGCAAACCTCCACTAGTATGGTGTCCATCCACTATGGAGGTTCCAATACCAAATTGCTGGGTGACAGAGCGACAGGGGTCTGGAGTGGCAAGCTTCTAGATAGCAATGGCAATGTGCTTCTCCACAGGGATGGGCAACTAGGGATGGGCGAACGCGGTTCGGTAGTTCTGAGTTTGGCCTGAACTTGGCCTGTTCGGACGACCGAACTCAAACACAAACCCGAACTCAAACTCAAACATACCAAACAAACCGAACACCAAACGGCGAAATGGCCGAACAGTTCGGTCAGTTCGGATCGCGTTTGGGTGAGTTCGGGTGGCAAAAAAGGTTCACTGGAAGGTCAAACATGACAGGGAGGTGTCAGTCACTGAGGAGCAGACTTCCAGGCACCAGGGGTGGAGAGGCTTGCAAGAAATGAAACTAATTATCTGCCTCCCCCCTTCCCAACACCTTCTGAGCTAGTCACTGTTCCTGAACAGCAGGC
>QEPC01001665.1:2988695-3033772 GCA_003113815.1 Sphenodon punctatus | reverse complement strand
TTAGTGATTTAGTTTTAGTGTTTGTAGGAGTAGGTCTGTGTACTTATTAGATAATCCATTTAGTTCATAGCATTTAGAATAGTTAATAGCAGTTAGATTTAGTGTAGATAGATATATATAATATTAGATTTTTTAAAAACCCCCATATAAAAACAAAAAAACCAAATAAAAAACAAAAGAAAACCATATAAAACCCAGTAAAAAACCAAAAAACCATATAAAAAACAAAAAACCACCCATAACAACATTTCCCGAATGGCCAAATGGCCAAACCGAACATCCGAACAGAACAGCCTGTTCGGACGACTGAACCGAACAGCTGAATCGGAACTCGGCGAACTAGCCGAACTGCCGAACCGAACGGACGAACCGAACGCAGCCGAACCGAACGGACAAACCGAACGCAGCCGAACCGAATGGCCGAACCCGAACCGCGATCTGTTCGCCCATCCCTATGGGCAACTTCATCGCCATGCTCTTTCTTCAGTCGTGGCCTGAGGTTCTTGGCTATCTGCAGGATGAAGCGATGGGGCATCCTAAAGTTTGTGACCCACTCAGTGTCTCCCCATGAGGACAGCACATTCTCCCACCAGTCTGTGCTTTTCTCCTTCACCCAGACAAGCCTCCTGGTGGGTACAACCCTGCACATGGTGTTGGTGATTGAAGCAGTGTCTCCCAACAGGTACTTTTATGTACACATCAGCTGCCCTTGCATGGCTTTGATCCTCTCCAGTGCAGTCAGTTGTCACTGGAGGTAGGCAAGTTCATGGTGCTGAAGCAGGAGCCACCTCCACAATGTAGTGCACCCCACTCTCCTGGCCTGTGATTGAGCAAGCACCTTTCTGTGCCTTGATGTCACAGTGTGCCAACAACAGAAGAAGAATTGGATCTGCACATGAGCAGCTATTATTGGTCACTATTGGTCATGTGTCCTTACAGGACTGGTTGTGTGCTGAGTGTGAACTGTTATTAGCTACAAGTCAGCTATTGGTTAAAAGAGTTTTTGCAAAGTTTATGCTGGGTGTGTGTGTGTGTGTGTGTGTTGCTGCACTGGCACCGGAAATCCAGGTAGCTATTAAGCTGCATAGACATTTCTGTCACTATCACGTCAGGGCAGATGCCTACTCATCTAAAAATGTTACAGATGTTAGCATCATGGAAGCATGGCATTTTTTTTACTGGGGTGGGGGGTGGGGGGGAAGGGAGCACTAAATTTTAAGAAATGGGCAGGTGGGGGAATCTGCAAGGCAGTGAAGTAAATAAATAAATAAAATAAATTGTGCTCCAAATATATGTGGGAGCAGAGTTGCCCATTAGTTAAAAGCTACTCATATATTTTCTTATTTCTTGAAAGCAACAGTTTCTGCTTTCAGTGAGCATGAGGGGTCATGACCCCATAGAAAGCTATTGTTGCAAGTTGTCTGCCCAGGAAAACCAAATGTTTTTGGCTTTTGTCTGTGGGTACTGTGGCTGCCCCGGGGTATCAGACCCAGAGATGTTGGGGTGGGGGTGGTGATGGATACCTGGGCCTTTGCTGACATTTGGGTGAGGTCTGATGTAGAGAGAGAACTGTTAGACCCATCCTCCAAGGCAGGCCTTTTAAAATGATTATTATTTGCTCATAAGGTGGCACATGCACACAGTGGGGTTCTCTGTCTGCATGATGGAGTGCAGACACCATGAACCCCTGCTGCAGTTCCAAGTTCAACAGAATAGAAGGGTGGGAGTCCCAAATGGGATTGCAACTTTTCTGGACATTTTTGCACTGTCAGAAGTAGGACAGTCACTAACAGAGGCCAGACCTTCTCTGTAATGTGAACTGACTGAAGAAGAGCTTGTTGCCCTATACTTCCCTGCCATTTTCTCTCATCACTGCCCTGATGACAGCAAGAGGATACCCATGGGGCACTGGGAGTGGCTTGATCAGATGACAGAGATGAACCTCTTTGGGGAAACAAGTGACTTGGGGTACAGGGAACGTGAACTGTCTGAAGGAGAGCTTGTTGCCCTATACGAGGTTTGGACACTCCTCTGAGGAGTGCAGGGATGCTCTCTGCCCTCACTGTCTGGTAATGCAGACTATAGAGAGGGGGTACACAAAGTGCATGTTCAATTGGGGGTTTTATGGAAACCGAGAGGGATTTCCAGCACCACAGCAGGCAAAACCCCAATAAAACTGTGTGCTGCTACCTCACTGTGAGATGTGGATATAAGAAACCAGGTGGTGACAACATGCAAAGACTGATTGCTTTCAATTTCAATTCACTATATGTGCTCAATAAAGTATGTGATTTGCTCAATAAACTCACCATTATGTGCATAGCAAAAGGTTATTTTCAGTCACCAAGAGTTCGCAGGTATAAACCTACGTATGATTCTCCGTGTATGGGTTGGGATAGCAGGCACTGGACTGTCTCCTAGAGTCATAGCCCAGAAGAAAGGAACGACTGGTGTGGCTTTTCCTTCCCATGGTTCACCATGACTGTGAGTCATGATGGGACAGAATACTAAGAAGGGAAGAGGGTTGGTGGGCGGAGAGTAGTGTGGAAGAACGCCTGCGCATGCATTAGGCTTTAAATGCTAAACCTGCGAGTAAGTGCAGGTCCCTGAATATATATTCTAATCAAGGTTCTGTGTTCACTGTGTTTTCTCCATTGGCAGCAATGGGGACTATGCAGTGGACTCATGTCCCTGAGTAGACAACATTCATAGCATGCCCCTTGCCAAGCTGTTGCTAAGGGCTGAGATTTACTACAAGTACCTAGTGTTATACAGCTAGCCCCTGCTCAAGCTAGTCTACCCTCTATCTTATTCTCTATTTCCTAAGGGGAAAAAAATTCTATCAGGTATTCTACTAAAAGTGCACCAAGACCAGAGAGAGGAGCTCATATCATTAGCATTGGAAGGCAAAGCTGATTGATCCAAAAGTGCCTATTCAGACAGACTTCAGCCCGGCATACTGCCTCAGCTAATCCACTTACCATCGTGTTTGCATGTTTGCTGAGGTTTTCAGAGGGGCTTTATGAAAAGGAGGATTTCTCTGTAACGAGAGGAAACAAACAAGATAAAAAGGCAGAGATAAGCAACGAGACAGGATTTCAATCCTAACCTCCGTTTAAACTGAGTGGCTGTCAATACTAATAACATAAAACCAGCAGTGAAGTGCGGCTGACACATAGGAGGCTGCACAATGCTCAGAGACATCTGAAAATTCGATCAGAAACTGCAGTTGCAAATGCAGCCGGTGTGTCTGGAATTTTTGCCTCGCTCATCTGTTTTATATCTAATAGGATGCCAGGCAAAGCAAGAGTCCCCACCACATTTGCATGGCATGCAGTGCCAGCTCTTGCTGCTCTGCTACCCATGGTTAAAACCCCCAGGCATTTGGGGCTCCCCTGTTAAAGTTTTGGTAGACCCCACCATAATTCAATGGCAGTTTCCCCTTGCACAAATTTACCAGCCACTTTCCAGTCACTTAATGGCAGAGGAAGAGTTAGCACTCTGGTGGCTGTTGGTGCCCAGGGCAGACTTTGGAATAGATACTGTACCTTTAGAGTTGTTATGAACCACTTAGGATGGCAGGGACATAGCTATAATAGGTGCAGCAGGTGAAGCTGCATGAGGGCCTACAAATCTGGTGGTCCACACATAGGTAGAGTGCATATGCACACTGGAATGCAGAGCCACAGCAGGGGTCCATTTCTACCTAGCTACTCCCCTGCTCTATGGCCACATTCACACGGACAGCTAAATCGGTTTATTCGGTCATTAGATTGTTCAGGAGTAGAAGGCAAAGTATGTAGTTATGAATAATCAAGAGCAGATAATCCCCTTTGCTTTCTAAACTAAAGTACCTTGTAATATGAACCTTTTCTATGGTTGGTTGGGGAACATGCCATACAAATCATTCTCAGGCTGCAGTGCAAGGTGTCTCTCCTGCTGAGAACTCAATGGAATTCATCCTAGACTGCTTTGTGTGCAAGGCATGAAGGGATAGGTGTCACTAGGTAAATGCAAACCTGACGTGGACCTGTGTTGGCCTGCTGTGGCCCACGACTCACTCAAATGTGTGGTCCTGCGCTGCCAGAGGTTGGCCTGGAACTGCCTCACGTAGGTGATGAGCCCAGGTTGTCCTCAGAAAATCTCTGAGGACACAGCCCAGGCCAAGGACCGTCCATGTAGGGAAATGCAGACGAGCATGTTGGTCTGGCCCTGCCTTCGGACAGGGGCTGTCATGGCTCTCCGTCATGATGGGAGGTGGGGCACTGGGAGCAAGGTGGGGCCGGGGTCAGCCGCTCACACATTTGTTGAGCTCCCTGTCCTACCAGGGCATGTGGGTAGCAGGACGGCTCTCCGGCCACATGAACATTAGTTTGGTGCCCCTCCCCAACCCAGGGAGGGGTGGTTGCTGTTTCCATTTGTCTAGGAACTACCTCTAAAGGCTCCAAACTCAAAAGCCCAACCAAAAGAACTGAGAGTTATTATTTTTTAAAACCTTTTTTTTAAAAAAAAATGAAACGACTTTTCTGTGGTCTGACTCTGCATTTTTAAATGCTTGAAGATGGCGTGTAATTGACAGCACACGGACATTGGGGTGTGTGTGTGTTTGTGTTGCACATTCATTCACTTGCATTTACCTGCACGGTGGGCCCTGCATTCTCAGGAATCCTGCCGTGGTTTGGACGGAGGCATCCAAAATGGATGCCACCATTAGCAGTGGAACAGTGTATTCCAGTAACGAGGATAGGGAAGAAACAGAGAGAGATCTGAAGGGTAATACTTAGGATTTGCGGGGCCCAGGGCAATGATAAAATGTGGAGCCCGTGGTGGCCCTTCCCCCTTGGGGTCAGCCTCTATGGTGCCCTGAAGGTGGTCATGTTTGGGGTCCCACTGAGAGGGAGTGGTGCCCACACAACCTGTTCTGGTGAAAATAGAGGCCACTGAGGGGCCTCAGAAAGAGTGGGGCCCGGGGCGGCTGCCCCAGGTTGCCCTGTGGTAAGGCCAGCCCTGGACAAACTTAAATACTTCCATATTAAACAAAATATGCAACCACAAGCACCAGGATATTAAAATGCTTAGATGTTTTTATACCAATGCCAGAAACCTCAAACGTAAACGCGAGAATTAGGCCATTTTTACACGGACACCCCCCCCCCCCCGCTCAGTGTTTGGGGGGGCAGTGAGGGGTGTCCATGTAAATGGCCAACGGTGGGTGGGGGATGGGCGTTCGCTCGCTGTTCATCCATGCAAACACTGCGGGTGATGGATGGGGGTGTGTGCATGCGCTCCCATGCAACACCCACCTCCACCCATCACCCACCACGGAGCCAGGAGGACTAAATGGTAAAATTAAGGAGGCTATCAGAGCCAAAAAATTGTCCTTCAAAAAATGAAAAAGTATTCCAAATGAGGTAAATAAATAGGAATGAGCACAAATTGGCAGAGAAAGTGTAAAACCATGATAAGACAGGCCAAGAGGGAATTTGAGGAACAACTTGCTAAAGATGCAAAATCCAATAGCAACAAATATTTCCAGTACATCAGAGCCAGGAATCCTGCTAGAGAGGCAGTTGGTTCATTAGATGATCAGGGAATAAAGGGGGTGCTCAAAGACAACAAGGCAATTGCTGAGAAACTAAATCAGTTCTTTGTGTCAGTTTTAACTGTGGATGATGTTGTGGAGCTACCTACACCAGAACTATTTTTTGTTGGTGAGGAGTCTGAGGAATTATCTGAAATTAGATTCATGCCTGAAGAGGTTTTATTGCATATCGATAATTTAGACAGTAGTAATTCACCCAGGCCTGATGGTATTCATTCATGGGTACTGAAATTTGAAATTGCTGAATTATCAGTAATATGTAACTTGTCACTAAAATTCTTCTTTGTGCCAGAGGACTGGAGATTAGCAAATATAACCCTAATTTTTAAGAATTGTCTCCGCCCCTCCCCCCACTCCAGGGGTGCGGGGTGGTAGGCCCCTTGCCGCGCCCGCCTGAGGAGGGGGCAGGGCGGGGAATGATTCCCGCCTCGGGGGTTTGCACAACACTGGAGGCAGGAAAGAATAGGCAGCTGCACGCAGGGAGCCAAAGCTGGAACCCCGCCAGGGTTGCTAGGCGACCCCTGGTGGAACAGGATAGGCTAAAGTGGACCGCGTGGGCCTCGTCCAACTGGACGGAACCCACAGTGTTAGCGCTCCGAAGGCTCACAGCCCCACTTCCAAGCTGGAGCCAGAAGAAATGGCAGTGGTTTGAACCGCTGCTGCATAAAAAAAACAAACCAAAACCCGAACGATCGCAGCCGCATGGCCGGCCCAGAACTGGAGCCTCAACGCAAGCAGGCTGCCAGTGGCAAGACCAGGTAGGGCAGTACTGATTCCCTCTCCATGATGGGGAAAACAAAAAAGAAGGCTGCTGCTGCTGTGAGCAGACAGCAGCGTGGACCCAGGCAGAAAGAGACGCTCGCCCTAGCCCCCGAATTCCCCCCCTCCGGAGTGGCGGGGGCTGGCGCGGAGTTTCCCCTAGGGTCCCCCAATGTCACAGTGTGCCAGGTGGGTATGGGACCATTGGGGATTTCAGAAGGGGTGGCGGATGCCCCCCTCTATGATAGACTTGCAGGGTGTGAGTCCCTGCTGAGGGAGTTCGCAGCCGGGGGAACAGACCTGGGGCAGGCCCACCCCCACCCCCGGGCCACTAGCTGTGGGCATGCTGCCCTTCCCCCCTGATGGCCCCCAATGGCAGGGTCAGCGAGCGGATCCAGGGCCTTCCCTGGCTGCCCTGCGACTGCGGTGGGGGGGACAAGTGACCAGCCCCCCGGCACAATATCAGGATGATAGCCGGCCAATGGGGCTGGCACGGGTGGCTCCCAGCGGCAGTGAGCGGGTCTTACAAGATAGTCCCCAGGACTCGGGGGGCCCCTCTGGTGGGGCCCTCCCCAGTGGCGGCAGTTGGCTCTTCTGCGGCCGCTGAGCTGGGAGCCGGTGGGTGGGCCCCCCTCCAAGGAATGGGAACGCCTCTAGATGGGGCCTGCCCAGCATGTGTTGTCTGCCCTGGGTCAACAGGTGGCTAGGCCTGTGGCGTCGTCGGACTGGGCCCTCCCATGGGGCGGCACGGCACAGGGTAGTCCTCCCTTTTCTATCTCATAGGGAGGAGCTGGTGCATCCGGAGCCCTAAGAACAAGGCAAGGATGACCTCCACTGGAGGATTGAGGCTATAGAGTGCACCATCCAGGTGACGGCACAGCAGCGTGCCCAACGACTGACAACTTACCAGACTGGGCAACACGGAGCAGGTGAGGCGGGGGCCCTCTCACAGTGGGCACACAGTAGGGGTGTAGGGAAACTGGCCCAGGCCTTGCCTTTGGCAGCGCGTTCCCCTGGCATCGCCAGTGGAGCAGTGGTGGGTGCGCAACTGGGCAGAACACTGGGCCCAGGTAGGACCCAGCTGTTGTGGTGGAATGGGACATGGATCCCGGTAACTGCTCCCCCTTCCCCTGCCCCGGGGACTGGCTGCACGGCTAACGCCTCATGGCCGCCACCTGTGGGCGCAGCAAGGGGCACAACTGACCTCAAGGGCCAGGCCCTCCAGGTGTGGGCCTCACCATCTGGCTCCCTCAGGTAAGTGAATACCCTGCTACATGTGTCACACACTCTGGGCATGGATGCCAGGTGGGGCGCCCCCCCCCCGGGGGAGGTTACACCGATGTCTCTGCCCCTATCGGGGATCATCTCTTCCTGGCCACACAGGAATTAATATGGTGAGGTGACTACATAGAGATATTTGCCCTCCTGTTCAGTGATCCCATACTGAACCCGGCCGAACAGGATGACAAAAAAGAGAAGGGACATTTCAAGCGCCCCAAAGTGGAGTGGATCTGGTCCAACTGGACTGCAGCTTTTTCCATCTAACACAGGGTGGTGATATAAGCGTATCCCAGCCGGGCTGCCGACCTCCTCAAGTACGCTGACATTGTACGGTGGGAATATGAGGCAGGTCCTTCCGGGGCCTGGCTCCGGTATGATGAGGCATTCAGACATAGGGCTGCCTACACCCTGGGCCTTCGGTGGGACCTACATGTGAATGACCTGTGACTCAACTGTATGAGCGGTACAGGCAATGCCCCTAGGTCAGACAGTGGCCATCTATTGGCGGGGGGAGGGGGTCCTGGTGGCAGGTGCTTCAGCGCAGTGTTAGGAGTTCAGCTGTTATGGGAGATGTTCCCGCTCTGCCTGAAGGCTTTGTCACACCTGCCCCAACTGCGCGGGGTACCACGTGACTTTCGTCTGCCTTCAGATGAGAACATGGGCTAAGGGAAAATTCAACCCTGGGGGCGGGGGCAGGAAGGGGCAGGCAAGGAGGTAGCAATCTGAGTGCCCCGGGTAAGAGCCCCAACTCCAGTTACGCCAGATGGGGTACCACGTGACTTTCGTCTGCCTTCAGATGAGAACATGGGCTAAGGGAAAATTCAACCCTGGGGGCGGGGGCAGGAAGGGGTGGGCAAGGAGGTGGTAATCCGAGCACCCCGGGTAAGAGCCCCAACTCCAGTTAGGCCGGATTGGCTAGAACGGGCCCTGTTGGCTCACCCTGACCGGGAGGGGGTTAATTATGTGATCTCGGGTTTCCAGCAGGGGTTCAGGATACTGGCACTTAATGTCCAACAGCAGTGGGTGGCCCCCAACTTGAAGTCTGTGGTAGGATTGGAACACGTGGTCCTAGAAAAAATTGGGAAGGAGTGAGCAGAAGGACGGGTCACCAACCCTTTCCTGCCTCCCCTTCCTAACATGGTAATTTCCCCCCTTGGAGTGGTCCCCAAGAAAGCCCCGGGGGAATTCTGATTAATTCACCACCTGTCCCACCTGCGGGGTCTCTCAGTCAACGATGAAAAATCCAAAGAACTTACATCAGTTCAATATGCGTCGTTTGACTCGGCAGTGGAACTGGTGAGGCACTGCAGTCCCGGCGCGGTCCTGGCAAAGTGCGACATTAAGTCAGCTTTCTGCTTGCTCCCAATCCACCCAGAGAGTTACCATTTGCTAGGCTTTCACTTTTACGACTGCTACTATTACGACAGGGCCATGCCGATGGGGTGCTCCATCTCTAGTTCAGTGTTCGAGAGATTCAGCTCCCTGATCCAGTGGGTCGTAAGGCAGTGGGCCGAGGGTGGGGAAGTCACCAACCTTCATCGGACAGGCCAGCATGGAAGAGTGTATGGGGCTAATGCAGACATTCCAGAGGGTGGCAGAGGAGCTGTGTATTCCCCTAGCACCAGAAAAGATGGAGGGACCATCCACTAAGCTGACTTATCTGGGGATAGAGCTGGACACGACTGCAGCCATGTCGTGCATACCCCAGGATAAGCTGAGGCCCCTGCAGACCAAAGTAGACGAGTGCCTGAGTGAAACTAAAATTACTGCCCGTCAACTCCAATCATTGCTGGGGAGCCTCAACTTCGCATGTAGAGTGGTGGTGCTGCGGCAGACCTTCTTGTTTCGCCTCTATGCCAAGCTTGCGGGTAATCCACTGCCCCACTACCACATCAGGCTCACCAAGGAAATGAAGGAGGACCCAGAAACATGGGCAGCCTTTCTGGCAGGTTTCAACGGGACTAGTTTCTGGAGGGACCAGCGTTTGCTGGAAGCGGAGCTCCAAGTGCACTCGGATGCCACCAACGGTTCTGGTTTTGGAATATATTTCAGGGAAAGGCGGGCAGTGGCCCCTTGGCCACCTGAATGGAACAAGGCAGGAATCACTAGGGAGCTCACCTTTCTTTCCATTCCATTCCATTCCATTCCATATTTATTTATACCCCGCACTCTCTCCAAGGACTCGAGGCGGCTTACAACAACAAAAATACATTCATGGGCGATCCACGCAGGGGGCACAAGTCATTATCAAACAACCATTTACATAATATACAATCTCAATATCAAATAAAAATATAAGCAACAATTCTCAACCCCACCCCCTTATGACTCACCAATGTCCAATTCTGTGATCTCCCCCAGAACAACGGGGCAGATCCCACACATCGTCACAACATCCCCTGCTGCCACCAGGGAAAACCTAACCACCTCCACCCCTCTCTCACTGGGGGGAGGTGGTCCCACCAACTCCACATCAGTGGTCATACGGTACTCATCACACTCATTCCCTCCCTCTTTCACTAACTCCCATCCCGGCACACCCCCAATAGGCAATCCCCCTCCACTTTCTTCCCTTAATATCAATCCCCCCTCCAAAACCCTATTTATATTCCCCAAAGGGATAATAGGAGCAACCTGAGATACTGCCACCTCCTGCTTTCCTTTCTCTACCTCCCCCTCCGACTTTTCACTTTCCCCCTCCATCAGACTTACCCCCCTCCTCCCCCTCCAGACCCCGAAGGGCCCCAAAGGGCTTCTTGAGCTTTTTCCCATGGCCATCCACCTCCGGCCGCAGGAATTCGCAAACCAGACAGTACTTTTCTGGTGCAACAACCGGGCCGTAGTCCACATAATTAACATGCAGTCTTCCCGGTCCCCACGGGTCATGAAGCTTGTTAGGGCACTCGTGCTCACCTGTTTGAAATTTAACATACTGTTTCAAGCTACACACGTTCCTGGCATCAACAACTGTGTAGCCGATGCCCTTTCTCACTTCCAGATGGAGCGTTTCCACTCACTGGTGCCGTGAGCCAGGGTAACCCCAGAGCTGCTGCCGTTGTCGGTGTGGAGCCTTGGGTCATAGAGCTATATGCCACCATTCAGGGATCCTTGGCACCGCACACAAGGGCTGCCTATGATCGAGCTTTCCGGGAGTTTCAACAGTACTGATTGTCTCAAGGGTGGGGGCGGGGATTCCCGATCCTGGAGCCCTAGATGCTCCAATTCCCCCTCCACCTGAGGCGAAGGGGGGCTGCCCCAGATACCATAGCCAGCAAACTATCAGCACTTGGTTTTATGAGCAATCTTGCTGGGCACCCCCTCCCGACAGGGTTTTTTTCACCAGGCACTTGTTCGAGAGCTGGGCAAGGGAACAAAGCCACATCCCAGACCAAAGAACCCCTATCACCCCACCTTTGTTGCTGGACATTTGCGGGGCTTTGCCCCAAATATGTTTTGACAGTTTTGAGGTTTCTTTATTTAGTTCAGTGTTTCAACTGGCATTCTTCGGGGCCTTCCGCGTGAGTGAACTTGTAGTCGAATCAGTCAGGGACACCACAGGTAGGGCGCTTAATTTCAGCGACGTCCAGATCAGTCCAGTGGCACTTTCCCTAAGGATCCGTTGATCAAAAACCGATCAGAGGGGAAGAGGGCAGGTGGTTAGGCTGTACCAAGCTGGCACAACAGACCTGTGCCCTGTCCGGGCAACCAAGGCATACCTCGCTGTGTGGCCCCCAGTACCCGGCCCCTTCTTCAGGCACATTGGGGGTACAAATCTGACTCGTTACCGATTTCCAGTCATACTGAGGGTTGCTCTGGCCTGCCTGGGGTTGCCGACGGCCGTATATGGAACTCACTCGTACCGTATAGGGGCCGCCAGTTTTGCAGCAGCAGCAGGTATGTCAAAACAGGGCATTCGTACCGTCGGACGTTAGTACTCAGGGGCCTTCCAGTCTTATGTTCAGCAGGCCCCCTCCCAGGATCAGACCTGAACTTGATTTTGTTCCCTCAGGTGCTCTCCCCTATCGCAGGAAGCACGTCTGGATCATCAGACACAGCTTGGTGTGCTGGGCCGGCAAGGCGGCCATCCAAATGAGGTGGAGAACCCAGCTTAGTTTTTCAGCACTAGCCGTGATTCAGTGGAAGGGTCGTAGCGGCATGAAGTGGCACCAGCTCTTGCCAGTGCTTCAGGCACCTCGACAGGGCCCCCCACCAGCTGTCATCATCCTCCACTTGGGCGAGAATGATATACCCCAGCTAAAGGGGGTTTAGTTGATCAGGAACATCAAGAGGGACGTGCGGGAGATAAAAAAGCTTTTCTCTTCTACCCTCATCATATGGACTGATCTGGTCAAGCGCATGACGTGAGGCAAAGGGGTGCACCCTAGGAAGATTGATAGAACCAGGAGAACTATTAACAGGGATGTGGGCAGGTGGCTTGCTGGACTGGGAGGGGAGAACATACACACCCATGCCCTGTTGCATAAGCACCCCGAGCTGTATCGGAGGGACGGGGTGCACCTGTCAGCTGAAGACAATGACTGCTATTTGGAGGCCCTGAAGGAAAAGTTGGTTTATATATTGGAAAAGTTTTAGGAGGTGGGAGTCAGGTTTGTCTGGGTACCCCAATGACCCCTTAGTGGCAGGGGTCCTGTACTGCAGGTTAGAGTAGGTTAGAAGTAGCATAAGTACGAGTCATCTCCTTAAGAGATGAGGAGGGCACAACTGCCACAAAAGCAGGATACAGGGTAGCCAGGGTAGTGGCAGGGTAGCCTCCCTGGGAGGGGTGTCCTCCCTGGGTGGGGGGCGGTAGGCCCCTTGCCGTGCCCGCCTGTGGAGGGGGCAGGGCGGGGAATGATTCCCGCCTCGGGGGTTTGCACAACCCTGGAGATGGGAAAGAAGAGGCGGCTGCACGCAGGGAGTCAAAGCTGGAACCCCACCAGGGTTGCTAGGCAACCCCAGTGGGTCAGGATAGGCTAAAGTGGACCACGTGGGCCTCACCCGCCCGGTTGGGGCCCACAGTGTTAGCGCTCTGAAGGCTCACAGCCCCACTTGCGGACTGGAGCCAGAAGAAATGGCACCCTCCCTCCCCATGCACTGTGGGTCCCTACCGGTCACCAATATGGGGCCAGGAAGGAATTTTTAAGGGAACCTTAATTAGGCATAAAAAATGTTTTTGTTTTTTCGCCTTCCTCACAGTGCAGGGCATTTGGCTAATTGGTGCATCCCTCTAGAAATCAAGGGTGTTGTTGTGCCTGTTTCAATTTGTCGCACTCTGGAGGGGTCCAGTACTGCGGGTTAGAGTACGTTAGAAGTAACATAAGTACGAGTCATCTCCTTAAGAGATGGGGAGGCCACACCAGCCGCAAAAGCAGGGTATGGGAAGCAGCAGGGTAGCCTCCCTGGGAGGGGTGTCCAGCAAGGGCGGTAGGGACACAATAGCTCTGCTCGTGTAAAAAGGGCCCAAGTAGTCATGGGATAAGGGAAGAGTCCTGTCATGGTTTGGTAAAAGACAGGAAACAAATGGTAGGAATAAATGGTCATTTTTCAAGTTGGAAAGAGGTAAACAGTGGGGTACCTCAGGGGTCAGTACTGGGACCAGTATTGTTTAACACATTCATTAATGATCTGGAAAAAGGGGTTAAAGTGAGGTGGCTAATTGCAGATGACACCAAATTATTGAAGATAGTTAAGACCCAGGCAGACTGAGGAACTACAGAGGGAACTTATACGACTAGGTGAATGGGTAATAAAAAGGCAAATGAAATTTAATGTTGATAAGTGCAAGGTGATGCACATAGGGAAAAATAATCTCCACTTTACATACACAATGCTAACTTCTAATCTGGGTGTAACTACTCAGGAAAAAAATCTTGGAGTCATTGTGGATAGTTCCTTGAAGACATCGGCTCAGTGTTTGGCACCAGTCAAACCAAGTGCTAGGGATTATTGCAAAAGGAACAGAAAATAAAAGGGAAAATATCAAAATGCCTCTTTATAAATCTTTGGTATGACTCCACTTCAGGAAAAATATTGCCCCATCTCAGGAAAAATATAATAGGGTCGGAGAAGGTTTAGAGAAGGACAACAAGGATGATAGAAGGGATGGAGCGACTTCCATATGAGGAGAGGCTCAACAGGCTAGGGCTGTTTAGCATGGAGAAGAGGTGGTTAATGGGTGATATGATAGAAGTTTATAAAATCATGAGCAGTGTGGAAATAGTCAATAAAACTGAAAAGGTAAAAGAACTGTTGTTTGCCCTTTCTCACAATAAGAGAACAAGGGACCATGCGCTGTAGTTAAATGGCAGCAGATTTAAAACAAACCAAAAGAAGTACTTTTTCACTCAGCGGATAATACAGTTGTGGAACTTGTTGCCAGAGGAGGCAGTGAAAGCCAGCAACATAACTAGCTTCAAACAGAAACTAGATAAATCCTTAAAGGATAGAGCCATAAATGGCTACCATTTGGGACTTAAATACCTGGCTACTGGTAGCTGGGAGTGGTTAACAGGAGATGGGTCACACCTCCATGAACTGTACATGTACCTCCTTTGAGCTACTGTAGCTGGCCACTGTTGGAGACAGGATGCTGAGCTCAATGGATGATGGGTCTGACCCAGTATGGCACTTCATATGCTCTTATGGGTGGTGGCTGGGTGTTTGGTGTGTGGTAGCCACGTGGTGGGTGGGGGTGAACACATAATAAATAAGCAGGTGAGTACCCACTCAGTGTGGGCTGTCCTGTCATTTATTAACACTCCAAGACAGTTTTGCAATGGATTATTAATTATTAATAATAATTATTTTTATTATTATAAGCTTTTATATAGTGCCAGTGATGTACCTGGTGCTTTACAGAGAATAAGATAGACACGGTCCCTGCCCAAGAGCTTACAATCTAAAGACAGGGAGAGGGAAGACAGGGAAGGGGGAACAGAGGGAGAGACAAGGGATGCGACGTTCATGAGGATGCGAGAACTCAGGTACACGTTCTTGGCTTGGATACAGTACATTGGGAGTTTAAAGATAACAGGTGGGGGATAATCCTGGGTGGGGATAATTAGCAGGAGTTAGGAAGGGCGGAGCGGAAGAGGTGGGTTTTGAGGAGGGACTTGAAGGTGTGGAGGGTGGGGGCAAGGCGGATGTGGGTAGGGAGTGAGTTCCAGGCGTGCAGGGCAGCGAGGAAGAAGGGACAATCCTCTCTCACAAACACACCCGCACCGCTCGGACATCTTTTAGTTTTCAGCTCCCTCCTGCCTGGGGATTCCCCTTGTTTTGTTCTTTACTGGTCTTATTGATCCCAAGCTTGTTAAACTGAGGAATAACATGCTCCACCCCCCTGCCCACCCCCCAGCAATGACTGAGTCGGGGAGGGGGGGGGCTCCAATCTTCAGTCAGCTCTTCCCCCAGCTGGGTTAATGAGGCATTGATAACCCCCACTGTCTGCTGAACCCAGTACAAACCTTACACTGCTGGGAGCCCTCGACAAGATCACAAATGTTGTTACTGTGCCAGGGGAAAAGGTCCTGTTGGAGAGTATGAGAGAGGGGCTGGTTGTGTGTTTTGAGGCGGTGGGGAATGTGTGTGTGTGTGATGGGGTTGAGGGGTGCGAGGGAGAGGCTGTGTGTATGTGAGGGGCTGTACACTGACTGCACTGCAGATTTAACAATTCACCTGCATCATCCCAATCAAATCCTGTTCCTTTAATTACTCCTCTCACGGGGAGCCGTGTTCATCATGGCAATGAAATCAAGTAAATTTTGAAAAAGATAATGGAGTTGAGTGCAGTATGATCACAGCAGGGTGTACAGAATTATTAGTGACCAGTAATTGTGGAAATAGAAATGATATTTGGTTCAGCAAACACAAAATGAGCCTCTGTGGTAAAGCTGCACTAGACTGTCTGTTTAAGGATAGATAGCACATGTGAAAGATGTCTGGAGTTCATGTCCCTGAGGGTTGTGAAACACTGTCTGAAGCAGTGTGACCAGACCAATCAGCTTCAGTCTGGAGTCTCTAGACTTCAGCTCTAGAGTCTCAGCTTCAGTCTAGACCTAAGCAAACCAAAGTCTTTAGCAGCTAGGTGTGCAGAGAGAGAGACAGCTGAGCTTGCAGAGAGCCTGAAATAATAACTCTGACTAGAAAGTACCCCATTGATTTGAATGATGCTAGCATATATTCCAGTGGTGACACTTTAAATGTCATTTCTTTAGTTATCAATGCATGCAAGAAAGGAGAGGAAATGTTTTACAAATTTACCAAAGTGGAGGATGGGAGCACACAGAGGTAGGTAGACGGACAGGGTAGTGGAGTAATTTGCATCTAATGTGATCCCATCCACCCAGATACCCTGGAATCAGTACGCCTGCACTGCCACACCACCCTTTTCTCAACCCCCAACAATCCCAGCATAATCCACCCCAACTCGGACACTCCCAACTAACTTTCCTAGTCTTTCCCTTGTACAACCATGCTCCACATTCCCCTACAGCTTCCTCCCTAATCCCCCCATAACATGCCTAAGCTTCCCTTTCAGCACACACACACCCACAGCCTCCCACATAACCCACAGATTCCCATGTGGCTCCACCCTAGAGTCCATTCTCCTCCCCTGCCTGAGTCCTCAGCCTCCTTATGCTGCTACCCTACCTCCCCCTGACCACCACGCAGTTTCTCATCTCTCCTCACTTCCTGTGGAGGAAGGGATACTCTGGCCTGCAAGCAGATCTGACATAGGTACCCATGTGAATGGACAAACCCATCAGCATCCCAGTAATCAAATCAGTCCGGTACTTGTTTACCGCCCAATGAGTTACTCAAATTACCACATTATATAATTACTAAATTACCACTGCCCATTACTGAGCTACCATTATCATGTTACCATGTATAACATTTCTGTCTATTCAAAAGAGAGGAGGAGAAAGGGGTGTGGTGCAGCAGACTAGGGCCATTTTTAGACATGCGCGGCGGTGCCCGCGCTTGTTTTTCAAAAGACCCGGCAGCCCGATATACACGTGACGCCAACGCCGAATACGTGCATGCGCTGCGCATCCATTACCAGCCGCGAACTGACCGGGTCGGCGATCGAGGCCGATCATATGCGTCCGGAAATGGATACGCATCACCCACGCATGCGCGTATTCGGCGGCAGCGTCACTTGTAAATTGGGCTGCCGAGTCTTTCGAAAAACAAGCGCGGGCACCGCTGCGCACGTCTAAAAATGGCCTAAGTGATTGTCTAAAATGGAGTAGCCAAGCAATGGATGGCAAACCAGAAACTGTAAACAGGAAATAATGCCTTGGTAATACTAAATCAGAAAGTCAATAACTCAATAACAGTATTACCCATAATTCTGAATTTTTAGTTGTCCAATTTGGTAAGTGGTTACTGATCAGGCACTTGATAAGCTGCTTGATATCATGGGTCTTACCAGCGGGTAGAAAATATTCTGTTTTCAGCTCTACCCACAAGCCTGGAGGGTTGAGGACAAAGTGGCAATCACCCAGCTAGGACTCCATCTTTTCCTTTGGCCACCATTTTGACTGAGGAATTAAAAATCACCAGAGACAGAGGAGATATAGAAGAGAGTAGACATACAGACATTTCTAACTCAAAAATTACGTTTCCCTGCCTCTTTTAAAATCACACCTATCCCATTCTGGGCAGGAATAAGGAAGATGTGCAGGACTTTCAGGCATGTGTGCATGTTATTGAATGATTCCTTCTTACTGAAGACAAGGTTACCATTCATAAGCTATGGATATATTGTCTTAACATCTACCAATGATGAGCTGGAAATCTCATGAGTACTTGACAAAGGTGTAAAAAGGGAGGGGGGAACGAAGGAGACGACACCCGCTGCCAAGTTTGGGGAATTATAAGGATCCGAACTGTAGGATGGAACTGTCCCCCAGTGCCCTGCAATTCAGGGATGGAGAGCAAGTCCTCTCCACCTCCTTCCCTGGTTTTATGTGATGGGTCAGCATGGCTGAATGGTAAAATTAAGAAGGCTATCCGAGCCAAAACGTTGTCCTTCAAAAAATGGAAAGGTATTCCAAATGAGGTAAATAGGAATGAGCATAGACATTGGCAGAGAAAGTGTAAAACCATTCTAAGACAGGCCAAGAGGGAATTTGAGGAACAACTTGCTATGGATACAAAATCCAATAGAAAAAACCTTTTCAATATATGAGAGCCAGGAAACCTGCTACAGAGGCAATTGGTTCATTAGATGATCAGGAAATAAAGGTGCTCAAAGACAACAAGGCAATTGCTGAGAAACTAAATCAGTTCTTTGCATCAGTTTTAACTGTGGAGGATGTTGGGGAGCTACCTACATCAAAACTATGTTTTGTTGGTGATGAATCTGAGGAATTATCTGACATTAGCATCACGTCAGAAGAGGTCTTATTGTATATCGACAATTTAAACAGTAACAAGTCACCCAGGCCTGATGGTATTCATCCAAGGCTACTGAAAGAACTCAGATTTGAACTTGCTGAATTACTCTTAGTAATATGCCATTTATCACTAAATCCTCTTCTATGCCAGAAGTTTGGAGACTAGCTTATGTAACTCCAGGTTTTAAGAAGGACTCCCGAGTGGCCCAGAAACTACACACCAGTAAGTCTGACATCAGTACCAGCAAACTGATGGAGCCATTGTTAAAAACAGAATTACTAGGCATATTGATAAGCATGATTTGATAGGTAAAAACCAGCGTGGCTTTAGCAAAGGGAAGTCATGTCTCACTAGTCTATTAGAATGTTATGAGAATTTCAACAAGCATGTGGATAGAGGTGACTCTGTTGATATAGTATATTTGCATTTCTAAAAAACATTTGACAAGGTTCATCACCAGAGACTCTTGAGCAAAATAAGTAGTCATGGGATAAGAGGAAGAGTGCTGTCATGGATTGGTAGCTGGTTAAAAGATAGAAAATAAAGGGTAGGAATAAATGGTCATTTTTCAAGTTGGAGAGAGGTAGATATTGGGGTGCCTCATGGGTCAGTAGTGAGACCAGTAGTTTTAACATATTTATTAATGGTCTGGGGAAAGGGGAAAAGAGTGAGGAGGGTAAATTTTCAGATGACACCTATTTTTTCAAGATAGTTAAGACCCAGGTGGACCATGAGGAACTACAGAGAGAACTTGCATGATTAGGTGAATGGGCATTAAAATGACAAATGAAATTTAATGTTGATAGGTGCAAGATGGTGCACGTAGGGAAAAATAATCCTCATTATACATACACAATGCTAGGTTCTAATGTGGGTGTTACCACTCAGGAGCCGGATCTTTGAGTCATTGTGGATAGTTTCTTGAAAACATTTTCAGAGAATGCTCAATGTGTGGCAGCAGTCAAAAAGGCAACTTGAGTGCTAGGCATTATTGCAAAAGGAACAGAAAATAAAAGGGAACGTATCATAATGCCACTGCATTAAATCTTTGGTATGACCTCACCTTGCATATTGTGTGCAGTTCTGGTTGCTCCATCTCAAGAAAGATATAATAGAACAGGACAAGGTTCAGAGAAGGGCAACAAAGATGATAGAAGGGATGGATCAATTCCATATGAGGAGAGATTCAACAGGTTGGGGCTGTTTAGCTTGGAAAAGAAGCAATTAAAGGGGTGGGGGGTTGTACGATAGAAGTTTATAAATTCATGAGTGGCATGGAGAAAGTAAATAAGGAACTGTTGTTTGCCCTTTCTCACAAGAAGAGAACAAGGGGACAATCTCTGAAGTTAAATGGCAGATTTATTTTTAAATTAACAAAAGAAAGTACTTTTCTACACAGCTGACAATACAGTTGTTGAACTTGTTGCCAGAGGAGACTGTGAAAGTCAGTAGCATAACTAGTTTCAAATGGAAATTAGAAAAATTCTTGAAGGATACAGCCATAAACACCTACTAGTTGGGGTGTAATCCCCTGGCTACCAGTAGTTGAAAGTGGTTACCAGGAGATGGGTCACGTACATGTACTTCTCTTGAGCTACTGGAGCTGTCCACTGTCAGAGACAGGATGCTGGGCTAGATGGACTGCTGGTCTAATCCGGTATGACACATCTTATGTTCTTAGAGCTTCGGGGTTTGCTGGGGAAGGCATTAGGGAGCCAACAGGGTGGCATTACTCTCCCTCACTTTGGCTGGTGGTTTTCCCCTAGTGCTTGGGTGTAAACGCTGTCTGCAAATGTAGATAATGAAACTGGGTAAACTTGTCTATGAGCCTGATATAAAGTACCATCCTAACTCATTTGATTTAATAGACTAGGCGGGCCACTGTAAAGTTCAGATGTATCACATTGCAGCAGGTAATGGTAACACCAAAATCTAGTCCCATTATTCAAATTCCCTCTGTCCAAGAACCCTAGTGATCTCAATCCACAATGAGACCTCAGTGTGAACAAGTAATGCACTTTCTGTTTATCCATTTCCCTGTTTTTGGATGTTCCTGCGACCATTCAGATAACTGGAATTATACAGCACATGCAATAGCCAGAGTCCCATTGGCATTGAAGACTGAGGAAAAGCCAAACTTGACTAGATGTTACTGAGCAAACTCAGATATCAGCTGACAGGGTCAATATCCACTGACTCCAGAGGGGTTCAGGGAAGGAAAATATTTCCAGAGTGGTGGGCAAGAAAGATTTGGTATAACCAGGTTAGGCGCAAGGGCAGAAGAGAAAGTTTCAGTAGCAAAGGCAAAAAATGCCCAGTTCATCACCCAGGCTTTTGGCAGCAGGGAAGCAGAGAAAAGGGACAAATCAAAAGACATGAGAGCAGCAAATCAGCAGGTCCTAGCAACTGTTTTCCATGTTAGCTCCTGAGACTGGTGGCACATGCTAGTTCTGGAACTGCTGAATCCTATGATTTGTGGAACTTCTAGCATTCCTTAGAGAATCAATCAGCAGTGCTGGAGCACGGTAGCAGCAGCAGGCAGCTGAGCACTGGTGAGTTTCTTTTCATTCATTGCAGTCCTGCTAATATTTCCCTCCCTGCGGCACTCCCTTTGTCCTTTTCTCTGGAGTGTGTTTGGAGTCGATGTTTCTGCTATAACTAGGTCAGGGAGCCTAAGTAGGTCACGTTGGCTTCCTAAACATGGTAAATCTGGAAGCAAAGCTAGGAAGAGAAGCCAGGCTGTGTGTAAACAAAAGGCGAGGGGCTGATCCTAGAGTGACGTGCAGGAGGAGGAGGAGGCCAGCATTTACAACCTGAGATGCTACTGAGTTAGCACGGACGAGGAGAAAGGGAAAGCTAGGGATATGGCTAGAGCTCAGTGAGAGGGCAGCAGCTGAGAAAAAGAAGAGTTGGGAATGAGGCTAGGACAGAGTGTGAGAGGGAGGAAGAGTGGGAAATGAGTGTGGGGGACACCATCTGTCTAGGATGGAACTCATCACAGTGATAAGCATTCACAAGGCATGATCCATCACTGTGCACTATCACTCTCCTCTATCAGAGCATCTCTAGGACAGAGGGACTAGAAGGTCACCATCTATGCAAAGGGAAATTATTTTAGAATTAAAGACTTATGAATCTGATGTGACAAAGGGAACTACTATTTACACCAAGGAGAGGGTTCTCATTCAAACCTCCCTCCATCATTGCTTTGAAAGAGCGTCTCAAATGAATGCTTCATGTAAATGTATGGAGTTTGTTCATCTGTGGGTCCTCATTGCTGTGAAAGGTAAGGATTCCTTGAGTGTCAGGGGAGTAGAGCCAGCACCTGCTGTACTGCTGAATGCTCGGTATGTGACCAAACCTGCAGAAAACTACCTCCTTCACAGCAGAATTCCTGAGGTGATGGAAAGGTTGCAATGGAACCTGCTACAAAGCCAGCTGACTCACAGAGTCCTCTAATTCAGTCAGTTTGGGTGGAATGTCAGTGGACAACAACTCAACCAGGGGGCTCAGGAAAGAGCCAGTGCATGTGGAGGGGATTAAAAAGTGCTCACCTTGTTTGCTCTTTTTTCTCATTATCCTTAAATATCAGTGACTATAAAATTCCCTGAACCACATCAGCTGAAGCCTTTATCCCCAAAACTTCTCCTTTATTTAGGTCTCAAAGTTACAGTGGAGTTACTTATGTAGAAATTGCATAACTAAAATTTCTGTATACATGGAATGAATTTGTTTTCCCCAGCCACAGGTTTGTAGAGATGTATTTCTTCTTGATCTGGATATTCGATAAGAAGAATTCTGAACTCTGATAAGTAGAATTTTTAATGTATATGACTATACCCACCCAACTAAAAATATCAGGACTTTTGAGTGCATTCATGATTTCTTGGTAGTATATGGCTAAAATACTGTCATATACCCTCAGGCCGAGTCTTCATGTCCGGCAAGCTAGAGATGGGCATTAGGGAACATCAGTTCTCTCCAGGCACCAGGACTCACGCTGACAGCCAGGCAGAGCTGTGTGTGTGTGTCAAACCCTGTCAGTTCTGAATGGGAGTCTGTGGACGGGTCAGCTCTCCAGCTCAGGAGAAGCCAGTTAGGGAATTAGCTCATCCCCGTCCATATCAAAATTGCTCCTCTAATGACCCTTGCAAGGCATATAATAAATGCCCCTGATAGGGGTATCAGCAGTGGTGCCTAGTGGTACTATCAATCAGAGCCCTTGATGTGTCTGTCAGCCATTAACAATGCAGTTTTTAAAAAGGGTTAATTTATTCTGACCTCCCAGCACCCCTTACAGTCTGCCCATACCACCGGGTATTGAGGCTTCTCCCAAAAAGTGGGTCTCCAAAAATAAATACTCCAACACAAAATCATTCAAGCCTCTCAGGCTGTCTGACTCTCCTGAGCCTTCTTTAATCTTTGCAGGACTGCCTCACTCCCCGGGTTCTAGAACAGCCATTGCGGTTGGCTGGGGGCGCCTTTTTGGAAGTCCCCGGTGTTTTTGCAGGGGGCCACATTGGAGAGGGCATTCTCAGTCGCCGTGCCTCAGTTGTGGAACTCCCTCCCGGCGAAGGCTTATTTGGCCTTCCCTCGTTCAGGCATCAATGTAAAACTTGGTTGTTCTGCCAGGCATTTGGTGAGGGAGATGGTTGGGGGAGAGGTAGTATCAAGTAGGGGGAGAGGGAATTATTGTTTTTATTGATTGAAAAGTATTTGTTGTATATTTTATTTTGTGTTTTTATATTGTTCGCCGCCCTTAGCTGCCTTTGGCAGGAAGGGGCAGGTTAGCAAATTTTGTAATAAATAAATAATAAATAATAATCACAGTGTGCCCGAGACTCCTGCCTCCTCCCTCCTTCAAATCTCCCAGGGCTTTGGACTTTCCACAAGTCCTAGCCCTTTTTGGGCTTCAGGCATAGACCAGCCTTGAGCCCTGATCAAAGTCTTGAGCAATATCCTTTCTCAGCTTGGTGGCTGCTTTTTGCACTGTCCTGGGCCTTCAAGCCCCTTGAGGCCTTTGGGGCTTCAATCAAGTCCCAATCAGGTGGCTACGCTGCTAATCACAGTCTCAGAGGCTCCTTGGAGTAGGTCCCGCACACCTGAGTAGAGTGTGCCAGTTCTCAAGACGCCTCCTCCTTTACGGTTCTCTGACAGTGTGGTGGCGGTGGGTTTAAGCTTGCCGCCACAGCTGCCAGCAATCATCAGTCATCAATCATCATCTTTATTCCATCTTTATTCCATCTTTTTTCAACAGCCATCATGGATTGCCAGCAATCAGGGAGTGCCGCTCCACTCTGCGGCTCCATGTTGCTTGGGGAAAAAACCCTGCTTCCAGCTCTTTTTTAATAGGCTGCTGTGGCAGCAAGTTTAAGTTCTCACCGCCACAGCCAGTTATTTGCTCCTTTAAAGGGGCCGCTTCCTTTTTCAAATACCTTCAATGGGCTGGCAGCGCCCTTCACAATTGGAACAAAGCTGAGCAATAGCCCACTCTGTTACACTCCCTCCCCACCCTTGAGGAAGTCAAGTCCTTATTACAAAGAGACTCGACTTGCTGTCCCCCCAATGAGGGCTTACATTCTTGGGGTATCTAGCAATTAACAATCTGGTGTTTTTAATAATTTTCAAGACGTTTTTCAAGCTAAACAATTTTGGTTTTGGTTTTTAATCAGCAACGTAACGGTTACTGTTGAGTTCAATGCTTCATCAACTGGCTATTGGTTTGACGACCTATAGCCTGTCAAGTTTCTTCAAATCTTTAATTAACTACCACCTTGGTGATAATAGTTCTTTAACATTTAGTGTGAGGAATTAGGCACTTAACTAATAACTTTGCCAGCTAGTAATTTAGCCTCTTGGCATCAAACTTTAGGCCAGAGACATTGCGATCACTGTCTTTTAATCATTGGTGTCTGCCTCCATCGCCTTCATCCTTCATGCCTCTTGGCAACACTTTTGACTAGTGACATGGTGGTCACTGCCTCAACAATAATTTTCAGCAGGGCTAGCGAGCCTCCCCTCCTCAGTCCTTTTACAATTATGGACTTTTAATCCAGTAGGGTCATTTTATTATCTTCAGTGGGCCCCCTCTGCCTGCGATATCATAATCCCCAGCGGGCCTCCCCTGCCTGGGTTATTACCAAAATATGTATATTAACATCCCAGCGGGACTCCCCTGCTTGGGTTATTATCAACCTAACCTATATTTCCATTATCTATTTTTAACCAGCAACATAATGGTTGCTGCTTAATCTTTCTATAGAATTTTGGTGATAGCCTTTAGGTCAAGTGAGAGTGCTTGGTGGCATACTCCCAAAAGCAAAATCGAATTCTTTTAATGTTTTTGTTCACCTGGCAGGCCTGCCCAGGAAAGATAAAACTACCCCTTCTGCAGGGGTTGGGATACCAGCCCACCCGTTCCTTTCCTTGTATCCCACCCCGCTGGGACTCTATAGACCTCATCAGGTCAGACAATTACACAATTTGATCATTGCAATTATTTTTCTCCCAGAGGTTTCTTATCCCCTTTTTTGGTTTTATTTCAGACCTCAGGTTTCTTATTAGTTCTGTCTTATCATTCACATTTTCTAACCTTTCTTGTTCCTTCCCTAACCTTAGGACTTCTTTTGTTAATTCTCCCATAGTTTACATCTGGGGTTCAAGGCCAACACACATCTCGTCTATTTGGGTTTGGGTCACCACAGTTTGTAGATCCTTTACTTGGGGTCTCTGAGTCTGTTCCAACTCTTTCTTGAGGGTAAAATTCTCCTCTTTTAATACTTCCAAATTATTTTTGTCAGTATCCGTTTCCCACCCATCTATCAGGGTTTGGTTGGAGTCTGACTAATCGGGTCAGTCTGGTTACCTCCTTCCATTCTAATGTAATCTGGGTCTGCATAATAGCATAATTCATCAGGCATCTATTCATCTGGGATGTGTTACTCATCTGAGACCTGTTGTCCCCTTCCACCTTCCTCAATGGGCAAATTTTTAACATATGACTCATCTTCATACAGCTCCAGTACTTTATTTGTTCTCTATGAATTTGCTGGGGTGCTTTATCAGGGCAAACCCTTTTTACGTGTCCCTCATTATTGCAGGCCCAGCATAGTTTTCCTTCTTGAGCCACTTTTCCCTTCATGGGACTATCTTTTACCTCCACCTGTTTGCCCTTTGAGACTATTTTTATATGGCAAAGTTCAAAGGGACAGTGCTTCTGTACATGCCCTACTACTTTACAGTTCCAAAACTTCAGGTCTAATTGACCCCAGGATGTACAGAATGGTTCCTTTTTTCTTGATGGGGCTTCTGATTGTACTTATTTTCTCTTTGAGAACAACCCTGTCTAATAGACCCAACCTTATGACGTGCCCAACATTTTTCCAACTGAGCCCCAGTTGCCCTTCTCTTGAACCTCAGAGTCTTTTGTCCCTGCTCAGTCCAATATAGGCACTATCTCCACATATCCTCCCCTCCGCCCGTCCACAGTTATAAAGACTCACCCGGTAGCTCCCACCAAGGGTCCCCAGCACCTGCGTATCATTGTTCCCATTCTTGGTTGCAGGTCTTGGCAACTCAGCTCTGGCTCCATGAAATTCTATAAGCTGAGTGGTCACCTCATGTGTGGGAGTAATTCTCTCATTGCTGCTACACCACCATTCCAGATCCACTTCCTTGTGGCTGTATGTGGGGAAGGCTGCCTCCTGGTTCCATGTCTGCTTGAACCTGCTGTGGGTGAGCTTCCTTTAGTTACAGACGCTGAGTGAGTCTCACAGGGAAAATCACTTAGTCCAAATCAAAAAATGGCGCCTTCACACAAAATGACCACCTGCAATTTTCCGGGTGACCACCATATGGTGCTGTCTGCATTCTCCACCAAATTATGTGAATGGGTCAGCTCTCCAGCTAAGGAGGGAATTTTGCTCAACCCCATCCACACCAAAATCACTCTTCTAATGACCCTTGCAGGGCATATAATAAGCGTCCCTGATCGGGGTATCAGCAGTGGTGCCTACTGGCACTATCAATCAGAACCCTTGATGGGGCTGTTGGCCTTTAATAATCCCCCCAAAATAAAGGGGGTTAATTTATTCGGACCTCCCAGCACCCCTTACAGTCCACCTGGTATTGAGACTTCTCCCAAAAAGTGGGTCCCCGAAAATAAATATTCAAACACAAAATCCTTTAAGACTCAAAGTCTTGAGCAGTATCCTTTCCCAGACTGCTTTTAGCAATATTCTGGGCCTTTAGGCCCTCAAGCCCTTAAAGGCTTCAGCCAAGTCCCAATCAGGCAGCTACACCACTACTCACAGACTGTCTCAGAGACTCTTTGGCATTCCAGGTCCCACACAGCTGACCAGAGTCTGACAGCTTGCAAGACGCCTCCTCATTTCTGGTTCCCTGACAGCATGGCGGTGGCAGGTTTAAAAGATGACTGGGAGGGGATATGATAGAAGTTTATAAAATCATAAGTGGTGTGGAACACATAAATAGGGTGCCGTTATTTACCCTCTCTAACAGTTCTAGAATGAGGGGACACTTCATGAAATTAACTGGCAGCAGACTTAAAACAAATAAGAGAAAGTATTTTTTTGCTCAGCGCACAATTAACTTGCGATTGAAATTTACTGCCAGAAGAAGTGGTCAAGGCCGGTAGTGTAGTTAGTTTTTAAAAGGGATTGGATAAGTTCTTGGTCCATTAATGGCTATTAGGCAAGTAGGTTTTGGGGAATGTAAGCTCTTACTCTTGGGGGCTGGAACAACAGGGAATGGATTGTCCATTGTGACCTGTTGGGTATTTTCCCCAAGAGACAGTGATTGGCCACTGTCGGAGACAGAATGCTGGGCTTGATGGATTATTGATATGATCCAGTCTGACTTTAATTATATTCTTATTAGACAAAGGATACAAACAGACGTGTGGCTGGTGGGACTGCTCCCCAGGCCGCCCGGGGGTTGAAAATCCTGGGCAACATAGCCTAGGTCAGGTTGGAGCACTGATGTGATGTGACAATGGCTGGGGAACTGTCCTGCTGGCTGCATGGCCTGGGAGCACAACAAATGGCTGGGAGCACAACAAATGTGTGAGTGGCTGGCCACACCCATGCTGTGTTTGCAGCAGCCCTCCTCCCCCACCATGATGGAAAGCCATGGCAGCCAATGGCAATGATGAACCTGTCTCAGCCTACCTCCCCCCACCACGATGGGAAGCCATGGCAGCCAATGACAGCGATGGGCCTGTCTCAGCCTACCTCCCCCCACCACGATGGGAAGCCATGGCAGCCAATGGCAACGATGGGCCTGTCTCAGCCCACCTCCCCCCACCACGATGAGAAGCCATGGGGGCCAATGGCGCCGGATCTCCCCTCTTTTCAGAAAAGTTGTAAGACCTGGCTGTTCCGCCAGGCATTTGGTGGGGGAGAGGGATGAAAGGGGAGAGGGGGTGGTGGGGGTGGGGTGGGGGTGGTGTTGTTAAATGTCATCCTCCTTTTAGCAGTTTTAAACATGTTTTATATTGGATTTTATTTGTGTTTTTATATTGTAAGCCACCCCGGGCTGCCTGATGGCAGGAGGGACGCGGTATTAAATAAATTAAATAAGCATAGAGCTGCGTTAAAAGCCTATGCCGTTGCTATGCGGGCAGCAAAGAGAAGTGTCTTTGCTACCATCATATCATCTGCAAAGTTGCGTCCAGCTGAGATTTCTGGGTGGTGAAGGGGCTGGTCAGTCTGTCTTCTCTCCGCCTGGAACTGGAATCTTCCAGTGCTCACTGTGACATGTTTATTGACTACTTTGCAGATAAAATTGCTCATATTCACCATGATTTGATGCTGCATTTAATGAAGTAGATGTGTCTGAGGTTATGAATGCCCCATCTGGTCCGGTTTTGTGGGATCGATTTCAGTAGGTATCATCCACCGATGCTGTGGAGTTGCTGGGGGCTGTAAGGGCTACAACTTATGAACTCGATTCTTGTGTTGGGACCACTGCTGGTGGGGGTTGTCAAGCCTCCATTATGGAAGGCAGGGTCACAGGGTGCCTGAAGGAAGCTGTGGTGCGACCCTTGCTCAAGAAGTCATCTCTTGACATTGACGCCCTTGCCAGCTATCGGCCAGTCTCTAACCTTTCCTTTTTATTTATTTATTATTTTATTTTTAAAATTTGTTACCCCGTCCCTCCTGTCACAGGCAGCTCGGGCCAGATTACAATCATTAAAAACAATTAGACTAAAATATCATAAAAGGAGGGGGGAAATAACACATCCCCCCCTGAATACCGCCTCACTACGCATCTCCCCCACCAAATGCTTGGTGGAACAGCCAGGTCTTGCAACTTCTCTGAAAGGAGGGAAGATCCGGGGCCAACCGGGCCTCTACCGGTAGGGAGTTCCACAGCTGCAGTGCGGCCACCAAGAATACCCTCCCCTGCATGGCCCCCCGAAAAACTCAAGGGACCTTGAGCAGGGCACCCCTGGATGACCGCTGGAGCTGATCCAGGACCTGAGGAGTGAGGCAATCTCACAGATAGGCAGGGCCCAGAACGTTTAGGGCTCCATAGGCCAAGACCAACACCTTGAATCAGACCCAGAAAACCACCAGCAGCCAGTGCAGAGACTGGAGCACTGGTGTAATAATATGCTCCTGGTGGCCCAGTCCCACTAACAGACAGGCCGCCGCATTCTGCACCAGCTTCAATTTCCGAGCCGTCACCCTGGGTAGCTCCCATGGGAATGTTATTTAGCAGGCAGTGGCCCAGCAGCTCCAGGGAGATCTGGACCTCATCAGTTTCCTTGATCCCTCGTAGACTGGTTTTCATCTGGGATATGGCACCAAGACTGTGCTTGTGGCCTTGGTTGACGATCTGCACCAAGAATTGGACCGGGGCAATCCACTCTCTTGATTTTGTTAGATCTCTCAGCTGCATTTGACATGGTTGACCATGATATTTTGGTGACCCACCTGCGGGACTGTGACTGGGTGGGTGGGACTATTCTTGAATGGTTCCACTCATTCCTGTCTGGGAGATCTCAGTGTGTGTTACTGGGGGATTGTACATCTTCCGTCCGGCTCTCACATGTGGAGTTCTGCAGGGATTCATTCTGTCCCCTCTCAACGTGTATATGCAATGTGTATATGCAACCACCGGGCGAGATCATTAGAGGATTTGAAGTTCGGTGTCATCAATATGCTGATGATACCCAGCTGTATCTCTTGTTTTCATTCGACCCAGGCCTGTCAGTCTCGGTGTTTACCTGATGCCTGGTTGCGATGGAGGATTGGATGAGGATGAGCCACTTGAAATTGAATCCCGACAAGACGAAGGTGATGCTAGTGGGTAAGGGTGAAGGAGTGGAGGCCTCCATCATTGATTGGTTGCATCCCGCCTTGGTTCCTCAGGTTCAGAGCTTTGGAGTCCTCCTCAATTCACAGCTCTGCCTGGATGATCAGGTGGCAGCTGTGGCAAGGAGTGTGTTTGGTAAATTACATCTGGTCTAACGTCTTCGACCGTACATCTCAGGTTCCAATCTTGCCACCATCATCCATGCGTTTATCACTTCAAGACTGGACTACTGAAATGCGTTCTATGTGGGGCTACCCTGGTGATGACCCAGAGGCTGCAGCTGATGCAGAATGCAGCAGCCTGCCTCCTCAGGGGGACGGATCACCGGGAGCACATAACACTGGTGCTCTGATCTCTGAACTGACTGCTTATAGGCTTCCAGGTCTGATTCAAAGTGTTGATTATTACATTTAAAGCCCTATATGGCTTGGACCCCACTTACCTATGGGACCGCCTCATCCCTTGTGTTCTGGATTGGCCCCTGCGGTCAGCAGGGGATGCCTACTTGGAGGTTCCCCAGGTTGCCACGTTCAAGCAGACGTTCTCAGTGGCCGCACCGTGGCTATGGAATTCCCCCCCAGTGGAGATTTGAGTCTCTCAGAATCTCCCTTCCTTCCACAGACAATGCAAGACTTGGCTGTTTCACCAGGCATTTGTTGAGGGGGATGGGTAGCGCACATTTGTGGGACCATTTCTTTGCTGTGTACGCAAAGCCACATGCCCCTCTGGCACAGGACTTACAGTGTGTGTGTGCAAACCATGCAGCCGCATATGCATGTGCGTGGCAGTGCACGTGGGGCTTGAGGTTGGCCCCGGTGCCCTGTGTTTCTATAGGTATAATGGGAATACATAAGCACTTATGTGCAATCAGTGTTCCCCATATCCCCATAAGTGGAATCAGTGGTAAGCCAAAGTCTCAGGGTGTGTGTGCTACAAGGGTGGGAAGAAGGATTGGAGAATCTAGTTCCATTGAAACAGAAACATTTGTACAAGAAGGAAGGTTGCATCTCAGGCCAAAGACACTTTAGATGAAGAGGTTTTTTTCTGGGAACATTTGAACTTTTGAGTATTTTCTAAAATTGCTAGTCAATTGGTATCCCCACATTGTTCACGTTGGAGTGTATAGGGAACATCCTCCCAAGGACATTGCCTGAGTAATGCCAGCCCTCTGGAACTATCTGTAAGGTTATCACTTCTTTCAAATAAAAATCTGGGGCCTTTTCATTGAAACATATTTTTGTTACACAAAAGCATATACTGGTGGAGCTAGTTACTGCAAGGGACTCAAGAGCAACATGCACATATTTCTCAGAGTGTAGAGTATTTTTTGTTTGTTTGTTTGGCTTAATGTTCTGAATGAGTTCAGCATGAAACACAGAAGAAGTGTCATTAACTTGTAGGTTGAATAAAAGTGCAGCTTTGGTAGTGTCAACACTCATTCAACTTTTTCTCTTCATTTCAAACACCATATTTCACACCAAGCACTCGCTCCACTGTTCTTGGTAGATACGGAGCAACTTCTAATTGATGTAGCAAAACATCTTGAACAAACAATTTCTAGTTTTTTAAGTCTAATGTTTATAGTAAGTAAGTAGTAGTTTATTGCGTGGCCAGTGGCCATTGCAGACAAAAATAATAAATAAATAAATAAATAAAAGGCAAAAGCCAACTTCCTTACAATCACATCATATCCTATCATGTCATATACAATTCATGTAAAAATTACCCACATCTTAATCAATCCAAATCAATACAACTATCCTGGGATACATTACAAATAATCTGGCCCATTAAGAAATTCCAAGCAGCCAGGCCTTAGCCAGGTCCAACTAAATCAAGGCATAAACAGAAATCACATGCGCCTATAATTCAGTACCTATACCCCATCCTGCCTTTGCTCCCAGAGGAGTTTGATAGTATAAACTTGCCCTAGGAATTGGGCCACCTTCCCAGAAACTATACTGGAGTGATCATCCAGGAAAAACTTAACATAGAATACCTCCGATCTACCAGGGAATGAAGTTAACATCAGGAGGATGAGTCCTAATGTTTATATAACTATAACTATAAATAGTAATTAAAATATAGATACAGCAGTCAACCCAAAGCAGCAGTAAAAAGTCTAACCCTTGATCTGTGAAAAAAGCCAGTCCACACACTCCCCACTAACCCATCCCCTACCCCCCACCCCCCCGCCAAAAGCCTGACCGAAGAGTCAGGTCTTACAGCTTTGTTGGAAAGTCAGGACGTCTGGGCTGAGGCGAACCTCCACCAGGAGGGCATTCTGCAGCGATGGTGCAGCCGCTGAGAACACCCGCCTGTTGGTCCGAACCCACCGATCATGCAGGACCTCCAGGAGGGTGCCCCAGACAACCGCAGAGGCCGCCCTGGATCCCAGGGGGTGATAGTACAGGAAATATACGTAAAAAGGCACTGATCCTGGGCAAAATTGCCACGAAACGTTTGAAAGTGTTATCTACTCAGAAATGATACCTGATTAGCATATCCAAAATCAGCCAAAATCCAAGCGTTGGAATACCCTTAAATTTGTATTTCAAAACCATGTCCATTTGCTAATTTTCATTTAAGTCTAATTTCTCGTTAAATTATTATTTTTCACTTTGGTGACATCCCATTCACCAGTAATTAATTTTAAAGGCCTAAGAAATAACCACTGCAAGTCTAGGAATGTAAAATTTAAAAAATGTATGTATGTATGTATGTATGTACGTATGTATATATATGTATGTCTTCTTTTAAGGTTTTTCTTTTCTGCACTGTGGGTGTTTTACTGTTTTGTGCATGATTAGGATTTGAATATGTTTTGTATGTTTTTATATTTTTATATTTTTATATTTATACTGTGTTTTAATTATGAATTTTGTGAGCCGCCCTGAGTCGCTTGCAGTAAGAGGGGCGGGGTAAAAATGTACATATAAATAACTAAATAGTATGTATATATATTATATACATAAACATGGTATTGCATTTATTATACATAATGAAAATATTATAAGTAATAATAAAAATAAATTATTTAAATAATACTTCTTCCAGGCAAAACCTATTAATCACAATCACTGTCTTCACACTCCACTGTCAGACCATTGTCACATTCACTGTCTTGGCAGTTACCACAAGCCATTGAACAAGGCAATCCATTTTGTTTGCATCCACAACGCAACATTGAATACCCTGTTATGCAGTTACACCTAATCATTTTCTGAAGTAATTTAGGAGCTAGAGCCATATCAGACATTTTTGGCCAGTACATCCAATCTTTCAGATACCAACCCCACTCTTCAGCATTGACAGAGTGTTGTATTGATTTCCACACTAGGATTTGGAAGTACGTGTGAAGGCTGTGATATTTCATGGGTGATGTTGTTGGAGGCAGACGTTGAGGCGTGATGAATGATTTTGAACACACAACCTCTACAAGTATTCGACAGCGAACTTTGTCTAGGTGATTATTTGCATTGCTACTGTGCAGTAATAACACTGCCTTCTGCCCTGCACATTCAATTTCAGATTGTGTCCTATTATTGGAATAGAATATGGCGGATAACTCACAGAGTTTCCTGTTGTTGAGTAATTTCTGGAAAGCTGTAGATTTTCCAATGCCAAAAATTCGTGAGGTGGTGTCTGAGCCTGTGAAGGCGTGCAGAAACAGTAGATAGCTGCATGTATCATCACTGAGTTGCTGTCAAATGCTATAAATGTCAAATGTTGAAGAAACACGTCTTTCATTTAATGTTACTGCAATAGTACAGCTTGAAATCACTTTGGTGGCTGTAATACAAAAGAAGAATTAGCAGGTCCACATCCTCTCCAATGAGGGTAGATGTACATGCTGTGGGTGCTGAAACTGCAGCGTTAGCGATATCGACATCTGCATCTAGACTTCATGAACATGTTGAACAATACACCCCTGTCACGTTAGCTCCAATGCTATGAGCAGAATCATCTGTTGCTTATCCATGTCATTCAACAAGAAGTAAACTTTTTGGCCTACAAAGGTGATGTCAGGAGTAAAGTTCATAGTAGGACTACTGTATGTGCTCTTGCGGCGCCTATGAGTCACATCTTTACTTGACGGAGAGTTGACATAACCATTGAAGATAATAGCGACTTTCCCGTGTTTCAACATGAAGGTAGCATATGACTTTGCAATGGTTTTGTAAATGTTGCCCTTAAACCATGAAATGCGATGAAGTAGTGATCCTCCATCTAACACATTCTGCTCTGTTATCTGGGGATGTTCTAATTTTGCAGCTCCACATTTCTTCTGATTGGTTTTGCATAGCATGCTACATGACTCAAATAAAGCTGGTGGGTAGGCACATAGTTTGTACTGTATCATGTCCTCAAGGTTCATGCCATGTGCCTTAGCTACTATCAGCAGTCTTTGGAACAATAATGCAGGGTCTATCCTCGCATCATCTTCACCATGTAACCTCACAGCAGAAGAAGAAGCTAACATTATAGCTTTATCATTTCTTTTGTATGAAGACAGGCTGTTCTTTCATCTTGTTGACCAATTCACTGCCAATATCATGTAATTCATAAATGTTTACACCCAACTGTGTTAGGAACTACGCCATTTCCCCCCCCAAACCATAGACACACACCCCTCCTTGATAGCACCCCACGAGACACTGGCCAAAGGGTGCAGGGGAACAGAAGGGGGGAAAGGAAGAAGAAAAAGGAAAGAAAAGCCCCATGCTAAACTGGTCTGGTCAGAAGGGATAAGAGAATGGAACAAGGGAGGTTCCTGGGTAAACAGTGGAGCAGTCAAAAACAGGTAGCCTCCCTCTTTTGAGATGAGCCCTCAACGACCTTATGAGCAAGCAATAGATCAATTGTTAGGCTGATAGCTCCACGTCTGTTTAAGAATAACCTTCTTCCCCTGTCTATAGAAACTCCCTTTTGACCTCTTGTACATCCTGCCCTGCCTCCCATTGAAATTTTCCAAAGCTTTATTCTCCCCAAAACATCACGCAAAGATTTCTCTTTCAGCCCTAGCATTCCTGAATACCTCTGGGATCCTTTTTGTGCAAAAGGTTCCTAGGCACCTTTGACACCCCCCTTTTTGTGCAAGCCCTCCTGCCACACCTCGAAGGACCCTATAACTGCCCTTGCCCCCATGAGCAAATTGGTTTTTTTTGAGCGCAGACACAAGCAGGTTACTCTGTGTGTGCTTGCCTCAAGGATTTCTCCCAGACCCCGTCCTGCTCTGTCCAGCTTCTTTCCCTCCTCCCCCCCAAAAACGTCACTGGATCTACAGGGTCACCTGTCCCTTTTCAACAGGACTGGATAGGCAACATTGATTATTTCCCCCTTTCCCCCCTCCCTCCCTCCAGCAACGTCCACTTACACCAGGGTAACCAGACCGGAGGGTTCCTCTATGTGAATTATTGTGTATGTATATCAACTGTGGGGGGGGGGCGGGGAGGGTATAGATAATTACTTGTAGCATCGTAATTGGCCCATGGGTGAACTAGTTGTTTATTATATTTACTTCTTTGTCAATAAATCTCCCTCATTTTTTATCAGAGTATCCCCTTTCTGTGTTGGGGTGTGGGAGGGAAATCCTAGCCAGCTGGCAGTACATCGCGTCCTCTGACTGATTCCAGTGAACATGCACGGACCCTTTGAATAAATTCAGCTAACTCACCCTAAAATTGAGAGGTCATTTGGATATTGGGGTACCGGCCCACAATACTCACTCGTGGAGTGGGTCTGTTTCCTAACAACTGTGCTGTGACTCCATTGACAATATTTTGTAACCAAGTACTGAAATGGAATGGTGAAATGGGCCTTAAGCGGTTCAGGACCTTCTGTATATCATTGTTGTTTCAGGATTCTTGCCTCACTCATTTCCTTATGTTGTTCACTTGTACAATACAAAATATCAGTGTACTCTTCCATAGCTAGATTTTATTCAGAGCATACTGGCATTGACAGCAGCCATAATGCCCTCTGCATTTCCGTCAACCCATTACCATGTGTCAGACTTCCCCTTTCTTTCAGCGAGCACACCAGTACCTGCTCTATAAAGAGATTGGTACCCAGTCTTGCCCAAAGTTTGTTATTTCTTCTTACTACATGCAGTCCCTTCTGAAACATGGTGCAGACATTAGGGTGCTCATTAGGTAAACAAAGCATATTCTGTAAGTACAGCTAGCCTGATTTCAGGTAGTTGTGGTGGCCAGATGCTGCACTAATAGAAAGAGATTCATACGTATCTTCCAGGTCCAAATCCCATGAACCAGTCCTAGGAGTAGTAATGAGCTTACAAACAGTATTTATTTACCATTCGCTGATACTCCAGCCAAAGCTGACTGGTTTTAGAATTAGTGTGTAACTCGGTTTGCTGTGCAGTCAGTGCATCGATTATATGTGACAGTGTATCACTGGAAATTACATCATGTAGTGACTTATTATATGACGTGACATCTTCATACAACTCAGATGTTGTTATGAGCAGGCTGTGATTGCTTTGATCTTCATTACTAGGAAATACATCTTCACCTAGTAAAGCACTTAATGTAGCATCAACAATTATATGGCCTGTAGAGCTCTGGAAACCACTTTACCATTCAACATTAGGCATGGGCGAACAGATCGCGGTTCGTGTTCAGCCGTTCGGTTCGGCCGTGATCGGTTCGTGTGTTCGCGTTCGGCCGTTCGGTTCGGCCGCATTCGGTTCGTGTGTTCGTGTTCGGTCGTTCGGTCGTACCTCGCGTTCGTGTTTGCCCGTTCGGTTCGGCCGTTCGTGTGTCGGCTGTTCGTGTTCGGTTGTTCTGGCAGGTCGTACGTTCGTGTTCGGCCGTTCGGTTCGTTCGCCATCGGGTTGTGCGTTCGTGTTCGGTCGTTCGGTGTTCGGGTGGTTCGCGCGTTTGCGTTCGGCCGTTCGGCCCGAAAAAAACAATGTTTTTTAATATATAATTTTTTAAAAAAAATTTATTGAATTTTTTTATCAAATATTTATATCTCTATATCTACACTAATAACTAACTAACTACCTAACTAATAAATGTATTCTAAATGCTATGAATAACTCCAACAAACCCTAAAGCTGAATCACAGAAAACAGTAAACTCTATCTGTAAACCTTAAACTAAACTACTCCTACTATGTCAAAACAAAAATGTATCGACCTAATCCTATCTATCTACCTATGAATATATGGGATGGGGGTTGGGGGGCAATCACAAACAAGACAAGGAGGGGTACAAAACTGAAATGAAACCTAAATCAATCTATAAATTAATATACTACTACTCTAATGAATCAAAAAAACAGGGGAAGGGAATGGGGAGGGAATATTCAATGGAGGGGGGAGGGAAGGAGGAAGATTGAAGATTGAACACAGGGAGGGATAAAAACAAAAAATAACAACTAAATCTATCAAAGCTAATGTAAATAAATGAGAATATGGGGGTAGATGGGTTGGATGGGTGAAATAGGAGGAGGATGGCAATGGATTGGGGAGCTGGAAAATGCTGGGTGAGGGAGCCTTCTGAAACGCCTGCTGCTCAGGAACAGTGACTAGCTCAGAAGGTATTGGGAAGGGGGGAGGCAGACAGTTTTGTTTCTTGCTGCGCCCGCCTCAAATCAGCCCCATTGGCTCCGTGCAGCCTAGCCCGTGGCCAATCATAGACTGCCAAGCCAGTGGTCTGAGGCGAAAAGAGATGGTGATTCATCAGGCTGGCTGCTACTCCAAGCCACTCTCCACCCTCCACCCCTGGTGCCTGGAAGTCTGCTCCTAGCTGAGTCAAATGACTTCCCCCTCCCTGCTACATTTGGCCTTCCAGTGACCTGACAGAAGACCATGTTTTAGCCACCCGAACACAACCGAACGCGATTCGAATTGAACGAACTGTTCGGCCATTTCGTAGTTCGGTGTTCGGTTCCGTTCGGTGTGTTCGGCCATTTCGTAGTTCGGTGTTCGGTTCCGTTCGGTGTGTTCGCCATTTCGGTGTTTGGTGTTCGGTCCGTTCGGTGCGTTCGTGTTCGTGTTCGTGTTCGGTTGTCTGAACAGGCCGAGTTCGGGCCGAATACCGAACTACCGAACCGCGTTCGCCCATCCCTATTCAACATGTGCATAACTGAATTCCTCCCATAAATTTCTGTTAAAATCTCACTTAGGCCAGACCCATTCATCAGAGTTTTATTATTTAAATAATTTAGTTTTATTATTAGTTAGTTATAATATGTTTATTATGTATAATAAATGCAATACCATTTAAATTTTTTAATTATTTTTACATTCCTGGGCTTGAAGTGGTTATTTCTTAGACCTTTAAAATTAATTACTGGTCAATGGGGTGTTACCAAAGTGAAAAACAACAGTTTAATGAGAAATTAGTCTTAAATAAAAATTAGCATATGGCCACCATTTTGAAATGCAAATTTGAGGGTGTTCCCATGTGTCAGGGGTAGAGGGGGGAGAGGAACCGAGGAAGGTAGGAGGGAAGGAGGGGGAAGGGGCGAGCTCTCTCCCTTCAAGTTCTCTCTCGGGAAACGGATGGTCCCTCAGGGTCTTGTTTAGACTTTCCCTCCTAGCTGGAAGGCAACCAAGCTCATCACAGGGACAGGAGAGAACACCAACGGCCCCAAGAGGGGGAGGGGTAGAGGGAGAAATGGACACACACAGTAGTACCACCACAAATCCTGGACCCAGGGCACCGTGGGGGTTCGAGAAGTGAGGGGGAGAGATGGGAGGGGGAACCTGGGGTGAGGAAGGAAGGAAAGGGTCTGGGGTCACAGGGAAGGGTGAGGCCAGGGCACACTCTTTATCAAGTGAGGAGAACGGGGGAGGAAGCAAGGGAACGGAGGGTATGAATACTGTGAACAGGGAAGGGGAACACTACACGCACACGCACACACTCCAAGGGTCCCGACAGGAAAACAAAGACTCACGCACTCACACACTCACACTGACATGCTCCGTGTGTGTGTGTGAAGAGACACTGAGACCAGACACACAAATCCAAACCAGAAAACCAGGATAGGATCCTGATCAGATGCTTAGATGGGGCCAGCCTCTCAAAGTTGATTACCGCCGGTGGCTTCCGGCCCCGCTGGTATGCTTTATAGGTCCTTTGATTGCCCCCGCATGCAACTCATCAGGCGCTCCGCCAGACGTGCACTACGCCTGGGCGGAGCGCCGGACGTCATGTGAACCCGTGATGACCCGCCCTCATGCCTGCATGCTCCCGGGCCCCTGCCACCCCTGGCCT
This sequence comes from Sphenodon punctatus, assembly GCA_003113815.1. Classification (NCBI taxonomy): domain Eukaryota; kingdom Metazoa; phylum Chordata; class Lepidosauria; order Sphenodontia; family Sphenodontidae; genus Sphenodon; species Sphenodon punctatus. The sequence goes on along the minus strand of QEPC01001665.1, from coordinate 2,995,138 downwards.
GTTGCCGGGCAACCTGGGGCGCAGTGCTCGGCCGCTTTTGTGCAGCCAGCAGCGTGACAGTACCCCCCCATCCAAGCCCCCCCCGACCAGGATTCGCAGGCCGGGTTACGAGGGGTGATGGAGGTGGAAGGCCTGAAGGAGCCGGGGGGCATGGATGTTCATGGCTTGTTCCCAGGAGCGATCGACCGGACCATGATGTTTCCAGTTGATCAAATAATAAAGCTGGGAGCCAGAAATGTGGAAATCTAAGATAGCCCGCACCTCATACTCAGGCCCTGTGGGGAGGAGGATCGGGGGCCCCGGGGTGGAGTGCTGAAGGGCATAGGCTGGGTTATGGGCTTTTTCAAAAGGGAGACATGGAACGAGGGATGAATGCGGAAATGCGTGGGTAACCCTACCGAAAAGGTCACCTCGTTCAATTTACGGATAATGGGAAAGGGGCCCATATATGCATCATCTAGTTTAGTTGAGGGATGTAGGGATGGATAATTCCGGCATCTTACCCATACTAGGTCGCCTATTCGTAGAGATGGCCCGGGGATCCTTTGTTTATCTGCTGTGATCTTATAGTGGTTGCGTGCTTTCTGGAGGCAACGTTGGACGGCCAGCTGAGCTTTTCTAATGATTCCCACCATGGCTCCTGCCGCTGGCACTGACATGAGGGGTACCTCTGGAAAACAAAGGGGGGGATGAAAGCCATAAGAGACATAAAAGGGGGAGTTCCCCAAGGAGGCATTAGGACCATTATTGTAAGTTAATTCTGTAAGCGGTAGATGCAGGACCCAGTCATCCTGAAGATAGGTGCAAAAACATTGAAGGTAGTGTTCTATGTGTTGGTTTATGCATTCAACTTGGCCATTGACCTGAGGATGGTACGCTGTGGTGGACTGAAGCTTGACACGTACTAAGGCAAAGAAAGCTCGCCAAAACCGGGAGACAAATTGGGGACCTCGATCCGACACGATCGCTTGGGGCAGTCCATGTAGGCACACTACTTCGCAAAGAAGAAGTTGTGCGGTCGTCTTGGCAGACGGTACTCCCACACAGGGAATAAAGTGCCCCATCTTCATAAAATAATCAATGACTACTAAGATGGAATCATTTTTAGCTGACTTTGGGAGACCTACGATGAAATCTACTGCTATCTTTTGCCAGGGACCCTTAGGACTGGGAGTTAACTGCAGTAGGCCTACAGGTAGACTTCAAGGAACCTTGGTTCGAGCGCAGGTGGAGCATTCCTGCACATATCGTTTCACGTCTGCCTGTAAAGATGGCCACCAAAAAGTTCGTTTAATGAGCAAGAGGGTTTGTTGGTACCCAGGGTGTCCCACAAGGGGGGATCATGGTAAGTCCACATTACCTGGGGTCTGAATTTTGGGGGAATAATGACTTTTCCCTCATAATAGAACAGTCCCTGTTTCTGCTGATACCCGGGGAGTCCTTTTTCCTTTGTATTCACCATCTGGAGCTGTGAGAGAGAGGGAAGCGTGGCTGCAAAGGTCTGAGGTGGGAGGATGGTACCCTTGCATTCTCCGTCTCTGTCACTGGGGGTGTGATATCAAGAGAGGGCATCTGCCATGGTGTTTTGGGACCCGGGGTGGTACTGTATGGAGAAACAAAACCGGGAGAAAAACAATGCCCACCTGGCGTATCTCGCGTTGTTGATTCGAGCGGACTGTAGATACGTTAGATTCTTGTGGTCCGTGTACACTAGGACAGGGTGTGACCCCCCTTCTAGGAAGTGTCGCCATGCTTCAAACGCTGCTTTGATGACTAGCAGTTCTTTATCCAGGATCAGATAGTTTCTTTCTGCCGCTGTCAGCTGGTGCGAGTAGAAGGCACAACGTAATCGTTGTCCTGAGGTTCTATGAACTTGAGCGAGCACTGCTCCGATAGCTACATCAGAAGCATCGGCTTCAACCACAAAAGGTTGGGTAACATCAGGGTGTTGTAGAAGGGGGGCTGACATGAAGGCCCCCTTTAGACGGATGAAGGTGTCCTGTTGCGGGTTCCCCCATACAAACTGTACCCCTTTTTTGAGCAGGGCCGTAAGAGGCTTAGTCTGGTCAGCGTAGTGGGGAATATACTGCCTATAATAGTTTACGCTACCTAAAAACCTCTGGAGGGCCTTAACGGACGTTGGGGCTGGCCAGCGGTTGATGGCCTCAACCTTATCAGAATCCATGTAGATACCTTCCGCGGCCACAATAAATCCTAGGAAGGGAACAGACAAAGCATTGAAGACTCATTTCTCCAGCTTACAGTATAGCTTGTGGCTCAGCAGGCGCTTGAGCATGGTTCTTACATGCTGCACATGTTCCTCTAAGGAAGTAGAAAAGATAAGAATGTCATCCAGGTAGGCCACCACATATAGGTCCAATAAACCTCTTAAAATGTCATTGATAAAATGTTGGAGGGTGGCCGGAGCGTTTACTAGTCCATAGGGCATTACACAATTTTCGAAATGTTCAAAGCGTGTATGAAACGCTATCTTCCATTCATCCCCCTCCTTGATTCATACCAGGTTATATGCACCCCTCAGGTCAAGCTTAGTAAAAACAGCCACTTCTTGGAGGTTTCCCAGGAGCTCGGGGATAAGAGGAAGGGGGTACCGATTTTTCACCGTGATTTGGTTGAGGCCTCAATAGTCTATACAAGGCCGGAGGTCCCCCTCCTTCTTGGGCACAAAAAAGAGGGGCGCCCCCACCAGGGAGGTGGAATGGAGAATGAACCCCCTCTCTAAATTGTCTTTAATGTAGGCCCACAATGTTTCTGGTTCTCCAGGGGACAGGTTATAAATTCGCCTGTAGGATGGTTCTGTTCCTGGAAAAAGTTCAATGGGACAGTCATACGCTCTATGGGGGGGGGGGAGCTCCGCGGCCTCTTGTTTACTAGAGACTGCGGTAAGAACTTGGTATTGAAAGGGCATACGAGGGTCCCTACCTGTGGGTACCATAGCGGAAACGGCCTTCCCCACCCGGGGAGGAGGGACCCTATGGGGATGACACGCAGGGGCAGCAAATGTTAAGGCTTGCGTTTGCCAATCTATGGAAGGATTATGCATTTCTAACCATGGGAGTCCAAGAACAAGGGAAAATAGGGGGGAGGATATAACATCAAACTGGAGTTGCTCCGTATGTGTGCCAATAGTGCCCCTCAAAGGGGTGGTACACACCCGTAAAGGCCCTGAAGTAAGCGGAGATCCGGCAATCATTTGCACTACCTCAACCAATGCCCTGGTCTGCTGGTGCACCCTGTGAGCAGTAGCGAACGCAGTGTCCATAAAATTCCCTGATGCCCCGGAGTCCACTAGGGCCCGAACTACCAGGGATAGATGAGGTGCCCACTGCAAGGTGAGGGGCACAAACAATTGCCGGGGTCGCTCTGGGCCCTGGCTAAGTTCCACTGCGGGGCTACAACCGGTCACCGAGAGGTCCCCCCCCCCCGGTCTTTGGCGTTTCCCGATGGGGAGAGACGCCCAAGTTTGGAGGGACACTTCCTGGAAAAATGAGACGGGGCCACGCAATAAAAACACAGTCATAATTGGTGGCATCTTTCTCTCTCTTCTGGACTAAGGGGTCCCCGCACTACCCCAACCTGCATAGGTTATGGGGTTCCGGGTCCCGAGGGGCCCGGTTTCAGGTCTGGCAGTCCTCGGGGTACCCAATATCCCACTCTCCTACCTTGGTCCTGCTGCCGCTCCCTCCTTTGTTCGGTCAGTCATTCATCGATTTGGAGGGACAGGGTGACCATCTCCTCCAAGGTGACTGGGGTAGTTGTGGCCGCTGCCAACTGATCCTTGATGTCATTGCTGAGTCCCTGTCGAAACAGAGCTCGTAAAGCGGCATCACTCCAGTCTAAATCAAAACCCAGTTTTCTAAATTGGGTGATATAATCGAGGAGGGGAATCTTACCCTGCCTTAAATGGAGAATGGCATGTTCCGCATTCCTCATTCTATGAGGGTAGTCAAAAAGGAAACAAAATTGTTTCAAAAACCCTTTATAATTATGCAATAATGCATCATCCGCTGCTAGAAGGGGGGTTGCCCAATCCAGGGTGATCCTGCCTAATAATCCCACAATGTAAGCCACCTTAGCCTGATCCGTTGTATAGGTAAGGGGCTGAGTCTTGAAGGTAAGGTTGCACAGGGCTAGAAAGCCCTGACGCCTTCCTATCCCCATAAAACTTGTTGGGGTGGGGAGCTTTAGGTTCTCTAGGAGAAGGGGCCACAGGAGAAGGAAGGGGAGGAGAGGAGGGGCCTGGTAATTCCCCTGTAGCTCCTCCTGTAGGCATGGCTAGGGCAGGGGGTTGTTCTAGGGAATCCTGTAGGGCCCTATATCATGAGCGAAGCTCCTTATTCTCCTCCTTTAGATTGTGCACCTCCATAGTGAGGGCCTGTACCATGTGGAGCAACTCTTGAACCTGGGACCCGGCCTCCATAGTAAGGAACACAGTGCTTCCGGTAATTCTGTCAGGGGTAGATGGGGGAGAGGAACCGAGGAAGGTAGGAGGGAAGGAGGGGGAAGGGGCGAGCTCTCTCCCTTCGAGGTCTCTCTCGGGAAACGGATGGTCCCTCAGGGTCTTGTTTAGGCTTTCCCTCCTAGCTGGAAGGCAACCAAGTTCATCACAGGAACAGGAGAGAGCACCAACGGCCCCAAGAGGGGTAGGGGTAGAGGGAGAAGTGGACACACACAGTAGTACCACCACAAATCCTGGACCCAGGGCACCGTGGGGGTTCGAGAAGTGAGGGGGAGAGATGGGAGGGGGAACCTGGGGTGAGGAAGGAAGGAAAGGAGGAAGGAAAGGGTCTGGGGTCACAGGGAAGGGTGAGGCCAGGGCACACTCTTTATCAAGTGAGGCGAATGGGGGAGGAAGCAAGGGAACGGAGGGTATGAATAGCGTGAACAGGGAAGGGGAACACTACACGCACACGCACACACTCCAAGGGTCCCGACAGGAAAACAAAGACTCACGCACTCACACTGACACGCTCCGTATGTGTGTGTGTGAAGAGACACGGAGACCAGACATACAAATCCAAACCAGAAAACCAGGATAGGATCCTGATCAGATGCTTAGATGGGGCCAGTCTCTCAAAGTTGATTACCGCCGGCAGCTTCCGGCCCCGCTGGTATGCTTTATAGGTCCTTTGATTGCCCCCGCATGCAACTCATCAGGCGCTCCGCCAGACGTGCACTACGCCTGGGTGGAGCGCCGGACGTCACGTGAACCCGTGATGACCCACCCTCATGCTTGCATGCTCCCGGGCCCCTGCCTCCCCTGGCCTGTTGCCAGGCAACCTAGGGCGCGCTGCTCAGGTGCTTTTGTGCAACCGGCAGCGTGACACCATGCTTGGATTTTTATTTATTTTTTTGATATGCTAATCAGCTGTCATTTCTGAGTAGAAAACACTTTTAAATGCTTCTGTGGCAATTTTGCCCAAATCAAACTGTATTTTTCCTGAACTATGAAACAATCTTTCAGATAAGCAGGGCCCAGGCCATGAAGGGCTTTAAAGGTTAAAACCAGCACTTTGAATTGGGCCCGGAAAACAATAGGCAGCCAGTGCAATGCTCGGAGCACTGGTTTTATGCGCTGCCTGCAGCCCATCCCAGTAAGCAGATGGGTCACTGCATTTTGCACCAGCTGCAGCTTCTGAACCGTCACCATGGGCAGCCCCATGTAGAGTGTATTGCAGTAGTCCAGTCTCAAGGTGCCGAATGCATGGATTACTGTGGCAAGGTCGGTGTCCGAGACATATGGGCAGAGCTTCTTCACCAGAGGTAACTAGAGAAAGGCGCCCCTAGCCACAGTCAACACCTGGGAATCTAGGGCAGCTGTGAGTCAAGGAGCACCCCCAGGCTCCACGCAGATGGAACCAAAGGAGGGCAAAAAACACCTATAAGCATATTGGTGACAATGAACCCCACAGCTGTGCACGACTTCCCCGAGCGACTTTATGTACACATTGAACAAGAGAGGAGACAGAATGGAACCCTGTGGAACAGTGGCGGCTGGCCACCAGGAAGTTTGGGGACTGCCCCTCAAGCGCCGCCGAGGGCCAGCCACCGCTGCTTTAAAAAGCCTGGAGCAGGCTCTGAAGCAAAGTCAGAGGCTGCTTCAAGCCTCCGGTGCTGTCAGTTCTCACTCCTGAGGAGTGGGTCCCACAAGGGACAAAAAGGCTAAGCTCAAACCGTGTTTTCTATGGAAAACGCAATTTGGGAGGCTGAGCCCCGCCGTCCACAGCACGTATAGGACTTGCTGTGGAGGGAGGTGCTAGCCTTTCCATTGAGCCCTATGGGCACAAGGAAAGCTCTCGCCAAGGCATTTTCTGAAATAGCCCTGGCGAGATCCCTAGGGTTGGGGGACTGAGGCAGGGAGCAGTGCTCATGCACACTACTTCCTGCCTTTATTATTATTATTATTATTATTATTATTATTA
>QEPC01001665.1:2964100-2984479 GCA_003113815.1 Sphenodon punctatus | reverse complement strand
TAGGCTTCCCCACCACTCCACAATCCCCATAGGCTTTCCCCCCTGCACCCTCCCCACTCTATGCCTTCATCACCTCGAGGCTGGACTACTGCAACGCACTCTACATGGGGCTTCCCTTGTTCCTGGTTCAGAGGCTGCAGCTAGTGCAGAATGCGGCGGCCTGGCTCCTTTCAGGGACGGGTCGTCAGGAGCACATAACACCTGTGCTCCGGACTCTGCACTGGCTGACAATAGCGTGCCGAGCTAGGTTCAAGGTTTTGGTGCTGATCTATAAGGCCCTTCATGGTCTAGGCCCCTCATACCTCAGGGACCACCTTTCCCTCCGCGCCCCAGAGCAGCTCCTTCGGTCTGCTGGGGGTGCCTTCTTGGAGGTCCCCCGTGTTAAGCGGGGGGCCACAATGGAGAGGGCATTCTTGGTGGCCATGCCGTGCCTTTGGAACTCCCTTCCAGAGGAAGCCCGCCTGGCCCCAAGCCTGTTGACATTCCGGCGCAATTGCAAAGCCTGGCTGTTCGCCCAGGCCTTTAGGGAGGGGGGGAGGGGGGTTGATGGGTTTTCTCCCCTACCCTTTTTTTGTTTTAATGTTCCCGGGCCCTGTTTAATATTTTATAGTATATGTTGATGTTTTACATTTTTTATATGCATTTTATATGTTTTATTGTGTAAGCCACCCCGAGCTGTTGCAGGAGAGGTGGGGTAGAAATTCAGAAATAAATAAAATAAATAAATAGCAGAAGAGAAGACTGCAGACAACAAGGAGATCCCTTTCTCCTGTCCCCCACTGAACCCATCTCTTCCCCTTCCTCTTCTCGTGCACCAAAACTAAACCCTTTCCCTCCTACTTTTCCTCTATCCTGTCCTTCTCATCCCTTTCATTCTCTTCTGATTTGGCTTGTCACAGGACAGGGAGCTAACTCAGGCCTCCCAGTTCTCCAAGACAGAAGGAAGGCTTGTCCCAAAGCCTACACCTTCAGAAGACTACAGGTGGCCAAGGAGGGTATGAAAATCAAGGATTCAGGATAAAGGTAGGTGATGGAAATGTGATCGATTTTTTTTAACCTGCTATAGTTAATTTGGACCCAGTGGGAAAGAGAGAGTGGACGGGACCCCAGTAAGAAGGCTCTCTATCCCCCAGTGGCAGTGCTTCACACAGCAACAAGGAGTTCCCAGTGTTAACTAATGTAATGTCTATCCAGTGTTAACCCTGGGAACTCCTTGTTGCTGGGTTAAACCACACCACTGGCCTAACCATTGGCCAGGCTCCACCTACCATTGGCCAGGCTCCACCCCTTGGCCCTGCAGCAGTGAAGTCACCAGCGGAAGGTTCAGCTCACCCACCACTCCACCAGTCTCAAAAAACACCAGCCACCACTGGAGATATTATACAGAAAGAGATTGCCGTCCTTAGCAACAGACTGAATACTCGATACCACTCAGTACTTGGTAAATACTCAGTACTTGACAAAATACTGAGTATTTCACAGAGTATTTTCCTGAGTTCTCTACAGCAAACTCACTGAGAGGTCTCAATGCACCGCTGGAGTTAAAGTGGAGCTGGCTTGCCACCTGCTGCTGCCACTGCCGATAAAGTCCCTCCAGTGGTGCAACCCCGGTGAGGTACCCAGTGCTGCATGTCTCCCAGCTGCTGGCTGGGACATCTGTCCACTATCTTTTCTTTGGGAACATGCTGGGAAATGTAGTCCAGCATGTGCCCAGAGAACCAGCGCTCTACTGGTCTCTGGGAGCATGCTGGTCTACATTTCACCTAATAAATCACCTGGGTATACACTTTGAAGCAAGGAGAATCCACATAAAACACAAATTGACTTGCTTCAACTTTCTGGTACAAAATTTTATATAAGGCAATATGCCCTTATGCCCCAAAGGGTAGAGAAATTAATTATATTTATATCTATGATAGACTGCTGCTTTGCTGTAATTTTTTAGGGCTATACTTTGAAAAAGGATAAGCTGTTTATGTAGCCTCCCCAAAGGACAAGCATACTACGAAAAATTCCCTAGAAGAAGCTGGATATCCCAGCGAAACGGCCATCGGGACCACTTATGAATACTATGTATGGACTGCTGCTCGGGTCTGGGGCACCTATTGTATAGACTTTGTCGTCTGTTTATAAACCATTCAGAGCTATTGTTAACACATTAGAGGACTTATTGTTAGAATGCATTTTTCGCTATTAGGTTTTCCTGTCATATAGCAACTCTGACTTATATACCTATTACTATTGCTTTATATAAAATTTTGGACCGGAAAGTTGAAGCAAGTCAATTTGTGTTTTATGTGGTCTACATTTCACAGCGTGCTTCCAGAGAAAAGATGGTGGCCAGATCTCCTGGCCTGTAGCCAGGAGACATGCAGTGCTGGGACACCTCACTGGGGTCACAGCGCTGGGCAGTAAGCCAGCTCCACTTCAACTCCATTGGCATGTCCAGTCCTCTTGGTGAGTTTTCTGCCCCTGCCACCCTTCCTGTTCCCTTCCTGCCCACTTCACCTGCCCCCTGTGCCTACCCCCATTCCTACACACCACAGTAAGGGACTCGCACCTGCTCCCTTTCCTGCCTGTCACATTCAATCCTTCGCATTACCAAATACTGAGTACCTTACCAATTTACTTGGTAAACCGAGACGAGTACCAGGATCCTTGGTAAAAACTGAGGAACACAGAGTGCCAATTTACAGCCCTGCCCTACTACGCAATGAAAACATAAAGCTTTAGGATTCAAAATGTTGCACAGCAGCTGGATTCCTCTCAAACAAAAGGAGAAAAACAGTTACCTGCCCATCACAAGGTGTGTTGCTAAAGAACCAAAGGCTTGAATTTCATTGGTGCTCAGCACCCACAACTGTTGTTAAAGTAAATAGGAGCTGGCAAATCACAGCAACTCTGAAAAATCCAGCTACAAGAAAGCTCTTCTGGCTATTACTCAATCAATCAACTTTATTAGGCACAAGCTTCCGCCATGGCCATAAGCACACAAAACCCTCTACAATACAAAAATAGAGGTAATCAGAAAGTAAAATAAGTTTCAAATAGGTAAATTCCAGTAATAATTAATTAAAACCATAAAATAACCACAGTTATTAATAACCTAAAATACAAAATAAAATTGCCTCCCCAAATACACGTAAATAGATGTAATAATCAGAAATCCAGAATCCCTCAATGTTGCCTCCTTTCTAAGCAAATAGTCATATACTCAGACACAGCAGGACTCTAAACCTGGAAGGATATAGCACTAGCATCCAGATCATGTCTGGCCACCTCGGCCCTCTTTGCTTGAATTTGGGACCGTTTCTTAGATGCCAGATAAGTGAAGGAGGCTATTGCTACAATGGCATTCTTCTGAGACAATGAAAGCAGAAAGCCATAACAATCACTTGAGCAAAATGCCAACACTTCTAACAACAGAGGGGCTAACCATACTGCCCTTAAGGTATCAAAATTAGGGGTGGGAAGTTCGGATTATCTGGTATCCGATACTGCTGGTATTTTGCTATACCGGCAGTATCGGATTAATCCAGATATTGGTGCTGTGACCGGCCATTGAATGAATGGCCGCAATGTAAAAAAAGGGGGAGGGGGAAACCCAACCACTTTTCCCTCCCCCATCCAGGCTGCGTGGGTGGAAGAGGGGACACCCCCCACCCACGCTGCCCAGCCTGGATTTTTTTTAAAAAAAATTTTTTCCCTGAAGTCCCTGGCTCTGGGCCGCCACCTGCGACCCGGAGCCCACACCAGCAGGTAGGTACTAGGGTGATCCCTGGGGTGGGGGGTAGTTTAACAACCCCCCCACCCCAGGGATCACCCTAGTACCTACTACCTACCTGCTGGTGCGGGCTCCGGGTCGCCGGCAGCAGCCCAGAGCCAGGGACTTCGGGGAATTTTTTTATTTATTTTTTTAAATCCAGGCTGGACAGGGTGGGTGGGGGGTGTCCCTTCTTCCACCCGCACAGCCTGAGAGGGGGAGGGATTGTTTTTTTCCCCCATTAATTTCAATGGGGACACTGACAGTTCCCCATTGAAATCAGTGCAATAGATCAGGCACCGGTAAACCGGTTTTAATCCGGTAAACCGGATTTTTGCAATCCGGTAACCGGTAAAACCAGTAGCTGGGTTTTTGCCCGATGTCCCATCCCTAATCATAATAAGGGCACCTCAGAAGAAAATGGTCAGAAGATTCCACCTCCCCCAAATAACAAGAGCATAGTGGCTAATGGCTATTACTCAATGCTGCTATGTTTGTGGATGAAAAGTTCTAGGAAAATGCTAAGAATTATTGTAATGATTACTTCTCTGATAAAACCATGAAAAACCATCCCTTGCCATTGCCAGCACTGCAGGATAACAGCTTCCCATGAGCCAATTAGATTTGGTGTTGGAGTTTGCCCTCCTGTTATTTAGTTGTTTGGTAGAAGAATCAGAATGTGGGCATGTGTATATGCTCAAGACTGCTGTGGATCTTGGTGCAGAATGAGGAACCTCCCTCCCAGCAGCCAATTTGAAAATTAGTACAAGCTCCAACGGCTGCATAGAAGTGCTTAAGGGGTGTGCTCAGGAAAAGGAGGGTCCAAATCCTGTATCTGTGACATAGATCTGTCCCCTATCTTTATGTAAAGGATAACTCTGCTCCCGTACCCTGAACTCACTCTTTCAGTGTTTGGGGATAGGAACAGGATCCTGGTGCCAGATCCAGGGACTGGAAAGGGACCAAATAAAAACTAGCTGTGGGGCATGAGATTCCCCACCCCTGTTTTCAATGCTTGAAGCGCGTCGCTTCAGAAAATGACTAGGTGTCTAGATGGGCAATATCCAGAGGTCTTAGCATAGGACACAGGTTTAAAGCTACTTGATTTGAGCAGATAGTACCACCTGAACTCACAAAACTCGGCTTCCTAAGGATGTGGACAATGCTTGGTGAAAGTCAGTAAGGATTTCTTTGGCTACAATTGGGGCTATGCCTCCCCTCCAGGTGCACTTACTGTTACAAAAGTTGGATTTCTGCTTATCTTTGGATCATAACCTCTGTTCTTCCCCTCAAGCAATTTTAATGGAGTGGGAGTGAAATTGGCCTGTGGAATTAAAAGTTATTTGGGGAGACAAACACACACCGATACATAGGCCCTTTTTACACAGACATTCTAACACTGATAAAATGGGTGTTACATTTTATTATACATGGTACAGAGCAACACTGCAGCCCTGCAACATGGGTCCTTTTCACACGAGATGCCTCCACCCAGTTTCTTTGGGTGGAGGCGTCTGTGTAAACAGCACTTGCAGTGGGTGTAGGTGCATGCATGCTCCCATGCAACACCCATCTCCACCCACAGCCCACTCACGGAGCAATGGACTCCACTGCCAATTACTCCATGGGTGGGGGGTGGGTGGAGATGGGTGTTGCGCGGGAGCATGCATGCACCTACACCCACCACAAGTGGTGTTTACACAGACACCTCCACCCATCTCCACCCAGAGAAATGCACCCCACCCACCATGAGCGGTGTTTACACAGATGCCTACACTCATCTCCACCCAGCGAAACTGGGTGGAGACATCTCGTGTGAAAAGGGCCCATGTTGCAGGGCTGCAGTGTTGCCCTGTACCATGTACAATAAATTGTAACATCCATTTTATCGGTGTTAGTGTCTGTGTAAAAAGGGTCATAGACAGGGTGAATGCATAAGGCTTTCCATAGGAAACCAGACTAAAAGCAGGGATACTGGTTAAGTGGCAAGGTCCTTTCCCCCCTCAACTCTGCCTACTTGCACCTCTTATCCTCAATTTATTTATTTATTAAACAAATTTAATACCCCGCCCCTCCTGCACAGCAGCTCAGGGCGGCTTACAATAACAAAACTTTAAAACATAAAAATATCAAATAGGAGGATTAAAACAAATCCTACCCCCTAACCAAACCCTCCCAACTCCACCCTACCCATATTCCCCACCAAAGGCCAGGCAGAACAGCCACGTTTTACAACGATATCAAAAGGAGGGAAGATATGGGGCCAATTGGACCGGCCCCGTGGGGGGAGTTTCAGGAAGTGATGCCAGCCAATGCGGTGGATGTCTTGGGGTCTGTGAGAGCCACCAGTTGTGAACTTGATCCGTGCCCGTGCTGGCTGGTGAAAGCCTCCAGGGAGACGTTGGGGACGGTGCTGGTGAGGGTGGTTAACGCGTCCTTGCAGAAGGGGAGGCTGTCGCCTAGTCTCAAGGAGGCCGTGGTGCACCCCCTGCTGAAGAAACCATCTTTGGACATGGACGCAGTCACCAGCTACCGACCTGTCTCTATCCTCCCCTTTTTAGGGAAGGTTATTGAGTGGGCGGTGGTGATCCAGCTCCAGGCAGGAGACCCCATTTCACACGTGATTATTGGGGGGTCAGTACCCCAATGTACGCTCAATTCTCAAAGTTAGGGGAATTAGCCAGATTAGTTGAACTAGGGGTCCCCACGTGCCACAAGGATCAGTCTGAGGTTCAAGATGCGCTACAGTCAGGTTTACGAACCCTCCCCAAGAGTAGAGAAAGAGAGGGAGACAAACGTTTAATAAAAAAAGGAATGTTTATTTCAAATGGACATCAAAGAAAACACATAATGGGATACACACTGTGGAATCCGAGGAGACGAGCCGCCAGCCGGAAGTAAGGATGGAGCTTGGAGCAGCGAATGGGACCCCCCCCCTTGCGCCGAGGACACCGTGGCAATCAGCTGGAGAAGGGAGGCAGGACCAGAGATGGCAGGGGGTGGGGCCAGTGACGCCATTAAAGACGGACGGCAGAGAGAGGGACGAGCACGCCCCCGCCAATGAGAGACCCGCCCAACGTGACAAGGCACCACAGGGGAAAAACGAGCTAGGCCCGCCGGCCCCCTCACACTGCCTGACCACGCGACTGGCCAAACCAGCACCAGGAGCCACATCTGGGCCCAGCACCAGGGAAGTGACTGGGTTGGGGGGGGAACTCTGGGGGGTGGGTAGGTTTACAGGTAGGCCATACAGACCCCGTGGCGCAACGTGGGTCCAGGCCCTTACACCACCCAGGGGGCGCGAGGAGGCGGGGGAGGGCAAGGGTAGGCTCGGGCAGGAGCCCGCGGTTAAGGGGCCAGGCTTGGAGGGGGTGCCACCTCCCCCCCTCCAGCGGCCCCTACNGTGACTGGGTTGGGGGGGGAACTCTGGGGGGTGGGTAGGTTTACAGGTAGGCCATACAGACCCCGTGGCGCAACGTGGGTCCAGGCCCTTAGACCACCCAGGGGGTGCGAGGAGGCGGGGGAGGGCAAGGGTAGGCTCGGGCAGGAGCCTGTGGTTAAGGGGTCAGGCTTGGAGGGGGTGCCACCTCCCCCCCTCCAGCGGCCCCTACCGGAGAGTAAAGGGGGAGAAGCACCCCGGGGAGTCCCCTTGGGGCCCTCCCTGGGGCACAAGCCTAGTGGGCAGGGGACACACACACACACACACATATATTATTATTATTATAAGCTTTTATATAGCACCAGCGATGTACCTGAAACTTTACAGAGAATAAGATAGTCATGGTCCCTACCTGAGAGCTTACATTCTAATCAACACAGTGTTAGGATCCATCCCCGGACCCAGCAGCTCCGCCGGAAGCTCCGGCAATGGGCCCCATGACAAGTTAGCCTGGCAGCGGACTCCACACATAGACAGCCGGTTCCGCCCACCAGGGTGGGCCCAGACTCAGCAGCTGCCCAGCAACCTCCCCAGCAGATGCCCCAGGCACCGCCCCCAGATGCTGCACAGGGCACAGGGCCACCAGCACGCCGCCGTTCAGCGCGGCTTCAGGCACATAGTGGGGGCATGGCCTCCACTTTAAATGCCAGTGCTGCGAGGCATGCAGCACCGGTGATCTGTTAGACTGGCCCCCCTTGCACTTGAGAGAGAGAGAACAATTAGGAGAGGAGAGACCTAGATCTTGGAGTCGTGGTGAGCTTGCTTACCCTTTCCCCCTATTCCCCGGAACGGCTGTGTGGAGTGCCTCGGTGGACTGACTGGCTGAGTGAGTGTGAGCCTACACCCCCCCCCTTCCTATATCCGGTGAGTTTGGTTTATACTTGTGGTTGTTGGGACAGCGAGGGTGTGAGTCAGCCTTCCCCCTTCCTGGGGACGCCTGCCCCCCCTCTCTCCTGTGAGAGTCCAGCCCTATCCACCCCCTCTTGCCTTGGGACCTTTTCCCTGTGTCCCCTCACTTCGTGTACTTCCTTTCCCCCCCATGGGGTGCCTGGGGTGTGTCTGCAAGGTGGGTGGTAGGAAAGGATGATTGCACCAGCACAGGTGATCCAGCGCCCTAATAAATAGGCCTAATCCTTCATGGATTTCAAGGGCCAAACCACTATCCTGACGGGCAACGTATACCTCATGAGCAATCCCAGAAAGCCATGCTGGGCCTTCGTCTCCTGGGGAACACATTAAAGAGTCTGTGGGTGTCTGACACCACCCCTTTGGATCTTCAACCTAGATTACCCCCTCCCCGTGACACACAGCCCCAGTCTGGCTGGCAGTTTACAGGGGACACACAAGTGGCGGCGGGGAAAACAAAAGTAATGTGGGAAGTGAGGGAGGGGGAAACATGGGGGAGACACACACACAAAGAAAAGAGAGAGAGAGAGAAAAGCAGGAGGGGAAGTCAGGACCAATGGTAACTTCTCCTTGCCATTGAAAAGGGGACAGGCAGCCCGCAGATCCAGCGAAGTTCAGGGATGAAGGGAAGGGGCAGACCAAAGTCTGGGAGACCCATTAAGACACGGACCCGCATGTGTTTGCATCCAAAGCTTTCTCAATTTCAGAGGGGGAGCGAGGAGCAGTTATAGGGTTTAGGATAAAGGATTTGGGATAGGCTCAGGGGTGCTACAATAGGCTCATAGGGAGGACAAAAGGGATTCCAGGTGTGTGTGTCCAGGCATAACAAAGGGAAGATGCATACAGGGGCTGAGGGGACAAAGGACACATCTGGGCGTGAAAGGAGAAAGGTTCGGGTGTGTGTCCAGGTACAACAAAGGGAAAATGCATACAGTAAACAGACTGGGGCTGAGGGGACAAAGGACACATCTGGGCATGAAAGGAGACAGGTTTTCAGGTGATTTGGGGACAGAAGGTAATCAAGAGGGGAGCCCTAGGCTGAAGGGTGACATCAAGGTGCATTTTCACCAATTGGTCGTGCAGGCGCTGGTTTGTGTGATGGAAACTTAGGGTGCTCTAGTTTTCCATGCCTTTGAGGCCGTTGCTAGTCCAGGTTCTATTCAGCAGCGGTTTCCCAAAACAGGGAGGAGGCCTTTTCTTAACTGCTCCGTACTTAGTCAGGGCTTCCTCCACCTTTTCCAAGGGCAGACTGGTTTTTGCATGAAAGGGCTTCCTCCCCCTAGTGTCAGAAGGGTAGGGGGAAGAAGGGACTAGACACCCAGGATTCCACTCACACGTGGCTCCTATAGTGCTATGCCCCCAACGTGACGGGGTATAATGCCCATCAGGATAGTATTGTGGCCCTATATGTCTCACAGAGATGGGGTGCGGAGCACGCGCCCTATCATCATCGGGCACGGAGCACGAGACCAGACCAGGGCGGAGAGAGCCTGCTACAAGTTCACACCCAACATACACTTTGGGGAAGACAGGGTAAGGGATGTAGGTGCGGGGGATGTGGGGAGAAGGAAGGGAGAGGGCTCGGGATTAAGGCAGGGGGGAAATGGGGCACACCCACACACTGGTAATGAGGAAGGATTCCAGAGACGGGGGTAGGGAAGGGCTCACAACCACTCTCACACCACACACCAGGAAGGAAGATCATCTAGGGCACAGCTGCTCCCACCCAAACCACAACACCCAAGTCACCACAAGCACCCTCCCACACTCCAAATACACAAAGTATCAAGACACTTAGCTTTGTGACCAGTTTCAGCTCCAATTACCGGCACTAGGATGCTTCCTGTGCGGGATTAAGAAGCACAAGGCATGCCTCCCAGAGAGCTGAGAGCTGTGCGGAGCGCCGCAACAGCATCAGTTCTTCCTCCACCCTTGGCGGCATCACATGGGGCTGTGCTGCCATATCCGTGTCCAGCCCAGTTGCCTGGGCAACCAGACATGCATGCGGCGCGCTGTCAGTGTCTGTGTTTGACGCAGGGCTGGAGTCCAAAACAGCGCCGGCAGGGGAACTTGCAGGTCCCGCAGCCTGGCTTGCTCTTCTGGCCCGACCGCTGGTGCTGACACCTAGGCTCCATTACGACTCGACCCTGACCCCGCTCACGCTCCCCAATGCACACTGACCCATGTGCCATGTGGCCTTGCTGAGCATGGGGGGGGGGACTGTCTTTTGGGGGAGAATTCAGCATCTCTGACAATTCCTCCTGTTGGGGGTGTGGCTATCTCATTAGCCACCACCCCCACATTACCGTCTGGAGTGCTCGTGGTTGTCAGGGTGCTGCAATTGAGCCATGGTTCACCTAGTCCAACATACTAGCCCCAACATGCAAAATACCAGCCCAATTTGGAAAATGACGATCAGCATGATTGGATGGAGCATTACATTGAACACACTGGTGGACTGTGAATCCCAGCCCAGCAAGGGCTCCCACCAGGCATGCTGGCCTGTGGCTTTAATGTCTCCCATAATCTTTTAAATAACTTGATTATTATGCTGCACTGTTATAGAAGCGGCTTGTCCTAATTGCTGGGCCCTTTGTAGCTCTTGTCGTAAGGAGGGTGGGAGAGGAGAGTCTTGAGGAAGGAAAATCCCATGCCCAACGAAACCAGGCAGACAGACTGATAGAGGGAAAGGGATAATTGCGTATGTTGCACAGTCCAAACCGGGGTTAAATACTTAAAATCACAACTAACTATTATGGACACATTACAAAAACACCTATTAAGGAGGGGGATCATTGGGTGGATTTCTCTATTAATAATTACATATTCACAAATAGTCCTAACACATATACAACCCGTACCAATATACACTACAGCTGATTCATTTTCCTTTCTAATATCAAATAAACCAACAGACTCATTACTGGGGAAAGGGGAAAAACAGGGGTCATTCATGCCTAAATTATTATCTACACACACAAAACCTAAATTATCCCTATGTTCACACCTGCGCGTATTTATAGTCTTAAAGCTACCCTCCCAGTGAAAGGCAAATTAGTTGGGATCCCGGGAATACAAAATCTTATTGTGGCCAATTTGCCACCCCAGTGGGACAACTGGGAATGCTCTCAGGGCTTCCGCAGCCGAGATCATTATTATAAATAATTTCATCTCGATTTGGGTGGAGTCATAACTCACGTTCACAAGCTTCCACCAGTCCTGAAGCTCGTTCTCCTTTGTGGTCAATTTGGCTCAAATTAGATTTAATAGCTCCATGGGGATATGTCCCTCTTTCGCTTGCCAAATCATCCCCAGAGCTACACTTTGGGCAAACCTTTGGGTTTGCATACATGCTAACACTAATGATACCTTGGTTTGCAAAGACTGTATTCCAGAGACTAGGAGCAACTCATCTTTTTCCAGGATCGACTCCCAGGTGGGCAAATTTTTACTGATGGCTGTTTGCCCTTTCATTAGCTGAGCAAAAGACTCTGATCAGGGTGCTATGTTTCCCCATATCTCTGGTGGCATAAGAGACTTTATTCATGAGCAACTCAATGTTGGCAGCATCTATAAATGAAGCTCCCGCTCCTATTGTTCCCAGCCAGTCCGATAACCCACGCTTAGCCCGAATTTTGGGGTTCAAGTGCTGCCACATAGAAACGTACTTGGACCAACCTGTTTCACTAATTTTAATAAAAGGGGCACACCTGGGAACTGCCTGTGATACATTCATCCCGGCTAGATCCACCTGGACTTCCTTCAGAGAAACCTGAGGATTCAAAAGTATTGTCACAGGCTGGTCTAGTTTGAGCACATGCGAGCCCATGACCGGGGCGGTTAATTTCTGGAGAGATTCTGCATCCTTAATCAAGCGGTGAATCGCTACAGTGTTTTGGGTCCCCGTTCCGAATTTTAATTTATAAACCCCCACCAATACCTGCTCCTCTTCAAAAGAAATGTGACCATAAAAGCTAAAATGAATTACTGGTTTGTACCTGTCACAGTGAGTTCCCTCCAGTGGAATAATCCAGTCAGGTGGACCAGCTCATTATTCTTAACCTCCCATTCCTGGGCTTCCCAGTTCACAATTGCCCGAGACATCCTTTTCCCATCTGGAGTGGTCAGGGTAACTAAGAGTTCATCTCCAGGAGCTCGGGGGCTCGGGGGCTCTTGATACCTGCTACCACTCTCATGCAGAGAGGAGTCCCAAGTGTCCAAGCAGCTGTGGAGATCTTCATGGCATCACAAGTTCCCAAGTCCTTATCCCTGAAGACGCTGGGGTTAGTGGCTCCAATGGAAGGCTTGCACCATACCCAGAGACTGGAGTCCTTTCTTTTGGGTTCAGTGTTCAATGGAATCGAGTAGCAAAATATAGTCCTATCTCCGGACTCACGGTGGACGCAATTAGTGGTGTTTTCCCAAGTGCATCTGGTCTCATTGTTCAGGACATGGAAAATGTAGGCCAAGGCAAAGGCCCAGGAATGGTTCCGGTGCACTTACAGGTTGGGCATATGGCACACGAACTCTGTTCCCGGCTGTGCTCTCTGGGGAACACATCTCCATATCCTGACGGGGATCACGGGGCCTCCCATCGGCTTGTCCTCTGGCGCGGATCCCGGAGTTGTGCTCACCACTCCAATCACCCACCATATCAGCAAGGCCGCTTGCATGTTGTCTTCCTGATGAGACAAAGGTTCGGGGGGGGGGGGTCTTGCCTTGAGGCGAGGGTTACCAGGAACAAGGGGAGAAGCATGAGGGGGGAAAGGAGACCCTTCACTGACTTATTGTCAAGGGAGTAGGGGGAGGGAGCCTATTTCCCCCTGGGGCAACTAAAGGTATAGCCCAGGATACCCAAGCGAGGAGAAGACACCAGGAAAGGGGAAACCTTTCAGCCAGTCTCTTGAGTAGCTCAAGACTGCTCTTTGTTCCCACAGCCGGGGAACCCGGCCTCAGAGAGTACAGTTCGTCATTGAGGTTATAGGAACAGGGGAAGAGAAGTGAGGGGGAAGGCAGCAACAGGGTTCGAAGGTTCTCAGGGGGAAACACCAGCGATAGAGGAACCAGGTGGAGCCAAAGCCAGGGGGCAGCCGGATAAGCAGAGAACCCCCGCCCCTGGGAAGACAGAGGTTGAGCAGGGACACAGGGGAGCACCAGCCCTGAGGGGGAAGGGGACCAGATAAGGCCCCAGGGGAAGAACCCCCAAACAGGGATACAAGAGGATACACACTTGGGGGGAAAGACCCCCAAGCCAGGGTACAGCAGAACACACACTGGGGAGGGTAAACCCCCCAAGCAGGGATCCCAGGGGGGCACCCACTCCAGGAAAAAAAAAACATGCAGGGATACGGGAGTCCACACACTGGGGGAGGGAAAGAGTCCCAAACAGGGATACAGGGGAACCCTCACTTGAGGGGGGGAAGAACCTCAAACAGGAATACAGGGGAACCCACACTTGTGGGGGGGAAAAGACCCTCAAACAGGAATACAGGGGGACACACACTTGTGGGGGGGGGGAAGACCCCAAACAAGGATATGGGGGGGGGGGAGGCTTTTCTAGACACACTGGGTTAAGGGCACACTCACTGATACAGACCACAAGGAGGGACGAGGACTACACCAAGGAGACATCCAATAGGGCCAAAGGGGGAAAAGACTAGGAACCCACAACCACACACCACAGGGAGGGACAGAGGGGGAAGGATCCAGCACATAAAGGGAATGAAAGAGAAGGTTCACAAGAGGTTCCCAGCATCTTGTGAACAGGGAGGGGTAAGAGCAGTTGCTCCCACAGCTTCCTGTAGTCACACCACGGGTTATATATCATCCTGTGGCCAATCAGGAAGTTGGGAGCCAAGGCCAGGGAGACTAGGCACAGCTGGGGAAGGGCGTGGCAACACAGGGAGGCGGAGGCCTGAAAGAGGACACAGGCGTCCAGACCTGGCCATTATCACTGTCTAGAGTAGCCCCAGCCCCAGAGGCAGTGCTCCAGACCTCCCAGGGCTGGGGGTTTGAGACTCAATCCTGACACTTATGGAACTAGGGTGGGGTATGGACTTTGGGGTATTTCAAGGGAAGGGAAGGGAAGGGCAGGGAACAATGGGGAGTGAATCTTTAGTCATCATTGCTTACAGGCCCTATCAGTGGATCAAATTCCCACAGCTCCCTGATGATGGGGGGTGATTACTTTTGAGCACTGGATACCTGCTCCCTGGCCTTTCTCGTATCTTAACCAGGTCTGCATAGAACTGAACAACGTGTGGGTCTTCCTTCATGTACAGTTCCCATCTAGAGGAGTCATCCTGTACATTTTGATTACTACCCTTTCCATGACTCCCCCCGTTGCTCTCCATTTGGCCACTCCAGTGAGGGATCGATGTGGCCCTCCAGCCTCGCTGTAACAGAACCTGAACTGGAAGGTCTGCCTAATGATCCAGTTTCTTACCAGAGCCGCTAGTCTTATGGCAAGACTCACCGGGAGGCTGTTCCGCAGCTGGGCCAAGTAGTGGTGCATAGGGCTGTAGTGGCATACCGCTGCGGCAGCTGTTACCAATGGAAACTCCTGTTCCATGCATCGTAGCATGGTTCGGCAGAGACAGCTTTCTGACGGCTGCAACTGCGGTTTGTCGCAAATGGTGCCGCAGCATTGCGACTGGTCAACGGAAGCGGAACTTTTGCGGATTTCAATAAGAAGAAACACCAACTCCCCTTTCCATCGATCGTGGAATCTTTGTGGTTATCTGATCATTGTATCATGTTTACACCGCCCAGAATACAAGGTACCGTGAGACCCGGCGACATGATTAACTCTTGGACCCTGTTGATGACACCCGCATGCCCAATTTCATTGGCTAGGGCTTTCCCAGAGAGACATGTCCCGTCTTCACCATTAAGTATAAATAGGTGGGTTTGTAGCTTTCTTCTCCCTCTTGATCCCCAATTGCAGTGAGAGTGAGTGACTGTTGGAGCCGCGCCGCCAGTGTCTGTGTTTGTTAACACACTCTGATCTTCTGCGCTCTGCAACAAAACACTGCATCACGACTCGAGGAGAGAGAGTCCTATACCTTCCTAATTCATAGCATACCATCAATTTTGGATCAGTGCAGTCTACATACAACATAAAGAAGGTTTTGTGTAAGTGATTGAACTTTTCTGCTAATTCTGCTACACTGTGCTTTATTTAACTGCTAATTTAGTGCTAAAGCAGCTAAAGTAATTCTGCTACAGCTACACTTTATATTTTCCATTATCCTTTTTTAAAATAAATGTACACATATGTTGTTTGCTGCTAGCTTTTTAGTGTTTATGTATATGTTTATCGCTCAGTTTGTGCTTATGTTCATTTTGTTCATGATAATGGCTGTTGGTTGGATGAATGGTGGGATCATTGGATTACTTGTGAAAACTGTGCTGTTGGGTTGATAACTGCGGCTTTCCCTATTCTTTTGTTGTGAACGGTGGGCAAACGGTGACCGCAGCTATCGCCTCCCCCTCTCTGTGCTCTCCCATGCTGACTCCCCTAGCAGCCCCCCCCCCGCCTATTCCCGCATGTGCTCCGGAGTCCCTGTTCCAGGCTCGCTGGCGGCTTCCGCAGCTACCGGCTATGCCGCCCCTCCTCCTGACTCTCTGAGTGACTCTCCTGGCAGCCTCCCCCCACCTATTTCCCCATGTGCTCCCCTGAGTCCCTGCTCCAGGCTCGCCGGCGACTTTTGCAGCTTCCGCAGCTACCGGCTACGGCTCCCCCTCCTCCTGGCTCTCTGAGTGACTCTCTTGGCAGCCCCCCGCCTATTTCCCCATGTGCTCCCCCGAGTCCCTGCTCCAGGCTCACCGGTGGCTTTCGCAGCTTCCGCAGCTACCGGCTACAGCCCCCCCACCTCCTGGCTCTCTATTGAGTGACTCTCCCGGAAGCGCCCCCCCCACCTATTTCCCATGTGCTCCCCCAAGATCATGCTCCAGGCTCGCCGGCAGCTTTTGCCGCTTCTGCAGCTACCGGCTACGCCCCCCTTCCTCCTGGCTCTCTATTGAGTGACCCAATTCCCTGCTCCAGACTCGCTGGTGGCTTCCTCAGCTACCACCCCCCCTTCCTGGCTCTCTATTGAGTGACTCTCCCGGCAAGCTTCCCTTGGTTATGTGGTGTGGGAAGGGGGCTGGTGGCCTTCCCTGGCATGTCCTGCAACCCATCGCAGCATATAGAAACAGTGAAATCAGGCAATGTTTTTTTTAAAAAGAAAAAAATCCCCACCGGAGAGGTGTGCCTCAAGGTCACTGCCTTGTAAACAATGGTTCTGCGAGCTGGCTCCGAACATTCTCACAAATGGGACACACTCGGGCACCATTTTACACACAGTCATATCAAGCACAGCTTACTAGTTTGAACAATCACACGAATGATGACAGTCTCGAGCCCATACACAGTAAACAAAGCACCTTCCCGCTCATTCCAAACAGTACTTTTCAAAGGGTTGGATGGCATTTGTGACAATGTTCAGAGCCATCGCAAAGAACATTGTTACGAGGCAGCAACCTTATGTTGTTCTTCAACTGCCTCTTCCCATTCCCACAAATGTGATAGTCCCTGGAAACACTTTGGTTCTTTTTATTTCAGTTTCATGATTTTTAGCTCCCAGCTCACGATTTGTGTGAACAACATTCATGTTTTGGCAACTTAGTAAATGCAGGCACTGTATGTAGTTTTCCTAAGTATACCTTACATATGACCTTACCTTATGTTAGGTCCCAACCCTAGTTACAATAGTTTTCAATGTAATTCTGAGACTATCATTTGACAAATAGGAGTATACCCACTCAGGCCTCTCTGTAATGAGTGGCTCCCTCTGGCATGCACCCCCATCCAGAGTCCCGCACAGCGTATGTTGTTGATGTGTGATGTGTGCACGTGCTTTGTGTGTTACTTATTTACTTAGTTTGTGATAATAAAGATGAAATCAACATTCTTCATCAAACATTATGCTTGCTGCTAACCTAAATTCTCATCCACTCTTCAGATCAACTCGCTGATACGTTTGGCAGACAATCACTTCAGCAACTGGTGGACTGAACACTCCGTTACAAAATTTAAGTAAGTGTGTGAGGTTAGGGTTACCTCACAAGGGTGCAAGGAAGAGGAAGAGAGGAAGGGGTATGGAAGACCACCCACACAGGGAGTGGGGTCACAAGGCAGTGCCTGGAAAACTACCCTCAGGATCTCATATGGCTTTAGGCTCGAAAAGAGACCCCAGCCTCGATCATCATAGGGTATCTACAGTAGCACAAGCCTCGTGCCACTTCCCTTATCACAAGCACCCAAAAGGTCCCAGGAAGGCGGGGGGGGGGGAGGCATGCAGGGTGACAGTGTGGAAGGGAAGGTGCAATTCCCAAGCTACAGGACAATAGGACTGGAAAGGGGTGGCACACCGAGATCCCAGGGACACCTCCATGCGACAATAAAGGTTCCTCGCTTACCTGATTCAATCCGGTCACACACGCACACCCACTCGCCCTAGTCACCAGCAAACACTCAAGCACAAGCACACTGTAGACAGATATGGGTTCACTCGTAGCTACAAGCACAGGACACAGCAGAGGGGGGCCAGTCTCACAGGTAGAGCACTGTTCACCAGCGGGGAAAGTCTGTTGTGCTCTGCCTAATATCCTGGTGGCGGGAGGCGGAGTCGGAGATGCTCTGATTAGCATGGCCCCCTTGTGGGGGGCATGTCTGGCATTGCGGCTACAGGTGCCCCAGCAGGCCTGTTACCGGAACTGTCTGTGATGGCTGAGGCTTTACCCAACGAGCCGAGGTTGCACTCCCCATGGCTCCTGTCAGCAGCTCTACCCATTGGGAGGGGTGTGGCAGCCTGGTGCCCAGACGCGGGGTTCTGCAGGGCCCGTGCTGTGGAATTTCCCAAGTCCTGTGGTTCCCCTGGCGTCTTGGGGGCATGTCTCCTGTGTCCCCGGGGCTGGATCCTGACAGCACCCCACCTCCAAGGCCGCCGAGACGCCATTGGGCGGGGTTTCAGAGGGTATCTAAGGTGGAAAAGGTGAAGGAGACGAGGGGCATGAACATCCACCGCCTTTTCCCAGGATTGATCCAGTGGTCCATAGCCCTCCCAATCAATAAGGTAGTATAGTTGGCCCCTAGAACGACGCGAGTCAAGGATGCGATGGACGACATATTCAGGGCCAGTGTCCTGAGGGAGAGTTTCAGGAGGTGCAGGGGTGCGGGGTGCAGATGCTGCTTTCAAGAGGGACACATGAAAGGAGGGGTGAATGTGTAGTTGAGGTGGTAATTGGACTTGATAGATGACATCATTTATTTTGCGGAGGATCTGAAAAGGTCCCATGTAACGGTGATCTAATTTCGCCGAGGTACGACAAGAAGCATAATTCCGGCAATCTATCCAAACCCAGTCATTCGGTTGAAATGATGGTGCGTGATGCCTATGGGCGTTGGATTGGTCCTGGTATCGTTGTCTAGCTAAACGGAGCATTGCAACGGCGGCGGTTTGGGCTTGCTGGATCTGCTGAATTAAGGCTCCCGCTGCAGGAAGTATTAAAGGAGGAATTTCGGGCAAGCAAATTCGTGGGTGATACCCATACATCACATGAAAGGGAGAAGTACCAATAGAAGCATGAAGAGTATTATTGTAAATGAATTCCGCCATGGGTAGAAGCTCGAACCAATAGTCTTGTAAATAATCTGTGTAACAGCGTAAGTATTGTTCTAAGGTTTGGTTTGTTCTCTCAACTTGGCCATTAGCTTGAGGGTGATAAGCAGATGTTAGGTTGCTTTTTACTTGGAGGCTCATCAACAGGGCTTTCCAAAACCGGGAGGCAAACTGTGTTCCTCTGTCTGTAATGATTTCTTGCGGAATGCCATGAAGACGCACAATGTTGTGTAAAAACAAAAGAGCTGTTTGCCCAGCAGTAGGAAGTTTTGAACAGGCTATGAAATGTCCCATCTTCGTGAAGTGGTTCACGATAACTAGAATAGTGTTGCACACATGAGACGGTGGGAAGTCCACGATAAAGTCCATTCCTACCCGTTGCCAGGGCCATGGAGAAGGCCTTGGGGTCGTTGTCTGGGCACCTTGGTACGTGCACACATTTTGCATTTCCCAACGTATTGATTAACGTCCTTTCAGATGGAGGGCCACCAAAAATGTCGTTGGAGCAGGTGCAATGTGCGCTTGCTACCAGGATGTCCTGCAAGAGGGGCATCATGATGTCCCCATAGCAGGGCAGAACGGGCTCTCCATGGCACGATGATTTTCCCTTGGTGATAGTGCAGCCCTGTGGTGGCATCCGGTGTAACCTCAAAGCCCGCCATTTCTTGGGGGTTCGCGGCTTCCTTCAGGGGTTCCATTGAGGGTTTTGTGGCCAGGAAGGCCTTCCTGTTGAGAAAGCGATCTCCTTGGTTTTCAGGAGGGTCCCCTTCTTTGGTACATCAGGACAGGACATCGGTCAATATGTTTTGATGGCCTGGACGATAGTTAATCCGAAAGTTAAAGCGGGAAAAAATAAAACCCAACGTCCATGGTGTGCATTAGAGATGCGAGCTGTTTGCAAATATGTTAAGTTTCAATGATCCGTAAGCACCACAATGGGATGCTGGGCCCCTTCCAAATAATGTCTCCAGGTAGCAAATGCTTCTTTAATAGCAAGCAATTCACAGTCAAAGATAGTGTAATTCTTTTCGGCATTTGAAAGTTGCCGGGAGTAATAGGCCCATGGCATCAGCTGTTTATCTTTAGTTCCTGTTTGCAGCAGCACGGCTCTGAGAGCGACGCTCGATGCGTCTGTTTCAATGGTAAAGGGTTGTTCAAATCGGGGGTACTGGAGGATAGGCGCACGGGTGAAGATACCTTTCAGATGCTCAAAGGAAGCCTGCCAGGGGCGGCTGGTGGATTTTTAGTTTGGAGGGGCAGTAAGGCCATCCGGCGAGCCGGTGGGCAGAGCCAGGGCAACGGTGGGTGGAGCCAGGGCAACAGTGGGTGGAGGCAGGGCAACAGTAGGCATAGCCAGGAAAATGGTAGGCCAGTGGCATGGCGTAACCCAGCAGCAAGGAGTTCCCAGGGTTAACATCGGATGGAAGAAAACACAGTCTACATGCACATCAGGCTTAAAATAAATAAACCCAAAAGCACAAAATTTCCAGCATTGTGAACACACCTAACTTCCTAAGATCAAAACAGCCTAGGGGTGGGTGCGGGGTGGGGGGGAAAACAGCCTAGGGGTGGGATGCAGGGTGGGGGTGGGTGCGGGGTGGGGGGGG
>QEPC01001665.1:2939302-2963308 GCA_003113815.1 Sphenodon punctatus | reverse complement strand
CAGCCTAAGGGTGGGATACAGGGTGGGGGTGAGTGCAGGGTGAGGGGGTGGGGGAATAGCTAGGGTGCAGGGGGGGGAACAGCCTAGGGGTGGGTGCAGGGTGGGAGGAAAACAGGCTCAGCACCTAGGGGGTGTATGCAGGGGGGGTAGGGATCAGTCAGTGATCCCTCCCCCCCCTGCATACAGTCAGTGCTTACCTGCAGGCTGCTCTTCTCGCCTTCTGACTGCTCTGAGTCCTTCAGGAGGTAGTGGGAGCGGGAACTAGCGCGCCGGCGCACTGAGACTGTCGGGGGACTGACTGAGGCAGGGTGGAAGCACGCATGCACACGTCCTCCCTTCCTCAGTCCCCCGAGTCAAGCTATCTCGCCAGGGGTGTCAGCACGACCGCCCTGGTGAGATCTTCCATTGTGCCCATTGAGCGCAATGGAAAGGCTTTGCCCCTCCCTCCACAGCACGTCCCATGCATGCTGTGGACGGAGGAGTTCAGCTGGCCAAATCGCGTTTTCCATAGGAAAATACTTTGGGCAGCTGAGCAGATGAGCCTTTTTGTCCCTTCGGGGACCCAATCCCTCTCCCAGCGGAGTGGGTGGGTCACTGAAGGGAGAACAAGTTCAGTGACTGCTACAGCAGCCTCTGCAGCAGCTCAGAGGCTTCTGTAGCTGTCATAAACGGCGGCAAGGGGTTTTTTTTGGTTTTTTTAAAAACCGTTTTGCCATCACGGTGGCCCCCACAGTGCTTTGGGGCACACCGCCCCAAACACCCTGCAGGAGGAGCCACAACCGAGGCCTGCTGAATTGGGCCCCACTGATAGGGTACTCCTTTCCTAAGGAGATGTGTAAGGGGTTCCGTGAGCTGTGTGTAGTTTGGTATATATTGACGGTAGTAGTTGGTCGTCCCCAAAAATCTTTGTAGCACCTTTACTGATGAAGGAGGGGTCCAGGTAGTGATAGCCTTTACCTTCTCTGGTTCCATTTTGATTCCCTGGGGGGATATAACAAAGCCGAGAAATGTAATTGTGGTCTTGTGGAATGCGCACTTCTCGAGCTTACAGAATAGCTGGTTGTGTAATAGTCGTTGGAGGACCCTTCAAACGTGTTGTATATGTTCTTCCATAGACGTGGAAAAGATAAGAATGTCATCTAGGTATGCTACTACAAAGTCTTCTAACATATCCCTAAACACATAATTGATAAGGTGTTGGAACGTCGCCGGAGCATTCGCAAGACCAAACGGCATGACCTGATACTCATAATGTCCATATTACGTTCTGAAGGCCGTCTTCCATTCATCTCTGGCACGAATGCAGAGCAAGTTATATGCCCCACGCAGGTCAAGTTTCATAAAGACTGCGGCGCCTTGAAGGCGGTCAAGGAGTTCAGGTATCAAGGGAAGGGGATACCGGTTTTTAATGGTGAGGGCGTTAAGTCCCCGATAATCTATACAAGGTCGGAGCCCTCCATACTTTTTGGGCACAAAAAACAGCGGAGCCCCAGCAGGAGATGAGGAGTGGTGAATGAATCCATTACGCAAGTTATCCTCGATGTACTGTTTTAAGGTTTGCAACTCGGGCTCCGAGAGGGCATAGAGTTGCCCATATGGGGGTTCAGCTCCTGGAATCAGGTCAATAGGACAGCCATAAGGCCGATGGGGTGGCAATACCTCAGCTTCTTTCTTGTAGAACACTTCCTTGAGGTCAGCATATGGGGCTGGGATGGGGTTGTCAGTACTGGTCAGGGTGACTCCTGTCAGGGGCATTGGTCTGGGAGTTGGCACTCTCCAACACGACGTACAACAATATGGAGCTACGAACCTCACTGTATTCTGTTGCCAGTCTATCTGGGGTTATGCTGTTTGAGCCATGGTAATCCCAAGACCACAGGGAACATGGGTGTGGCCACAAGGTCAAACTGTAGCTGTTCCCTGTGGCTCCCACACTCCATAGTCAACCTGGCTGTTTGAAGGGTAATGGGCCCAGAAATCAATGGGGATCCGTCTATGAAGTGGACGATTTCTGGCGGTACACGGGGTTGTTTCAGGATGCCCCATTTGCCCCCACACTCCATGTCCAAAAAACTTCCGGAGGCTCCGGAATCTATCATGGCCCACACAATTCGGCTATGTTGGGGTCGGAGGTGCAGTAAGACGGGAATAAGGAGGTGGGTGCCTATGGGTCTCAGGGAGCTCATCAGGGATCCTACCCTTGGTAGGGGTTGTCATATCTCCCCGGGAATCCCCCCTAAGATTCCCGAGGTCTGGCTTTTCCCGGCCCTTGTTGGGCCCCTGCCAGAGCCGGGTAGTTCCGGGCAAAATGTGATGGATCCCCACAATAATAACATTGCCAGAGGACGCAGCAGCTCTCACATTCTGCAGGGGTTAGGGGACCTCTAGAAGCCCCTACCTGGATAAGTTCCACCCCTTCACTCTTTGGGGAGTCAATCTTTTTGGTGAACACAGGGGTGATTCTAGCCGCCAGGTTGCGAAATGTAACCTGATGTCGTTCTCTTCTTCGCTCAGCTACACGCTGGTCAATCTGCATCGTTAAGTTAACCAATGCTCCCCATGTATCAGGGAGTGTGCTCAGGGCTAATTGGTCTTTTAGCTCGTCATTTAGACCCTTACGGAACAATACATGCAGCACATGATCTGACCAGTTGAGTTCTACTGCCAACTGTTGGAATCTAGTAACATAATCAAGGACAGGGCCCTTACCTTGTTTTAGTCCCATGATTGCCATTTTGGCTTCCTGTACTCGATGTGGGTCATCAAAGAGGAACACAAACTTGCGAACGAAGCCGTCATAATCCTTCAGAAGGGATTATGGGGTAGCCCACTCCAGGGCAGTGCCTTCCAGTAGTCCTATAATGAAGGCCACCTTTCTTTCATCTGTGTTATAAGGGGCTGAATCAAAAAAGTTAATTTACACAAGGCAATGAATGCAGAAAAATGGCGACGCTCTCCCAAAAACTTGGGAGATGGTAGGACCTTTAGGCTCTCGGGGTTCCTGCATTACCATCCCCTCAGGCCCCGGGCCTACCGGGGCAGGTCCGGGGTGAGGCGAGGGACCCGCGAGGGGGGCAGAAGCCTCAGCCCCCTGGGCTTGCTGCCACTCCTTAATATCCTTCACCTCCATCGCAAGATCCTGAACAGCACGGGTGAGCACCTGGACATCTGCCCTCAATTGTTCCTTTTTTTGGGGGGGGGGTATGCTGGTGAAACTGTGAGGTTAGGGTTACCTCACAAGGGTGCAAGGAAGGGGAAGAGAAGAAGGGGTATGGAAGACCGCCCACACGGCGAGTGGGGTCACAAGGCAGTGCCTGGAAAACTACCCTCAGGATCTCATATGGCCTTAGGCTCGAAAAGAGACCCCAGCCTCAATCATCATAGGGTATCTGAGGTAGCGCAAGCCTCGAGCCACTCCCCTTATCACAAGCACCCAAAAGGTCCCAGGAAGGGGGGGAGGCATGTGGGGTGACAGTGTGGAAGGGATGGTGCAATTCCCAAGCTACAGGACAATAGGGCTGGAAAGGGCTGGCACACCGAGATCCCAGGGAAACCTCCATGAGACAATAAAGGTTCCTCGCTTACCTGATTCAATCTGGTCACACACGCACACCCACTCATCCCAGTCACCACCAAACACTCAAGCACAAGCACACTGTAGACAGATATGGGTTCACTCGTAGTCACAAGCACAGGACACAGCGGAGGGGGGCCGGTCTCACAGGCAGAGCACTGTTCACCAGCGGAGAAAGTCTGTTGTGCTCTGCCTAATATCCTGGCGGCAGGGGGCAGAGCCAGAGACGCTCTGATCGGTGTGGCCCTGTTGTGGGGGGGCATGTCTGGAGTCACGGCTTCAGTTGCCCCAGCAGACCTGTCGCTGGAACTGTCTGTGATGGCCAAGACTTCAGCTGACGAGCCGGGGTTGCACTCCTCATGGCTTCTGTCGGCAGCTCTACCCATTGGGAGGGGTGTGGCAGCCTGGTGCCCGGGCGCGGGGTTCTGCAGAGCCCATGCTGCAGAACGTCCTGAGACCCGTGGTTCCTCCGGCGTCTTGGGGGCATGTCTCCTGCATCCCCGGGGCTGGATCCTGACAAAGTGTAATAAGGACATTTATTTAATATATTTTTAAAAAAACCAGCCTACTAATCACTAATTGCTTGCTTCATTATTCCATTAGGTAATGATGAAGAACATTTGGTTCGTTGGTGATCCCTACTTCGCCAGACTAGAGCAATTCTGCTGCACAGAACACACTGAGGTCGATTTGAATATTGAAAATATTACAGTGCAATGGATCAGAAGGGAGGGATGCGATGGTGTAGTGTATTGCCTGCTTTAAAGAACGAAAGGCAATTCATTGCCTCCATTCCTTCCCTTCCTTCATGCATTGTAATCCACTCTGATGGTAATGATATTGGAATGCTTAAAGGCGTTGAGCTACTAGAGTACATGAGAAACGATTTAATGGCAATCTGTCGGCTTTTTCCTGGTTGCAAGATTGTTTTCTCTGATCTCATTATTCTCAAGTGCAACAGATATAGCACAAACATGAAGGCTATTAATAAATGTGTTAGAAATGTTAACAAGTCTGTTGGTGCTTCCATTAAAGATATTGACATGGTTTCGGTCTGACATAGGAACATTGTAGCCGCTGATAGTAATATGTTTTTGGACGATGGTGTACATCTTTCACAATCTGGCATGTCTATGTTCTATAGTAACATTAGGTCTGCAATATTACAAAATACATTGTGATGTGTGTTTTTAGGAATGCATATTGATGTAAGACCATATTTTAATTTACATTATTTCTCAATATTTTGTACATTTAAAAGCCCTGGAAACTTTTTTAAATACACTCATTTTTTCTCAATTTCTTTCTGTAGATTATCAAAAGAAAAGAAGAAATGGCACACGATTCTGCAAAGCAGAAACGTGATGATTCCTCTTCTAAGCTGCGCAATAGAAGTCACTGTCCAAGCCCTACATTGTCGCTTCGCAATGGGAAAAAAAGGGTACAGGAGACAGAGAACCATCAGAAGAAGCAGCACGCTGAGTCTCGCCCACCACAATTATCACAATCTTTTCTGGATGCTCCAGCTGTTGCTTCATGCGCCGCACACTCACAGCCTCCTCGTGTGTTGCGACCAGAGTCCCCACAGCAGTCTGATGTTGGAGAATTGTCTCAGCCGCTGCTATCAATGCATATTTTGCCAGCAAAAATATCATTGCCGCAGCCTCGCAGTTCTAAACGCCATTACTTTCATTCTTCGCATGAGGCACTGGTGGAATACCTTGCGAAATGCACACCGGCCTATGTAGAACAATCATAATTAGAATCAGACAACGCTATAGAAAGCCAATTGTTGTCACAGCACGATGATGCTTCCGCTCAAAATCGAATGCACAACCGACAAATCTCAAAAATGCATGCAAGAGGCAGTAACGCACCGATGCGACAACACCCAGTGCCTATTGTCTACTTCAGCGAGAGATGCAGAAGAAATAGAAAACGCTCTGGAAAGTGAGGCAGTACTACTGGGTGTGTCTGACAACACCACTGTGAGTGCTGCGCATCGTGATGCCAACTCAGACAGTGATGTCACCACTGATAACATCACCGCAGATGATGTTGACATTATCAATAACACCGAGGACTATGACTATGAAGATCCAACATACACCCTGAGTTAAGCACCATCGAAATTGCCTAGCCACCCGTGCAAAAGAGCCAGGATTGATGACACTGACAACCCGAGAAATGTGGAACAACGAGGCCAAGGAAATGATTTGACCTTGCATTCTAGAGTAAGGAAAAATATAGTACCGATGTTCAACAGATGTTTGTCTAAAAGTCAATCAAGTGCGAGCAGAGGGAGGGTTTGTGTAGCTGCCTGGCCCAGAAGGGGGACCTGCCAGAGGAGGGCTGAGCTGCCAATCTCACCTGCACCCCTCCCCCTACAGGTATTTCCAGAGGGGTGGAGCACAGGGGGCGCCAGCCCTTGGGCGACACCCAAAGGGTGTCGGCCGTTGGTCGGGCCATTTGTCGGCTGGAGTCACCACTGCCAGATACCCTGCCTCTCAGGAATCGCCGCCGCCGCTGGAGGTTGAAGCATTGTGGCGGCGGAGATCCCAAGCGGGCAAAACAGCAGCAAGAGGCCACGCCCCCATGGAACATGAAGAAACAGCAGGGCAGTGACTCACGTAGGTTGGCCACACCCCCAGGAAGTTTAGAACAGCGCGGGGATGCAGACAGCTGCCCCCACGCACGGGGGGGGGCCAAACAGAGGAACAAGCTGCAGGACAATTAAGTACATTGCGCCGCTCAGCGCGTTTACAGAGGCAAGGGGGTGGGGCTTCCCCTACTTAAGGCCAGGTGGAACACTCACACGCTGCCGGTGATCAGCAGTGCTGTGAGACTGGCCCCGAGCGTCGTGGTGAAGCATGGAAGAAAGCTAAGTGATTGCAAACTGTGGTTATTGTTGGTTGTTGAGAGAGATTGAGTGTGTGAACGTGGTTGAGTGAAAGCGGGGTTGGGTTGGTAGCGTGCATTGATAGGGGTTGCGGAGCAGCGTGAATCATTCCTTTCCCTTCCTAGGATCCCTTGGCTTATGTACTCCTGTGTCTCCCCCCTCGTCCCCTGTCCCTTTGTTCCCAGGCCCTCGCCCTTCCTTCCCTCATAGGTGGAGCACTTCCCTGTCCCCCCTTGGCAAGTGAGCGTGGGTGAAGGGAGCGGGGTTGTGTGGGCGTGGGTGCGAGTGTTGTGGAGTGAAGGGGCTTCACACAGGGTGTGGTGTCTCTGGAACCCCAATGATGATAAGGCCCATATCCCTCTAGGGACTTCTCGGCCACCTTATATTCTGAGGGGAAGTTTTCCTCCGTGGTGGAGCCCCCGTAAGGGGGATAGTGAGAGACTGCTGAGCGCACGTGTGCTAGGTCTGTGGGAAAACCCCCTTAATTCCCTACCCTTTCATAACAGTATCACCGGCCATACCATGGACCTAGCAGCACAGTAAGAGGAAATGAGTAGAGCCATACAATCCTTGGCCCTTGAGGTTAAGGACATTAAAGACAAGCAAGGGGCAGAATTAGAGGCGGGGGGTATGGAGGCGGCCACAGCAGCCGCGCCCCAACCTGAGCCTGTTTGGGTGGATCGGGGGAATGGGGTTGGCCAGGTACGGGAACCTCGACACCCCCCTATTGCCAAGTTTGATGGGATCGCAGGCAGTTTCAGCGGTTTTGGGCACTGTGTAAACTTACATTCCAAATGCAACCTAGAACCTATGCTGCTGATTCCATCAAGGTGGCCTTTACTA
This sequence comes from Sphenodon punctatus, assembly GCA_003113815.1. NCBI lineage: Eukaryota > Metazoa > Chordata > Lepidosauria > Sphenodontia > Sphenodontidae > Sphenodon > Sphenodon punctatus. The sequence goes on along the minus strand of QEPC01001665.1, from coordinate 2,955,992 downwards.
CAGGGCACCTGGAAGGAATAGCGTTAGAATGGGCCACTCCCCTTCTTATCAAAGAAAGCCCCTTGCTACATGACTTCGCGGGGTTCCTCCGTGAATTCCAATTTCTGTTCGATTATCCCCATAGGCTTCGAGACGCAGAAGTGGCTATTATGACCCTTAGACAAGGGAGAGGCCCCTTATTAGAATATGTAACTAGGTTCCAGCACCTGGCCGTCGAATTAGGGTGGGCAGACAACGTATTAAAGGTCCTATTCCGAAAGGACCTAAATGATGAGATAAAAGACCAACTGGCTACCACAGCAATCCCAGTAAAATGGGGGGAACTGGTAAACCTAGCATGCCAAATTGATGAAAGGCTTACTGAACGGCGAAGGGAACGGCAACAAGAAACCGGGCGGTCTTGGGGGAATCGATCTCTGGGATTTCCCCCGGGAAAAACTGAAAGTGCAAGGATAGATGAACCAGAGCCCATGCAGATTGGGGTGGCTAGGGGCCCGTTGACATCCCAAGAGAAGGAACGACGACACCTTGAAAAGCTGTGTTTCTATTGCGGAGTAGGGGGTCACTTTTCCAGGTTCTGTCCGCAGCTCCCTCCCGAAAGGCGGGCGTCAGGAAACGCCCAAAACTGAGATGTGTCAGGGTCATCTCGGTAAAGGAACAGGTAGCCCCGCCCGACCCCAGACACAGTGCGGCCATCACTACACCCTACTTGGAACACTTTCGGGTCCCGCTTACCCTAACGCTTGCCCCCACTAGATCTATAGTTCTTTGGGCCTTGATTGACTCCGAAGCATCGGGGAATTTCATAGACGACGTCCTGGTACTGGTACTCCCTCTCCTGTCTTGGGTTGGAGAGGGAGACACCAGTTCCCTCTCCAACCCAAGGCTCAGCCGGAAGCCATTTATGCAATTGATGGATCCCCCCTCCTGTCTGGTCCTATAGTCATCTGTACCTTGGGAATTGAAGGTATCATAGGAACACACCAAGAGACCTTAGTTTTGGACGTGGTTCACACCCTGGCATTTCCTGTGGTGCTTGGCCTTCCGTGGCTGAGAAAACATAACCCCTTCATTGACTGGTCCTGTAAGACCCTACGCCTTGACTCCCCTTATTGCCGAGCTCAGTGTAGGAGCCCTGATCCCAAGGAGCAGACGCCAGCGGGGGTCAAGAGACTCATGGGAACTACACCAGCAAGGCTCCCCCCGGAATACCAGGACCTCACAGAGGTCTTTCAGGAACAGGAGTCCCTGGAATTACGCCCCCCCTCCATCGCAGTTATGACTGCGCTATTAATCTCTTACCAAATACCTCTCCTCCCTATGGAAGGAATTATGCCTTGTCTGGACCAGAGCTACAAACCTTAAAGGGGTATATAGATGAGAATTTAGCCAAAGGTTTCATTCGCCCATCCACCTCCCCAGGGGGGCGGACTGTTTTTTGTACCGAAGAAGAACGGGGGGCTATGACCGTGTATCGATTATCGAGGATTAAACGCCATTACCGTCAAGAACAGATAGCCCCTACCATTAATTCTGGAGTTATTAGACCGACTGCAGGGTGCTCAGATATTTACAAAGCTAGACTTGTGAGATGCATATAATTTATTACGGATACGGCGTGGAGATGAGTGGAAGACGGCGTTTCGAACCCGGTATGGGCATTTTGAATACCTTGTTATGCCCTATGGCCTTACCAAAGCGCCGGCCGCATTCCAACATCTAATCAATGATATATTTCGGGACATCTTAGATCAATACGTAGTTGTGTATCTCAATGATATCTTGATTTTTTCCAAAACCTTGGGGCAGCACATACAACATGTGCGCACTGTCCTACTACGATTACAAAAGCATCACCTGTATTGTAAAATTTCTAAGTGTGCCTTCCACCAACAGGTGGTGCCCTTCTTGGGGTTCATTATATCCCCTCAAGGTATAGAGATGGACCCCACGAAGGTGAAAGCTATCGAGGTCTGGCCTGCCCCCCAAGCAGTGAAACCACTCCAGCGTCTTTTAGGAAGTGCCAACTATTACAGGCAGTATATTCCCAATTATGCCTGCCTGACAATGCCCCTAACAAAACTCCAAAAGAAAGGCCAACTGTATATATGGGGGGAAAAACAAAAGCGGGCTTTTGAACACCTGAAAGTGGCTTTTATGACAGCACCCATACTGCAACACCCTGATTTTGCAGTACTGTTTATCGTTGAGACAGACGCCTCAAGTACCGCCCTTGGGGCAGTCTTATCACAAACCTTGGGAGAAACATCCGAGCGACGACCTGGTGCCTTTTATTCTCGGCAACTGAGCCTGGCGGAAAGAAATTATACGATCTTAGATCGTGAATTATTAGCCATACGAACAGCCTTTGAAAATTGGAGGCATTATTTAGAAGGGGCCAAACACCCCATCCAAGTTATCACTGACCATAAAAATTTAACATTCTTACAAACCACTCGGATTCTGAACGCTCGACATGCTCGGTGGGCCCTCTTCTTCGCCCGGTTTCGATTCCACATCACGTACCGCCCTGGGAACCAAACTACCATCGTAGATGCTCTTTCCCGCTGTTATGACCAACCACTGAACCCCTCAGCTCAGGGGGATCCCATCCTTGCCCCCCAGGTCTTTGCTGATGTTGGACTCTCCCTGGCACACCTGCAGAAACTGACACGACAAAAACCTACCATCAGGAACTTAGCAGACACGCAAGGCCCAACAGGGTTATACATGCATCAAGGCGCAATAATAGTCCCTGTTGAAGCACGCAAACAAGTATTATGGGGACACCACAATGCCCCATTAGCAGGACACCCGGGGCAGCAACATACCCTTAACTTGATATGGCGCCACTTTTGGTGGCCGACGATGTCACAAGATGTAAAGAAACTACGTTCAAGGGTGTCGGACGTGCAACCAAGCCAAGGTCCTGCGGCAACGACCCGTAGGACTTTTACAGCTGGCCCCTTTGCCAAGAGGACCCTGGCAGCATATTAATCTAGATTTTATCATTGAGCTTCCGAATTCACAAGGATATACCATGATACTTGTTGCTTGTGACCAATTTACCAAAATGGGACACGTTATCCCCTGTAAAGGGTTACCCACTTCAGAAGCCACCACCTGCCTAGTCCTTGATCACGTAATCAAACTCCATGGGCTCCCAACCACTATCATTTCGGACAGAGGAACACAATTTATCGCCCGATTTTGGCGAGCCTTATTTACGGCTGTCGGGGTTAAATTAGCCCCCATCACAGCTTACCACCCACAAGCAAACAGCCAGGTTGAAATAGCAAACCAGACTTTGGAGCAATATCTGCGATGTTATGTAGACTACCTTCAAAATGATTGGGTATCACTTCTCCCTCTTGCCGAATTTGCTTTCAACAATGCACCCAACGCCTCTATAGGAACCTCCCCCTTCCATGTTTCCTACGGCTACCACCCTCGATTGACGGTCCCTGAAATTCCCACAGTTGAGGTCCCTACTGCAGGAGCCTTTCTACGCCACCCTCATGTCACACTCATGCCCTAACCATGTTGCGACATGCCCGCCAGCAATACAAAGCCCAAGCCGACAAAAAACGACGACCAACTCCTCAGTTTCAGGTAGGGGAACTGGTTTGGATAGATCACCATCATTACCCATCACTTCGACCCTCGGCTAAATTAGACAATAAGTATTTTGGACCCTTTCCCATTGCACAACAAATTAATCCAGTAACCTATCGGGTTACCCTACCTATGCACTCTCATATCCACCCGGTCTTTCACGTTTCCCTCTTAAAAAGGGATCATTCACCATTGTTTCCCCCTCCAACACCACCGCCTCCCATCTACGATATTCCCGATGCCCCTGAATTTGAAGTACATGCTATTTTGGATGCCAAACTTCATCATGGCAAACTATACTATCTAATTGATTGGAAAGATTATGATGCCTCAAGTCGTTCCTGGGAACCAGCATCTGCCGTGCACGCACCCCGCCTGGTTCACCTCTTCCATCTGCGCCACCCCTCCAAGCCAGGGGGGGGGGAGCATGGGGGTGCTCTCAGGAATCGCTGCCGCCGCTGGAGGTTGAAGCATTGCGGCGGCGGCGGCAGAGATCCCAGGTGGACGAAACAGCGGTGAGAGGCTACGCCCCCAGGGAATGCGAAGAAACAGCAGGGCAGTGACTCACGTAGGTTGGCCACACCCCCAGGAAGTTTAGAACAGTGTGGGGACGCAGACAGCTGCCCCTCCATGCACAGGGGAGGGGCAAAACAAAGGAACAACCTGCAAGACAATTAAGTACATTGTGCCGCTCGGTGCATTTACAGAGGCAAGGGGACGGGGCTTCCCCTACTTAAGGCCAGGTGGAACACTCACACACTGCCGGTGATCAGCAGTGCTGTGAGACTGGCCCCGAGCATCGTGGTGAAGCATGGAAGAAAGCTAAGTGATTGCAAACTGTGGTTATTGTTGGTTGTTGAAAGAGACTGAGTGTGTGAACGTGGTCGAGTGAAAGCGGGGTTGGGTTGGTAGCGTGGATTGATAGGGCTTGCGGAGCACCGTGAATCATTCCTTTCCCTTCCTAGGACCCCTCGGCTTGTTACTCCTGTGTCTCCCCCCTTGTCCCCTGTCCCTTTGTTCCCAGGCCCTCGCCCTTCCTTCCCTCACAGGCGGAGCACTTCCCTGTCCCCCCTTGGCACAGTGAGCATGGGTGAAGGGAGCGGGGTTGTGTGGGCATGGGTGCGAGTGTTGTGGAGTGAAGGGGCTTCACACAGGGTGTGGTGTCTCCAGAACCCCAATGATGATAAGGCCCGTATCCCTCTAGGGACTTCTCGGCCACCTTATATCCTGAGGGGACGTTTTCCTCCGTGGTGGAGCCCCCGTAAGGGGGATAGTGAGAGACTGCTGAGCGCGCGTGTGCTAGGTCTGTGGGAAAACCCCCTTAATTCCCTACCCTTTCATAACACTGCCCTAGGAATAAAGGAAATCAAAGGAGCGATACGAGCCCGGACTATCTGCCGGGGCAGAGTTAGGGGATTTGCAAATGTGAGTCTCAGTGAGGCAACACTGAGTGAATGTCTGTGAGGCCGCCGAAAGAGCTGTTCGTGGACTGGTTGACGTGCAGGGGCTGTTAAGATCATACCTGTCACAGCAGGGGTATGATGGGAAAGGGGGGTGAAGGGAAGGAAGGCGAGTACAGGGGAGGACGAACACCACACAAGGGAATAAAGGGGAGCCCTCCTTCCTCTGATGTCAGAATCTATCGGAGTGTAACGGTCCCTCAGGATATTGGGTGGGCTTTCCCTCAAAGATAGAAGGCAACCCAAATCATCATAGGGACAAGGAGAGGAGGGATATTGCCCCACGGGGTAACACAACACAACAGGGGTATAACAATTGCTCAGGGGGTCTTCCCGGGCCCGGGACACTGTGACTCAGGAGCGTGGGGGGGGGGGAAAGGCTGTGCGGCCGCACATTGAGCCGTGCAGCCCCCCCTGATTCCCCACTGGGCTCAGCCAGCACGTCTGCTGGCCGTGACGGTTTGATTCCGGCGGGGAGTCAAAAGGGTGATTCCACGACGGGGCCAAAGCCGCCCCATCATTCCTGAAATCACCCATTAACATCCTTGCTCCAAATTACGTGAACAGATACCNGGGGAAGGGGAAAGGGTTCCGGGGGAAGAGGGGATGTGCCACAAAGGTAGGGCTCACTTGCAGGAGTGGAAACCTGTAGGAAGAGGGGAGGGGGGGGGGGGGGGAAGGGGAGAGGGTCCTGGGACAGGGGAGCGGGGAAGGGGAAAGGGTTCTGGGGGAAGAGGGGATGTGCCACAAGGGTAGGGCTCACTCACAGGAGTGGAAACCTGTAGGAAGAGGGGAGAAGGAAGTCAAGGGAAGGGGGGAAGGAACAGCTGTAAAAGGGAACCCACACACCTGACTCACTTCAAGCTCTCAACGACAGGGGACAACACACTAGACTCCACACGCACACACTCGCTATATAAATTCACTACAGGAAGGGGGAAACACAGGAATTCACTCACCCAAACAGACTCTCAATGCTAGGATCACTACAAAGTACACCAGGTATACCAGGGCCAGCCTCTCAAAAGTGATTACCACGGGCGGCTTTCAGCCCCACCGGTACCTTATATAGTTTTGCCTCTAGCCTGCCTAGGGCGGAGTCCCCTCCCCGTCGCCCAATCCTACGTCATGCTAGACGTACTTTGAGTGTGGGCGGGGCCCGGGCTTTTCCCCGGCCGCAATAGAGTCCACACCCCTTCCTGCGGCATCTTCGGCAATCCTTAGCCTTCCCGGCCTCGCGCTGTTGCCTAGCAACAGTACGCAACTGGCTCAGCAGTGTCAAGGCAGCAAGAGCCCTGACAGTACTCCCCCGTCCAGGCCCCCTCCCACCTCCCACCATGGTCCGAAGACCAGGGCGAGAAGGGTGGCGGCAATGAAACACCTGAATAAGGCGGGGGGCGTGAATGTTCATGACAGGTTCCCAAGAACGTTCAAGGGGACCATAATTTTTCCAATCTACCAAGTAGTAAAGGTGGGAACCTGAAAAGCGGGAGTCCAAGATGTCCCATACCTCATATTCGGATCCATCGGGGTTAAGCACCAGAGGGGCAGGGGTACTCCATTGAACAGCATAACCAGGGATACGGGCCCTTTTTAGCAGAGAAATATGGAAGGAGGGGTGTATCCGCATATGAGTAGGTAATCCTACCATATAGGTGACCTCATTGAGTTTTCGGACAATGGGGAAGGGGCCCATATAGGCATCTTCCAACTTATGTGAGGGGCATAAAGAAGGGTAGTTTCGACGACGTACCCAAACAAGATCGCCTACCTGCAGAGATGGTCCTGGGAGCCTACGTTTATCTGCAGCTTCCTTATATTTAATACAAGCCTCTTGTAGGTGGCGTTGGGATGCACGCTGAGCTTTATGGATAACCTTCACCAAGGTGCCAGCCGCTGGCACTGACAAGAGGGGTGCATCTGGAAAGCAAAGAGGGGGATGAAAACCGTACGAGACATAAAAAGGGGAATTGCCAAGGGAGGCATATTGTATGTGAAGCCTGCGAGGGGTAGATGCTCAACCCAATCATCTTGAAGATAGGTACAGAAACAGTGTAAATATTGTTCAATATGCTGGTTCACGCTTTCTACCTGCCCGTTGGCTTGGGGGTGGTATGCGGTGATGGGTTGGAGCTTAACTTGCAAAAGAGTAAAAAAGGCTTTCCAAAATTGCAAGAAAATTGGGGCCCTCTGTCCGACACTATTTCCTTTGGTAAGTCATGTAGGCATACTATTTCTCTGAGCAACAGGCGAGCCGTAGCCAGGGCTGAGGGTACTCCCTTATAGGGGATAAAATGTCCCAACTTTGTAATCAATGACAACTAATATCGTGTCATGACCTATGAATTTTGGAAGCCCGACAATGAAATCTACAGCTATTTTCTTCCAGGTCAGTCGGTGAGCTGCAACAAACCCACCGGGACAGTTCGTGGAGTCTTGGTTCGTGCACATGTAGGACATCCTTGAACGTACCATTGCACATCAGTACGAAGTGAGGGCCACTAGAAAGATCTCAGAATCATGGACAAAGTTCGCTGGTATCCGGGATGTCCAACAAGCGACGAATCATGGTGTGCCCACATTACCTGCGGCGAAACTTGGGAGGAATAACGACCTTCCCTTTGTACATAAATAGTCCGTTTTTCCGTTGGAGCTCTAAGTGCGACAGTTCTTTTTGACATACGGTTTGTAACTGGGTAGTCGTCGGGAGAGTTGTTGCAATGGTTCGAGGTTGGAGTATCGATCCTTGAAGATCACCTTCCTTTTCTACATTATTATTATTATTATTATTAACAAACATTTATATAGCACCAGCAGTGTACCTGGCACTTTACAAAGTAATAAAATAGACACGGTCCCTGCCCCTAGGGCTTACAATCTGAGAGACAGGAGCTGGGGGAGAGACTTAGGAAGGGGAACAGAGGGAGAGACAAGGGGTCTAACATTCATGAAGATGCGAGGTCTCAAGTGCACGTACTTGGCTTGGTTACGATGAGAATGACAGCAGGCAGGTCCATGTTGCAAGGATAAGGGTAAACCGATCGTAGGTATAGGAATAGTGGCTCAGCAGGATAAAGAGTCAGACAGAGCAGAGCGAAAGAGGTGAGTTTTAAGGAGAGATTTGAAGGTATGAAGGGAGGGGGCAAGGCGGATGTGGACAGGGAGGGAGTTCCAGGCATGGGGGGCAGCAAGTGAGAAGGGACGAAGGCGCTTAGGGGAGCAGGGAAGGCGTGGAAGGGTGAGAGAAGGGACAGAGGAGGAGCGAAGTGCACGGGCTGGAGTATGGAGGGCGATAAGTGCAGAGAGGTAGGGGGGAGCAAGGTTGTGAAGAGCTTTATAGGTGAAGACTAGGAGCTTGTGCAGGATTCGTTCAGGAAGGGGAAGCCAGTGAAGCGAAGAGAGGAGGGGCTGCACATGGTCGAAGCGACTGGCGAGGTAGATGACCCTGGCAGCAGAGTTTTGGACAGAGATGAGGGGAGAAAGGTGAGACCGGGGAAGGCCAGTGAGAAGGAGGTTACAGTAATTGAGGCGAGAGATGACCAGAGCATGAACAAGAGTTTTGGCAGACGAGACAGAGAGAAAAGGGTGAATCTTAGCAATGTTATGGAGGGAGAAGCGACAGGATTTAGCAACAGAGTCAACATAGGGTTTAAAAGAAAGGGCTGAGTCAAAGATGGAGCCTAGGCTATGGGCTTGGGGTACAGGCAGGACGGTGACTCCATTAGGGTAACATCGAGATAAAGCAGCAGCCATCGTATTTTGGGAACCTGGACGATACTGCAACGAAAAACAGAAATGCGCAAAGAATAATGCCCATCTAGCATGCCGGGGTTTATTGATCTGGGCTGAATGGAGCTAAGTTAGGTTCTTGTGGTCTGTGTACACCAGAACGGGGTGTGGACCTCTTTCCAAGAAATGCCTCCAGGCCTCGAAAGCTGCTTTAATAGCTGTCACCGGGGTTTCTGGCTCGCCACTGTCACCGTGGTTTAGGTTTGGGGGCCCTCTCTTCGTTATAGGCTGCCCCCCGTTTGCCCACCAGGCCAGCCGTAACCCAGTTGCCTGTGCCCGCGTGGGTCCCCACATGATCAGAAAACCTTCACTGCAATCAGAGAGCTTTCAGTGGCCCGCGCCCCCTAGAAACGCCTCCCCTTGATCTCCCAGCCCAGCTGTAACACAGAGAACGTTCTCTGGCCACCTGTAGCTTGGAAGACTTTGCAGTGGGGTTGACTTATATGAAAAAGGTTCGTCTAGGCTCACACCTAGATAGGAGTATCCCCAAGTGAATTCCCCAAGGCCAAATAAACACACAAGCACGCTAGGCTTGATTATAAAACATATATTGATTTCATACAAGTACAAGGCTGTTGATCAGATAGTGCAAGTCAATAAATCAAACATAAAGTACACGCATAAATCCACTGATATTCCCTGACTGTCCCTTACCCTAAGAGGTACAATACAGGTCCATCAGTTGTTGTCTCGGCCTGGAAGTTGAAAACCGGGTTAAACTCTTCCAACTCTTAGTTCATAGTCAAGTCTTTAGTCCATAGTTTGCAATCTTGTGGCAGCTCCTCTCCTGAGCTGTTAGCTTGTTGAAAGTCAAGATGGAAGAGAGTAAATTCTTGAAGAAGAACTTCCTTCTTCTTCCTCACAGGAGGCCTGAGGTCACTTCCTGAGTCTCCTGGCCATTGTCATTGTTATCAAGTTAGGAAGGTTACCTGGCCGGTGCTTGGCAACAAACTACCCACTTGCCATGACAAAGGGAATCTCATCCCCCACTCTGGCAACTGGTTTCAGCATTCTGCCCCAACTGAGCTTACAATCTGTTTAACCATTCACATCACACCACACATATCCCCAAAATGTGTGTCATCTCCCCCTAAATGGGTGTGTTGCCCCCATGTCCCCATGACAATAGCCAATAGCTCTTTGTCTAGGATAGGGTAGTTCCTTTCCGCTGGGGTTAGTTGAAGGGAGTAAAAGGCACAGGGGAGCTGGTGCCCCGAAGGTTCATGGACCTGGGTTAACATGGCCCCAATGGCCATGTCCGAGGCATCCGCCTCTATTATGAAGGGTCGGGAAATATCAGGATGTTGTAGAAGGGGGGCCGGACATGAAGGCTTGCTTCAACTGCGAAAAGGCACTTGTTTGCAGTGTCCCCCATGCAAAAGGTATCCCCTTCTGTAATAATTGGGTAAGGGGTTTGGTAAGATCCGCATATCGGGGAATATACTGGCAGTAATAGTTGACGCTCCCTAAGAACCTTTGTAGAGCCTAGCGGTGGGGACTGACCAACGATTGATGGCCTCGAGCTTGCTGGGATCCATATGTACTCCCTGGGAAGATATAATAAATCCCAGGAAGGGAACAGACGAAGCATGAAAAATACATTTATCAAGCTTACAATATAATTTGTGGCGTAAAAGACGTTGTAAAACAGTTCGTACGTGATGTACGTGCTCCTCTGGAGAAGAGGAAAAAATAAGTATATCATCAAGATACGCTATTATGTACAGATCAAGCAAATCCCGGAGGATATCATTGATGAAATGCTGGAAGGTGGCCGGGGCATTAACTAGTCCATATGGCATAACACAGTATTCGAAATGTCCAAATCTCATCCGAAAGGCGGTTTTCCACTCATCCCCCTCCCTGATTCGAACCAGGTTATACGCACCCCTCAAGTCTACCTTGGTGAACACAGAGGCTCCCTGCAGTTTTCCAAGAAGCTCCGGAATTAAGGGGAGGGGATATCGATTTTTAATAGTAATTTGATTCAAGCCCCGATAGTCTATACGAGGGTGGAGCTCACCCCCTTTCTTTGGAATGAAGAAGAGGGGAGCTCCAGCAGGGGATGTAGAATGCCGAATAAACCCTTGTGCTAAATTGTCTTTAATATAATTTCGTAGAGTTTCTGTTTCCCTAGGTGATAAGACTATAAATAAAATAAATTTGGAAAATAAATAAATAAATCTGCCCATATGGGGGTTCTGTGTCAGGGAGGAGTTCTATGGGGCAATCATATGTCTGATGGGGGGGAAGCTCCGCTGCTTCTTGTTTACTGAAAACAATGGCTAAATCATGGTATTGACGGGGAATACGGGGTTCCATAGGGGTGGGATAGTAGGAGCCATGGCTAGGACCTGAGGCATAGGGACCAGATGGGAATGACAATTAGGAGAGGTAAACCGCAGGGTTTGCTTAGTCCGGTCAATAATGGGGTTATGAACCCGGAGCCAGGGCAGGCCCAAAATCAGGGGAAACGGGGGATGAAATCATGTTAAATTCAATAGTTTCTAAGTGGGACCCCAAACTGCACCCTAGAGGAAAGGAACATTTCAACAAGGGGCCAGAGACAAGGGGGAACCCATCGATTGTTTGGACCACCTCCACTGACGTCCGGGTCTGTTGGGGAATCCCATGGCGCCTAGCAAAAGAAATGTCCATAAAGTTCCCGAGGCCCCTGAATCCATCAGAGCTCTCACCACTAGGGAACAATGGGTTAACCACTGTAGCATAAGGGAAACATACAACTGAGGTGGTGGTCTCAGTTCTCCTTTGGAGTCCAGGAGGGAGCTACAACCAGTTACCGGGAGGTCCCCCCACTCTCCCGGCTGCTGGAGTTTCCCGCCCTGGTGGAGCGAGTCTCGGGGCGTGTAGGCTTCACAGGGCATTCCCTAGAAAAATGTGTCGCCGCCCCGCAATAAAAGCAGAGGCGGAGCCGGCCCTCTGCAGTTGCGCTTGCTCTCTGCTGTTTCTGGTTGGATTGTATCTGGCTTGTCTACTGAGTATGGGTAAGAGATCTGGGCCTGCTGGGGTGGTAACTAGAGCTCGGGCTCGGGGCCAGCAGTCAACATTGAATACCTTCCTGACAAACCCTCAGACAGAATCTGCACAGGAGGCTGCTGGCTGTTCACCATTGACCCATACTTTACTCCCACAGCCAGATGGGCCGGAGACTCTGGGAAGCTCTATTGGCGCTGAACAATATTTGCCTGCCCCCTCAGGGGAGGATTGTATTGTGCCAACGGGTGGGTGCTTAGTTACGCCCTCCTTGCCTAGGCCAGGGAATGAAGCCCTCTCTGGTCCAGTTAGGTGACCAGTGCTATGAGGTGGAACATCTTATATCAAAACTTTATGCCCAATTGGAAGTCATTAATCTACAACTAGAACTGCAGAGGGCTCAGTTGGGCATTCTTACTGACCTCCTGAAGTTATATAGTGCGGAGGTAAAGAACTTTGTAATGCCTGAGCCACGAGAGATGCTCACAGTGGGGACCCAGTCTGCAGTTACTGTTCCCTGTACCCATCAGGGTACCCATGAGGTTCCTCCTTTAGGGTCACCCAGCCCTTTGGGACTCTCCCCATCTCGATTTGCCCTAGGGGCATCAGGGATAAGGGGGAGAGTACCCTTGGGAGATTTGGGCCACAGATCCAAGGGAGGGGCTTGCAGTTGGTAGCAGATACCCTGGTTGTTGGAGTTCTCCCCATGTCTTCTGGTTATTTACCCTCCTGGTCATCTAAGTATTTAATTTCCCAGCACTTGTCCAGTATTTTGGGGGTCGGGATATCTCCCAGTGCAATTGCTCAGTTCACCCTTATGCCTGTCTCTTATACACATCTAGATGTGTATAAGAGACAGCCCCTGCATACTCTTATAGACTGTTAATTCAGTTTTGTTCGCAATCCATAGTGGAGAACCTATGGTTGCATGCTAGGCTGCTTTCCCCCTGGGGTATTCGATTACGGAGAGTCTTTAGAGACCCCAAAGTTGTCCCTCTGTTCGGACCTCTTGGGGAAAGAGTAGCTAGCGACACCACTCTGTCAAATCAAGATAATTCCAAATCAAACACTACACCATTGGGTGGGAGAATAAATTTCTCCCTCCCCTCCCCCCGTAAAGTCAAATACCCCTGTCGGGGGTATCCCAGAAGTGCCTATACCCCAGGTGAGTTTTAAAATTTCCCCTCAAGTATCAGATATGCCTAGGGCCTCTGGCAATATGCCGTTGGATTCAGATGCTAGAACCGACCCTGTGCTGTTGCAAACTTCCGCGTCTCAAAGTTCATCTTTTGATCTGGATGCCAAGAGTGGTCACCTGCCAGGGGAAGATTTGGCCCATGACTATCTTCGGGGCTGCCCCTGGGAGTTTCTGTCTGCTCATGGAATGTAACAGGCTGGGCTAGACATTGTAGTGACCCTGACTTTTTGGCATTTATTAAGGGTTCCACAGTTATTTTAGTTCAGGAAACTTGGTCCTTAAACCATATTGACCTTGATGGTTACGAGTCATATACTGTCCCAGCATTCCATAGGAATGCAAGGGGACGTCCTTGTGGGGGGCTGGGCTGTTTTATTGCCCAAGATACTCAGCTTAAGGTGGTTGAAAGTCTAGCATTTTTCCAGTTTTGTATGGGGCTGGTTGTAAAGGTTGGACAAAGCATGTTGATTATCGTAACTTTATATATTCCTCCCTGTAACACTGGCTCATTCCATGTATCCATGTGGGACAAACTGGAAAGGGTGTTGGAGGATACTACCCTTAAATACCCTGGGGCTCTGTTAATTATGGCCGGGGATTTCAACGCCTGCATGGGGGCTGATGACCAGGCAATGACCATATATTGTGATGAGAGGACAACTCAGCATGTGGGTATATTGACAGATAGGAGATCCAAGGACAAGCAGATAAATTCCTCGGGGATCAGGCTAGCCAAGTTGATTGTAGCCCAAAACCTGTGTGTCCTAAATGGTTCAGGCTTTAACGATATGGAGGGAGAATTTTCCTTTGTAGGCCCACAGGGTCCCAGCTTGGTGGATTACATTCTGGTATCCCCCAGAGCCCTCCCATTCATATTAGATTTTACTTTAGGTCCCCCATTGGTAGGTGATCATCTTCCTCTTCTGTTATCGCTATTCTCTGCGATTCCACGCGTGGGACGCGATCAGGTGGTTAGTTTAGAATCAGAATAATCGGACACAGTATGGTCTCCACCTTGGGGGGAGGATCTCTCCAAGTCTCTGGGGAGTTATGTAAAGCAGTTGAACATCAGTTTGCTCTGGGACAGGCTCATCATCTCCTCTGCCTATGCTGATACTGTAGAGTTATATGAGCAGTTGACCCAGGGGCTTCGTGTACATATTTAGGGGTTGGGATATAGCACAGGTGCATTCACGTCATAGGCCTCACCAGGCCTGGTTTGACAAAGAGTGTAGAGAGACTCATCTTAGACTAAAGAAAATGCACTCTGACTATAGTAGGAGTAGATTGCCAACGATGCCTCCTGAGTACATAACCCTTCGGACGGAATACAGGAAATTAGTTAATGACAAGAAGAGGTGCTTCTGGGACAAACAGTGGTGTGACCTCCTGCAGGCTGCGGAGCAAAAAGACAGCAGGAGGTTCTGGCAATTGCTCAATGGTGCCACAAGGGGTGGCCCCAAGAGCTTGGCTGGTGCTCCTTCGCCATCTGCCTGGGTGGAATATTTTCAGGAGCTATATAATTCGGGGGCACAGACACAGGATTATTTGAACATTAACTTGGCAGAAACCCCTGGTTGAGACCCAGTGAGGGAAGAGGAAGTGGAGGCAATAATAGATTCTTTTCTCAACAACAGTGCCCCGGGCATAGATTTACTAAGAGTGGAATTCCTGAAGAGCCACAAGGCCTGGTGGTTGCCAGTCTTAGTGGCATTATTTACAGCTATTAACAACTCTGGACTAGTTCCGGAAGCCTGGGCCCATGCAATTATTGTTCCTATTCACAAAAAAGGTTCTTCCACCGACCCTGCCAACTTCAGGTCTATTCGCCTGCTCTCAGTAGTAGCCAAAGTATATGCAAAGTATCTACTGAGGAAGTTGGTTGAGTGGATGGAACAAACACAGGTCCTGGCCCCAGAACAAGTGGGGTTCCAACGGGGCCGTTCAATCATTGAGGAATGTCACATCTTGGATCATCTGGCCGATAAGTATATGCATTGCAATGGGGCTTTTTTGGTGGCTTTTCTAGACCTTAGGGTAGCGTTTGACTCTGTGGATCGCACTGCCCTTTGGAAGAAGCTGCAAGCCTCCACCATAGACAAATGTCTTCTGGCGTTGATATATGCCTTACATCGGCATTCCTCCCTGGTGGTTAAAATAGACCAACTGGGGCATATTACTCCCCCAGTTAACACCACAGTAGGGGTTAGGCAGGGCTGTGTTCTTGCCCCAGCCCTCTTTAATTACTATATTAATGGGGTAATACCCCTCATGGCAGATCCATGCTTCTTTCCACCAAAGTTAGCAGCGCGACCGATTGGATGTCTCTGCTATGCAGATGACATCGCGCTGATTTCACAGACACGCCTGGGATTACAGAGACAACTTCAGGTTTTCCTTACCTTTTGTAATGATAACCATTTGACCGTCAATTATGACAAGACTTTTCTCCCAAAGGAGAAAAGTCTATCAATGGGCAATGGGGGGGTAACCCATTACAGCAAGTCCCAGTATTTTGGTACCTGGGCTTGCTATTCCACAAGCATGGAGGATGGCGGGAACATATCTTGAGGACTTTGAGGGCAGTCCATGGTCCAGCACAGTCACTCCAGAGGCTGTGTATCCAGCGAGGTAGATCTGCTGTGGTTCCAGCTCTGCAGGTCCTAACAAGTAAGGTTAGGGCCCAACTACTCTATGGAGCGGAACTCTGGGTGCCCTTCCTTGCAGACATGGTGGATAAACTCCAGTCTAAATTTTTGCGGCAGTTGGTGGGTGCCCCATGTGGTACCCCCCTGTCTGCAATTCGGCTGGAGTTGGGCCAGAGGCCATGTTCGCAGGTGGCTGCTGAAACTTCACTGGCCTTCTGGCTCAAAATCCGTTCTGGGCTGCAGGTAGGGTTATTGAAGGATCTGCTAGAGGATGGCTTTCGCAGTAATGGACATCCAAAACTGAGGTCCACCTTCGGAAGATGGGCCCATAAGCTGCCAGAAGTTCGGAAAAAGGAGGTCCTTAATCAATCAGCTGATATTGGGAGACAGGTGGAGGTTGGAAACCTAGCTAAGTCTCCCCATATGAGAGATTACCTTGCATGGATCCCCGAGGTGGGGCAGACTGCAGATCATCTGGGGACCCCAATCTCAGGTAGGGCAAAGCAGTTGTTCAGTTGGGCACGTCTCAATGTCTTGCCATCTTGTCTGTTTGAGAACCAAAAGCAGGGTATACCTTACCTGGAGCGCCTCTGCCCATTTGACAACAACTCAGTTGAATCTGTCAGTCACATGATGCTTGACTGTCATTTATATGACAAACCCTGACAGGAATTGGTGGCTCCAATTCTTGAGAAATATCCTGGTAGGGATAGCTATTTCTGGCTAAGGTTATTTATTTATTTATTTTATTTTTACCCCGCCCCTCCTGAACACAGCTCGGGGCGGCATTCAACAATAAAATACAATTTAAAACAATCCAAACACTTAAAATACCATATAAACTAGAGGTGGGACCCCGGGCCCATTACCGGTTACCGGATTTACCGGTTACCGGTTCCCCGAAAACCGGATTCCCGGATTAAATCCGGTATACCGGTACCGGATTTATTTCATTGGTTTCAATGGGGCGCTGTGTCCCCATTGAA
>QEPC01001665.1:2863657-2917257 GCA_003113815.1 Sphenodon punctatus | reverse complement strand
TTTCTCCTGCTCACCTAACCATCTTTGACCCTTCTCCCTCGCTGCCCCCCATGCCTGGAACTCCCTCCCTACCCACATCCACCTTGCCCCCTCCCTCCGCTCCTTCAAATCCCTCCTCAAGACCCACCTTTTCCTCGCCACCTTTTCCAATGCCTGCTAGTCATTCCCCGTATACTTACTGTCTGCCTTCCTCTGCAGACTGCTGCAACCTTCCTGATTGTAACCAAGCCATGCACACGCATCTGAGACTTCGCATCCGCTTGAATGTTTGTTTGTCTTCTCCCCTGTCTCTCCCACTGTCCCCCCTCCCTGTCTCCCCCTCCTTGTCTTTTAGATTGTAAGCCACAGGCAGGGACCGTGTCTATTGTATGTTTCTGTACAGCATCAAGCTCATGACTGGCGCTATATAAATGTTTATAATAATAATAATAATAATAATAATAATAATAATAATAATAATGAGAACTTTTGATACATTTCTGACTGTCCCACTTCCCACACAACAGGCTTTCTAACCCACCCTAGTCTTTTATCTACATCTTGCTGAGCTATCCCAAGGCAAAGGGCGGTTTGCCTATGGGTTTTTGCTAGCTCTTCCACCAAGGTCTGAACCCACTCGTCTGAGACTGCTTTGTTCTCCCACAAGCTTGGCAATTCTGTCCCAAAGCACCAGGACTCTGGTATCTGCATTCGCCTTCCTGTCATCACCTCAAAGGTCTAGGATGGTAACTCCTAATCCTAGAGAGTGGGCTCTGGTGGTGACAGGGGCTACGGACATTTCAGATGGGATATTTTTTGTGGGGTCTGGGGCTTGATTCAGGGCAGCAACTTCTTTTGCCAATTTGTCCGCTTGACTATTCCAGAAAGCCGAATCTGTGTGTTTTCTGGAATGTCCTGTTGTGTGCGCAATCCAAATCAGGCCAGTTCTGGTTTGGACCAGCTCTGCAATTTTTCTCCATTTGTCTGAATGGGCTACTGGTCTCCCATCGGAGGCAGTCATATCTCTCCCTAGCCAGATTGGGAGCCAAGTGGTTGCTGTGCGCACAGTCCAATCTGAATCTGTGTGTTTGGGCTCTGGGAGGGAGCATATGTGCTCCTCCCTTTCTATAAGTAGACCATAGGGGGCAGGGGTATCGTTCTGTTCCTTGTTGAAACCCACTCACCTGATTACCAGAGCCAGAGTCCACTGTGCTATCTGGGGGTTACTGACTTGCCCATCTTGGATTTTCCATGATATTATGTACTTGAGGAGGGAATGGGGGGTTCTGTACTATAACCTTGGACCCACCAATTATGAATTCCCAATACTTCAGAGCCCAAACCAATGCTAAACAAGCCTTCTCACAGGGGATGAACCGCTGCTGTACTTCATCTAGCAACCTAGAGGCTTAAGCTACCACCTGCTGCCTTTCCATTTGGTGCTGAGTGAGGGTAGCTCCTATACAGGTTTCTGTTGCGGCTAGTTGAATGAAAAAGGGAAGCTTGGGATCCGGATGGGCATGTGCAGGGGCCCTTGCTAGATCCAGTTTTAAAGTAGTCAAGGCTTCTTGCTGATAGGGACCCCATTCCCAAACATGCCCTTTTTTCAGGAGTTTGTACAGAGGTTTTGCTTTTTCTGCAAAGAACTCTATAAAATCCCTGGAAAAATTCAGAGTGCCCAATACCACTCAAAGGGAATATAAATCAGTGGGTGCATGGATTTTTGAAATCACGTCTACTCTTTGGGCATCAGGGGATCTCCCCTCTTCCCCCAAACTAATTCCCAAGTACTTCACCTGCCTCTGTACTAACTGGGCCTTTTTTTGGTTCACCTTGAACCCAGTTTTCTGAACTATTGAGAGTACCTCCCTGGTGATTTCTAGAGTTTTTTCTTCTTCTGGGGAGTGTACCAATATATCACCTGCATAGGAGATTACAAAATTTCTTGAGTCTGGCCTCACTTCCTCCCACATCTTTAAAACAACAGAATGGCAAATGCTAGGGGAGGAATTAAAACCTAGTGGTGTCCTTGTAAAAGTATACTGCTGATTTTTGTATGTGAAAGCAAACTTGTACCAACAGGCTGGGTTGAGAGGGATGGCAAAAAAGGCATTTGCTAGATCAATGACTGCGGATACCACTGCAACTATTTCATTGTATTTAGCCACCACTGGAGCAAAAGGAGGGGTCACTGAATTCAAAGCACGATAGTCCACAGTCATTCTGTAAGTCACCCCGTCCGCCTTAAGAACTGGCCAGATGGGGGCTTTACAGATGGACTGCATTGGTACTATGACTCCCTGGTTCAATAAACTATCTATGGTGGTTTGGATTCTTTCTTCTGCCTCAGCTGGGTGTTTGTATTGTTTCTGGGGAGGGGGATCATCTCCCTGTATTAGCACCTCATCCTCTACCTTCCCGCACTCTGCCTTGTCTTTAATCCATACCCGGGGAAATTCTTGGGCCCATGGATCATTAGTCAAGGGGAGAACAGGAAGGGCCGCCTTAAGGGCTGTGCAGCAGTGTACAGTGGAAATCTCTGGGGGACCCCCCTGGCACTTGCCACAATAGTCCATTGGCTAAGTCTACTGTTAGCTGGAAATCCGGCAAAAATGGAGTCCCTATGATGCCTTTTTCTTTCCCTTTGTGCACACAACTTTCCATTGACCCTTCCAGTTTGTCTAATTCAAAAGGGACATCCCACCATACCGGGGCTTCCTGAATTTCACCCCCGTACCCACTAAGCCTAACTTGCTTGCCAGAAGGTTCCCCTGCATTCACCCAATCTGTATCCAAAAAGTTTACAGAGGCTCTTGTATCTACCAGAAGCTGGCCTTAAGTCCCCGGATTCCCAATGCTAGCCCTGACATTGGATCTCCCCCAACTATCTGGGTGTAGTTTAGCAACTACCTGGGGGGGGGGGACCCATGGGAATCAGGCCTCCCTAGCAGATACTATGGACCTCCTGTTATACCTGATCTTGTTCCGGTGTCCGGGCTCTGGGGCTTGGATCAGTAGACCCGACTGTGGCCACTGGTCTGGGAGATCAATTGTTAAAGACCTGAGCCTGCTGTCTTTGCAATTCCCCCACGGCCGCTATCAGAACAT
This sequence comes from Sphenodon punctatus, assembly GCA_003113815.1. Lineage (NCBI taxonomy): Eukaryota > Metazoa > Chordata > Lepidosauria > Sphenodontia > Sphenodontidae > Sphenodon > Sphenodon punctatus. The sequence goes on along the minus strand of QEPC01001665.1, from coordinate 2,914,170 downwards.
GCAGCGGTTGGAGGTGGTATTGTCTCATGTCTGCCCCTAATGCTTTTAGCTCACCCCATACATAAGCACAGAGAGGATTCCTGGGTTCCTGATTGGAGTAGGGTCGAGGGGGGAAAGAGTTACTAGGGTTTTCTCATGGCCCATTCTGGCAGTTGCTTCTAGGTAGGGGATTCATGGCCTGCCCTGGGGAAACCGAGGAGTGGGGACCATTATTAATAAAAGTGACTGCCTGTACTGGTTCTATCTGTTGCTTTCTAGCAGGCTGCTTGCCTCCTCCCATTTCTCTCATAAAATCAGCCACTTTCTGGATGCCTGTAGATAGCTCATCCCAAGTGATCTGTGTCAGATCTATTCTCCCTAGTGCCATTTTAGTCAGGTAGGCTAACCCTGCATGCACTGCTTCTATGAACTCCCTGTTGTCATACTGCATCACCTGCCTCCCATTTCTCTGGACAGAGACCACCACCTCTGCTATGGCTCCCAAAAGCTTCTTGCTAATTAAGTATGACTCTGGGTGCTCCCCAGGGCCCTGTGTCTCTAAAAGGAACAATCTGTGAGGGTTGTGCCCTGGAAGCATAACCCGCAGCACTGCTTTCATCCACTTGCTGCAATTAACGCCGTGGAGGTCAGCCATGCTAAACCCAGCTTCCAAAACCTGCGCATCCACAATGGACATGCTGGCCCAAGCTAACGGTGTCAAGTCTACCCCATCTGCTGTGGGATACATTTGCCAAACCCTGGCCATTAGCGGGCCTAATTGCTCTGCGACTGCCTTTGCCTGGGTGGGGGACCACCTAACCATTTCCCTCACTTCCTCATGAACTGCCCCCCTTCTTCCCCCCCGTACGCTCAATGTCATGGCTCACTATTGGGGCTAGGGGCTCAGGCACTTGCCATGCAGGATTGTAAGGGGTCTCTGGGGTGGCATCTGAGGGCAAGCCTTTGTGCATGTTAAGCTCCCCCTGTAGCTTCTGAATTGTTGCTTCACAGGCTACATGGCTAGCTGTGACCTTAATGGTTTGGTTCTGATCCTCCAGAAAGTGTGCCGCTGACCGGGCCTGTTCTAACTGATCCCGTAATCCCTCTAACTCCCTCTCAGCTTGCTCAGCTCTAACCAGGGCTCCATTACTCTCCTCCTGAGCCTTTTTCAGGAAAGCGGTTAGATTCCACTTTTCCGCCACTGAGTCACATTTGTCCCTTTCCATTTCTGCACACTTCGTCTCTAATTCTTTAACCTTTTCTCCCTCCTTCTTGTACTGTTGTCTTATCTCATTAACTAAATCTTCCTTCTCCTTTAACTTCTTGCTATGCTGCTCCTTGCAACCCCTTAACATTTCCTGCAAGCCACAGCACACATACCATAGCGCCCAGGGTGCACATGTGTCTTTCTTATTCCCTCTTGGTTTACATTTCTGGCAATATTTCACATATGCTTCGCATACCGAGGCAACCGGGTCTTCACTCTTAAAACACCCCAGCTCCCATGGGCACTTTCCCTTTTTGGCTGCCCACTTTTCTAATTTTGACCCTCCCCTCTCCTTTTGGAGCATGACATCTACCTCACTCACACTGGCTGCCATTCTGGAAGCTAACATTGTGCAGATCCCTCTGCTACCTTTCACAACCCCAAGACCCACTAATACAACCCCAGAGCTGTCTTTCTCTTACAGCCCTGAGACCCAATTATTCTCAAAAATCCCCAAACTGTCTTTTCCTTACAGTCCCAAGATCCACTAATCTCAAAAATCCCCAAAGCTGTCTTCCTCTTACAGCCCTGAGACCCAATTATTCTAAAAAATCCCCAAACTGTCTTTTCCTTACAGTCCCAAGATTAAACTTCTCTAAGGACCCCAAAACTGACACTACAGTTTCAAGATCAAAAATTCCAGGGCTGCCAATGCAGTCCCAAGACCAAAACTCTCTAAAAATCCCCAAACTGACACTACAGTTTCAAGATTAAAAATCCCAGAACTGTCAATGCAGTCCCAAGATCAAAACCTCTCTAAAATATCCCTGGACTGCCTCATACAATCCCAAGATCAAAACTCTCTAATCACAATGCTAAATGATAGTCACCCGGGCTAACTTGGTTACATCCCCTGGGCTAACTCGATAGTCACCAGGTTCTTATTTATTCCCTTGGTTGCTAGAAAGGTCCCGTTGGACGTGGCACTCTTCTCTAGAGCCCTCAATCTAGTACCCAGCCCCGTTGGACTTGGCGTTTTACACACAAGTTTAAACAGACAATAATAAAAGGGGGAGTACTGTACTTAAATGGGGGGGGGGGTGTTCTTAGCCCTAACACACAATAAATCACAATATATTTATTTATTTATTATAAATATTTATCAGCAGCCCCCTCATGCCTACGGCATCTCGGGGCAGCTTACAACATAAAAGACACAAATAAAATACCCTAAAAAATCCATTAAAAATACATAACCCCATTCATCAAATTTAAAATATCATGAAACTGTCTTTAAAATACCCCCCAAGTACCCCACCCTCCCCTCCTTAGGCCTAGGTGAACAGCCAGGTCTTACAGGCTCGACGAAATGCCAACAAACCCAAATTCCACAATCCCAAAATATTTCTCCAAACAACCCACTCCCCAAACTTTAAATTCACAGGTCTGGAGAGAAAAAGAGGGTAAAGAAAGGCATGGAAATAGGAAAGAGATAGAATTTTGGGGGTTTCGACTGGCTGTAGCTACGTACGCCTCCGTGGTCTTTCCACGCTTGTTATGAGTGGATCACCACATGACTTGCCCACGTTCTCCACCAATCTGTTAGCAGGAGACCCCCTTTCCCGCATGACTGTTGGGGGGTCAGTACCCCAATATACGCTCAATTCTTAAATTTAGGGGAATTAGCCAAATTAGTTGACCTAGACCCCTAGGTCAACCCCACGTGCCACGTGCCACAAGGATCAGTCTGAGGTTCAATACGCGCTACAGTCAGGTTTCGGTGCCCTCCCCAAGAGTAGAGAAAGAGACGGAGACAAGCGTTTAATAAAAAAAGGAATGTTTATTTCAAAGGGACATCAAAGAAAACACATAATGGGATACACACACACACATATACTAATCTTAAGAAGGGGGCTAAATCAGACCCCGCGAATTACAGACCCACCAGTCTGATAGACGTCATGGCCAAGGTGTTCGCGAGGCTGTTTCTGGGCAGATTGGAGTGTTGGGCAGAGGAAAACGTGCTCCTCACTGAGGAGCAGGCAGGGTTTAGGTCTTCAAGGTCTGCTTTGGATCACTGTTTTGTGCTCGAGCACATTGTAGCTAAATATGCCCTATTGAGGAAAGGAGTGGTACATGCGTTTTTTGTAGATCTAAAAGCTGCATTTGATAGTATAGATAGGGCAATCCTTTGGTGGAAATTACTGGCTCATAACATCGATCCAGTTATTTCATCTGATCCGCTTGTTATATGCAAATACCACTCTCAGGGTCTAGATGAACGCCCAGGGGGACATGTCGGGACCTGTACCCATGACCAACAGTGTTAAACAGGGGTGTGTTTTGCCCCCCCTGTTATTTAATTAACGACACACTCGCCAATATGGACGGGCAGGAGGGTCATCCCCCTTTAGTTAACGGCCATCCAGTTTCCATCCTCCTGTATGTGGACGACATGACCATCCTTTCGACTACAAGGGTGGGCATGAGGCGTCAACTTGTCAAGGTTACCAATTATTGCAAAGAAAACCACCTGACCATTAATAGGGAGAAAACCAAGATTATGGTTTTCTCTAAAAGGAACCAAAAGTATGTTTGGAAAATGGATTCGCAAACTATCAACCAGGTAACCTCCTATAGGTACTTGGGGATTAGGTATAGGGACAATGGCAGTTGGCAGAATCATTCGGAAGCAGTAAAACTGAAGGGTGCCCAGACTGTAGTGGGCCTTCTTAAATTCTGGAGTTATAAGGGCAGTAAGAAACTGAAGCCCCTGCTTAGATTGCTCGAGGGCAACCTGATTCCCCAGTTCTTGTTTGGAGCAGAAATCTGAGGTCTGGGCAGACAGAATATGCTTGAGCCACTACAGAATAAAATCTTGAGATCAGCACTAGGCATGCCCCATGGCACCCCTATTGTCTTGATGAGAGTAGAGTGTGGGATCGCCCCCCTCGGGGATAAAATAAGGCTGGCCCACCTGGGATATTGGCTCAAGATACAGAAAATGTTACGTGACCCTCTCCCCAGCTTGTGTCTGCAGGAGCAAGAGAATATCTTGTCTGTCTATAGATGGCACAATTCTATTGACCGAAATCTGGCCTACTTGTGATTTTCGAGATACAGTTTTTTAAATGTTATGTTACTGTAGCCCAGGCTAAGACCCAAATCCGCATTAGAATCAAGGATGTTAGACTGCAAGATGACAGCATTGCAGTCCGTCAGCAATGGATCTCCCCTTGGTATCTGTTGTTTAAGCAAGAAGCCGGCTCTGAGAACTATCTAACTGATATAAAGAATTTTAAAATCAGTAGGGCCTTTTCACTCCTGAGATTTAACTTGATGCCCTCCACGGTAGTTGAGGGAAGGCGTAGGGGTGTTCTGCCTGAGCTCAGGCTTTGCTATTGCGGCCAAGTGGCCGTAGATGATCTCCCACATTATCTTCTGCATTGCCCCAAGTTGGTTGGGATCCGAAATGAATTCTTTACTCCCTGGTTTGTGGGCAGGGACCATTGGGACCAGCAACAACGTATCCGATACATATTAGCCAATCAAGACAAAGCAGTCACATGGTGCACAGCGGTAGGGATTTTTAAGCTGGAGATATTTAGGAGACAACAGTTTGAATCCCCTAATTCCAACCTGTGAAAGACCAGTATGCAGTCTTTATACAGTATATAAGCAGGGCTCCAGGGGAAACCTTAGCTACGAACCCCGAATTATGGGTGGCCCCCTAGAAACTCCTTCTGTTTCCCCTGTATTGAATCCATCTGAATATCTCCAAGGTAAATTCCTCTATCCCCTTTTTGCCAGGGGCACTGGTGGGAGGTCTTAGCTTTATCCTCCAGATGGTCCCCTGAGCTCTGGGGGGTAGCAATTGACAATCCGCAACTTGGCACTTGCTTAAAGTATGGGTTCCAACTTTGCACTGTGGTATTTTGTTTAGTTTATGCTGCTCGGTACAACTGAGTCATCTGTTTTTGATGCTGGAGTAAACTTAACTACTAGGGAGCTATGGGAACATGTACCAATTAGAGGTATCTCTGATCTTGTGCTAGCATTGTGTTTTAATTTGCATCAAGGTGCATTTTCACTGATTGGGCGTGCAGACGCTGGCTTGTGTGATGGAAACATAGGGTGCTCTAGTTTTCCATGCCTTTGAGGCCATTGCTAGTCCAGGTTCTATTCATCAGCGGTTTCTCAAAACAGGGAGGAGGCCCTTTCTTAACTGCTCCGTACTTAGTCAGGACTTCCTCCACCTGATCACCTTTTCCAAGGGCAGACTGGTTTTTGCATGAAGGGGCTATTTCCCCCTAGGCTCCATTACAGCTCGACCCTGACCCCGCTCACACTCCTCAATGCCCACCGACCCATGTCCCACGTGGTCTTGCCGAGCATGGGGGGGCTGTCTTTTGGGGGAGAATTCCGTGTCTCTGGCAACACAAGGAGCACCCCCAGATGCCGTACCTGGGGAACCAGTACAGGACAGACCCCATCAATGGTGGGGGCTGTCACCTCCACCGCCTTACCAACTAGCATCACTTCTGTCTCATCAGGATTCAGCCTCAGTTGATTAGCCCTCATCCAATCCCCCACAGCTGCCAGACACCTGGTAAGCACCAAGACTGCTGGGACTGGGTCTGATGAAAAAGAGAGGTAAATCTGGGTGTCATCAGCATATTGATGACATCACACACCAAACCTCCTGACCACCTCACCAAGCGACTGCATATACACGTTGAACAGGAGATGGGACAAAACAGAACCCTGTGGGACTCCACATGAGAGGTCTCGGGATGGTGAAAAATAACCCCCAAGCACCCCTCGCTGAGTTCTTCTGTCCAGGAAAGAGCGGAACCAGTCAAGAACCATTCCGCTCACCCCCACATGGTCTTGCAGATGTGTCACCAACATCTCATGGTCAACAGTATCAAATGCAGCCAACAGATCTAATAAAATCAGCATGGTCAAATGACCCTGATCTAACTCCCGGTGTAGGTAATCAACTAACACCACGAGCGCAGTCACAGTGCCATAACCCGGGTGAAATCCAGACTGCGAGGGATCAAGGAAATGGACATGATCTAGATGCCGATCCTGGCCGATAGTGTCAGGGGTATAGGAGAAAAGGGGTTCTAAGCTGAGAAGAGAAGCAGGAAGCGGGGAACCAGGAAGGGTGGAGCAAGCGGTAATACTGGAAAAAGAGAACCTCTCAGTCAGTCTCGTTCCCATAGAGACTATCTCTCAGCAGGAGAGCTGGGAAACCCAGCCTTAGAGATCTTAAAACTCATCATCGAGGTTGAGGGGAAAAGACCAAAGCCAGACCAATGATAGGAAAGACAATACCAGAAGGGGATGGAATTAAGGGACTAGATCCTAAAGAGCCAAGAGGCTCAAGACTAACAGGGTCCTGGAGGAGACAGGCTCAAAGAAAGGGGGAATAAACCACAGACAAGGGAACACAAGACTGGAAGCATGAGGGAAGTAGGGAGGCTGGGGAAAGGGGGATCTATGGTTTAACAGGGGTCTTGGACAGGACAGGAATCTATAAAGGGGGCTAAGCATAAGAGGGAACCAAGGAACTAGGGATGAGGGAACACAGAGGGGGGCAAGGTAATCATAACGGGAACACAGTGAAAGGTAGGGTACAAGGGGTCACAGCAAGGGCACACAGCAGAGTGGGAAGAAATTCACAAGACCACAAGGAGCAAGACCCACGAACACATGCAGGACAAGGGAAACACAGGCCATAAAGCCTATCAAAAAACAGAAAACACAGAACAGGACTACAGAGGAAAGGGAGTTCAACTCCAGTACATTACACACATAACACACAACATTCAACATTCCATCCACAGTGGAAGAAGCAGGTCTATGCCATATAGGGCCAAGAGACAAAACAATAACTACACACAAAGCTTCCTGAAACCACCAGAAGGTCTTAAATACTCCCTGGTGGTCAATCAGGAAGTCAGGAGACAGGCCACCGAAATGGGCAATGGTTGAGCAAGGGCAGAGCACACACCAGGCGGAGATGAAGGAGGAGACATAGAGAGAAGGGAAACACATGCCACCAGGGTACCAGGTGGCGCAGGCTGCTGAAGCAACACCCCCAAGTTCCTAGGGCCTGGACCTGACAGATAGCTAAGCAATGGTTTCTTGAGCAGGAGCTGCACCACCACCTCTTTAAGGCAGACTGGCACCCTGCCCTCCCTAAGAGAAGCACTGACCACCCCAGCCAGCAATGGCCCCATTGTCTCCTGGCAGGTTTTAACCAGCCAGGACAGACATGGGTATAATTCATAACAGGTGGTTCTGAGGGCCCCAAGAACATCCTCTGCATCAGTGACGGTCACTGACCGAAACTGATCCCACAAACTGGGACAAGATGGGGCTTCCATAACCCCTAGTTTCCCCACTGCAAGAAGTGCGGCGTTTCCCCTGCACCACCTGGAAAAGCTCTGCTGGACGGGATTTTGCAGATGCTGAGGGCAGCAAAATTTTTCTGCCTGCATAGCCATGGCATAGACTTGTAAACTAGCTCTATGACGCAATCTGTTGGCTTCAGTACGCAAACAATGTCACTGTCGCTCCAACTGCCGCCCCTCCCACTTCAGCACCTACAGCTCCTCTGGAAACCAGGGAGGCCTACGGTACTGCTGCCTGGGAAACAGACACTTAGGTGCCATCTGATCAATGGCCTTGGTCAGCAAGGTGTTCCACAGCACAAAGAGGTCATTGACGAGACGGTTGTCAAGATCAGAGGGTATCTCACCCAGAGCATCCCGTAACCACTCCGGTTTCATCAGTCTCTGGGGGCCAACCATTTTAATTGGTTCCATGCCCTTCTGGGGGCAGACGTGTGCCAGGAGAGAGGCCTGCAGAAGGTAGTGATCCATCCATGACAAGGGAACAGCTGATATCTCCCCCACCAATGGACCCCCCACCTCAAGGCTGGAGCAAAACACAAGGTCTAAGATATGTCCCCCTGATGTGCTGGGCTGAAGACCATCTGGGACATGCCCATGGTTACCATGATGGCCATGAACTCATGCGCCACACCCCTAAGGTCAGCATCAGCATAGATGTTTAAGTCCCCCAGGACGAACGTCTTTGGGGACTGCAACACCACCCCTGACACCAACTCCGCTAGAGCATGTAGGGAGGCTGTCATACAGATAAGTGCACGGAATACAAGCAGCACTCCCAAACTGTCCCCTGTCAAATCAAACACCAGATGAAGACCCTCAATACTCAATATGGAATGCACTGGATACCTCTGAACAGCCTAAGACTCCCTACAAATCATGGCTACATTGCCCCCCCATCCCTCCGACCATGGCTGATGCTGCACAGAATACCCAGCTGGAACAAGGTTAGCCAAGATAGGCCCCGACTCAGTGTCCAGCCAGGTTTCCATGATTCATATGGGGTTGGCTGCATAGTCCAGGATCAATTTCCTCTGTCAACATCTGTCCCGTCTCACAGCTCTAACATTACCCCAATAGGGACCATATTTCCCTCATCCCATCATGACCCCAATGGCCGTGTCACTCCCCCCAAACCAGCCCCAGCCCCGGTTCCCCTCTGGCTGTCCTGCTCTGACCAGGGAGAAGATCCCCACCTCCACCCTCATAACCCCCAAATCTTACACCCCCCTCCCTAACCCAATCCCTTTCCATTTTCTCTCCCTGCATTCCCCCAACCTCCCCCAGCATCAATTATCCCCCCCCAGTAACTTCCCACAAATCACCTGCTAACTCAACTAAAAAATACCCCGCGTTCAGTATTACTTCTTGCCCCAGTCCTCCCAGGCCCCACCAAGGGCCACCCACCAAGGGCCCCACCAAGGGCCCTTTGGTGCGGCCCTTAGGTGCAAGCCTGCAGAGCTGCCAACAGGCACACCACCTTAGAGCCCCTGCTGGGGTGGCAGAGCCCAGCCGGAAGCCGCTGGGGAAGTCCTTGGCCCCTCCCCCTCTCCCTCTGCCACCGGGATGGGGGGAGAACAAACACAGGGGCCCGAGGAGTCCTGTCCCTGAGGACCTTTGTGCCCTGGACTATCCCCCCAGCTCAGCTCCGCTCCGCGCATAATGGTGTGGGGTGAGCCCAGCCGGATGCCAGCCCCCTGCAAGCATAATGGTGGTGGCGGCCGATAGGCATGCCACTTTAGAGCCCCTGCCGGGGCCAGAGCTCAGACAGAAGCTGCCAGGGAAGTCCTTGGCCCTGACCCCTCTCCCTCTGCCACCAGGACGGGGGAGAACAAACACAGGGGTCTGGGTAGTCCTGGCCCTGAGGCCCTTTGCACCCCAGACCATCCCCCCAGTTCAGCTCTACTCCGCTCCGGGCACGATGGTGTGGGGCAAGCCCAGCCGGCTCCCAGCCCCCTGCAAGCATGATAATAAAAGATTATCTAACTCCCTCTCTTCCTATGTTGACCATGCCCTGTTCACTGACTGCCTCCTAACCACACCCTCTATGTCAAGGCAAAAAGACCAGTTAGAGGCAGCCGTTGCTTTTAGTTCATCTTCATTGACCTCTTGGGGGCAATATTGGAGGGAAATAAAACATGTTTCCCATTAGGAGAAACAGTGCTGTAAAGAGGGAAGCCAAAGAAAATATACAACAAAGGGACGTATAAAGGTGTCTGTGAGAGACAATTCATTGCCTTGTTAGTAGCACATGGGGATTTTGCTTTGAGCTTCTATAGACCTCTTCTCTGGATGAGGCTTTGCTCAGCCATTCAGCGAAGGGCTGTGAAAATAAACTTCCACCTTAAACCTCATGCTAGAACAGCTAGCAAGTTATTAGCCTATGTACCAATGTTAAATAAAACAGAACAAGGAGGTGTACCTAGGTATGAGAGATTTAGGCAGCTAAGTGGTTTTGCTAACATGATAAGGAAAGGGGAATTCTAAAGATAAGCTCTGGAACAGGTACTGTACTGTGCTGATATGTTAACCTGTGAATGTCGCACCTTATATGTAAATAGATTATGTCTAGGGTGATTAGAACAGCCTTCCTCATCAATGAACTCTAAAGTCATTGAGGTACACTGCAGACTTCATTCTGTGACAGTGAAAGGCAAGATCAATACGGCAAGTCACAGGAGCAGAGCTGTCTCCAGAAAGCCACCTTCTTGGAGAAGTGTCCCCACTTGTTCAATGAACAGAACAGCACTGGTTACAGGTATTTACTTGGAAGAGGTCTCTACTTGTGTTTTGTTGAGGGCTCCTGTACCTCAAAAAACATTTTTTTAAAAGCAAAACCAAAGCACAATTATCTATTATTTTTCCTGACACTTATTATTGAAAAAAGTGATGATCCATCTAATTGTAAGTGCAGCTGTATTTTAATGTTAACATGGCTATTCCTAGAATGTTTCAGAAACAGGCTCATATACCAAGAAAGCCTTATTCTTTAGGCTTGCTCTAACACAGGATTCCTTTACTGTGACTTAGCCACCATTAAAGATACACACATCATGAAAACTTAAGAGGTCACAAGTCAATTGTGTCTTGATCTGCTCTTTTCAGAAGTAAGAAGTCAGGATGGTGAGTGGATCTGGGCAGAGAGATAGAATCTGTGCTTGAAGCTAAGGTTCCTTCAGTGAAATAATGCAATGACATACTGTAGAGTTATTTGCAATATCTTTGTGATGCAGCCCAGGCAGCATATAATGTAGAGTAAATGTTGTTTGGTTGCAGAAAGAACACTGATAAATGTCTGGCCATTAAGGTCAGACCATGGAGAATGAAAACAAGAAACTGTTCTGATGAAAGAGGAGTTGAGGGGGAGGAGGCAGATCTTGAAATTCAGCACCATGGACAGGGGCACTTACATTCTGGAATAATGCAGTCTGGACAGAGAGCTTAATTCAGTGTTACACGTTGAAGTGAATAATACCCAAGTTATTTTAAGCCTCTTGGTGCTTTTCTAAACCCTTTATGTGCCAAGTCGTTTCCACACACCCACCTGTTTTGTGGGTGGGGGGAATTTCAAGTTCTTTACAAGAACACTCAGCAAAATGGCAGGTTTAATAATCTGCAGTTAGACAGCACTTTTCATCCAAGGGGTCTCTAAGCACTTTATAAATATTAATGAGCTCAGTTTTGCAACCAACACCTCGTTCCAATAAGCCAGTAAGTCTCCCTATCCCCCCTTTGCAGATGGGGAAAGTGAGACACAGGGTGTTTTCAGACACAGGGTATTTGCAGTGCTGGGTTTGCTCTTTTCATGGCTGAAAAACATTACCTTTTAACAACAACAAACCCCAAAATGCTTAAAAATATATTAATTATTTTTGCTTTCTTCCACTCAATTGTCAGTCATGTCCCACAACGTTTTGCTGCTCCCCGGACAGGTGGAGGCAGAGCAGTTAAGCGCTGATGGGTTCTGTCTGGTAAGCTGGCTGTTGATTGACTGATTAGCTTGTCTGTATGGCAAATGCCTCTCTCTGCTCCATCATTAAAGATGTATCATAACCCCTTTCAGGAGTTTCTTTTTGAGCAAAGGAGCAATTTTATGCACTACACAGTAGGGAGGCTTTTGTTAATATGGGCAGCATTTAGAGAAGTGAAGTCTATTCAAGAACCCATGTCAGGGGCAGCAAGTAACACAATCTGGTAAGATTCTTAGACCTAAGGGGGCCTCATGGAGGACCCCTCCAACTCCCTTATATAATATAAATCTCTATGGATAGAAATTCCATGTGTAACAGGGAAGTTTATAGCAGTGGGCCTATACTATCGACCCCCTGACCAGGGCAGTGAGACTGACTTTGAAATGCTAAGGGAGATTAGACAGGCTACTAATATTGATTGGGTGAATGTCTCCTCAGGGAGGAATGCAGAAATAAAATTTCTAGATGTCATAAATGACTGCTTCCTGGAGCAGCTGGTCCCTCAACCAACGAGAGAAGGAACTAATTTGGATCTAGTTTTAAGTGGAGTGCAGGACCTGGTGCAAGGGGTAATAGTGCTGGAGCCGCTTGGCAATACTGATCATAATACAATCAAATTTGACATACAGGAGGGAGAATGCAGAATAAATAAAAGCACTGTGGTAACATTTAACTTTAAAAGGGGGAACTATGCAACAATGAGAAAACTAAATGTATTCCACAAATTTAAAAAGGTAGCAAGAGGCCCAGTTGTCTGTCTGTGTGGCTAAACGGTGAGGTGAAAGAGGGTAAAGAGGCTATACAGACAAAAAGGCATCCTTTAAAAAATGGAAAGCTAGTTCCAATGCTGTAAATAGGGAGGCGCATAAGCATTGCCAAAGTAGATGCTGAAAGTTAATTAGGCAGGACAAGAGGGAATTTGAGAAACAGCTTGCTAAAGATGCCAAAACTAATAATAAAAACTTTTTCAAGTACATCAGAAACAAGTCAGAGTCAGATAGGCCACTAGATGACCAGGTGTTAAAAGGGGCGCTCAGGGACGATAAGGATATTGTGGAGAAGTTAAATGAATTCTTTGCTTCAGTCTTCACTGCAGAGGATATTGGAGAGATACTCACACCAGACCTGGTCTTTGTAGGTGATGGATTGGAAGAACCGTAACTAATTAACATGATTCTGGGAGAGGTTCTAGAGCAAATTGACATATTAAATAGTAACAAATCTCCAGACCTGATGGTGTTCACCCGAGAATTCTGAAGGAACTCAGATATGAAACTGTGGACCTACTAATGGTAATTTGTAATCTACCTCTGAAATCTGCCACGGTACTTGAGGACTGGAGGGTAGCGAATGTAATTCCAATATTTAAAAAGGGCTCCAGAGGTGATCCTGGTAACTACAGACCGGTGAGCCTTATGTCGTTGCCAGGCAAACTGATGGAGACGATTACAATCTTCTTTTTATGTCCCTTTCATCAGAAGGTTCAGTTCTTTGGAAAGTATTCTCATTGTTCCCTTAGAAGGAATGTGAGGGAGGGATAGCCAAGAGGCACCTTAGTGTCATTTAACCAGTCAGATTCTAGACACCTGTAATACTTCGTAATCTCTGTTTTGATCCAATCATTGTGGAGGTTCAGCCTCCCATGTAGTAGACTCTCACTCTCTAGTGAACCACATGACATTCTGTAAGAGGGAAATTCCTTCTCTCCTTGGGATCCTGGATCTTTGTGTTGGGGATCTTCTGTCTTTAGTTCATAGTTCATTCTGTATTGGGGATCTGCTGTCTTTAGTTCATAGTTCATTCTGTGTACAATCTCTATGGAAATCCTCATGCTATTCTTTGGGTACCTTCAGATGTGATGGGCCTGCCATGGCCACAGGCTTTAGTGGAACCCGTCACTTCAGGTCGAACCTGGCTGGACCACCAAAGAAGCATTATGGCAGCCCGGGACAGGGAGGGGGCAATGCACAGACAGCTGTCCACATGTTCCTGCTATGCTGCATGCAGCACTCCTCCCCCCAACTGACGGGTGGCCAATGATGGCAGCCATGGTGCCGAGCCCCCACCGCCACTCTGGATTGGGGAGAGTAAAGCGGACTATCAGATATGATAGTCACTTGGGGATTTCCCTGTCTGACAGCTCAGGCTAAACTCCACCATGGTTAGGCACCAAAGCATGGTAACATCTGACAGCCCATTTCAAGCGTGACATTAGCACCCAGATTAATCTGCGCTAAAGTGGATTAATCCATGCCAGCATCACATCTGAAAACACCGTTTATGGTGTGGATTCACTCTCTGTAGGAGCACAAACCTGATACCGTACAGAACCACTCTATAAGGCTACCCATGTTATGGTGTGTGTGATATGTTGAGGGGACAATTTAGAAGAACTTAACAGTAGTTCTGTAAGTAGTTAAAGGCAGTGTTGATAGACTCCTAAAAGTGTTTCATTGAGTCCTCAGTCAGGGGAATATAAGCTTGGGGTATGAAGCAAGGAAATGCTGAATGTGAGACCCATGGGGATGTGGAAAGGATATGAAGGGCGGCTTAATCCTCATGGTAAAAATGACATTGCAAAGAAATAGCATGATTGAAAAGAAAGACTGGATGGATTCTTCCTGTAAAATAAATTCTTTAACACCCCACTTTCTCCACAAACACTACCTTTTCACATGGTCACCTTGCCTAACGATGGCTGCCCAGCCTGCACCCAGTAATGCTCATTGCAGAGCAGGGTTGGAATGGACCTGGGTGCAGGACACAGACTTGGGCCCCAACCCATCACCATCCTCTCCTCTGCCAACTCCTTCCCCTCCTTCCACCTCCCAGTGCCTTTCTCTCCCTCTGCTTGTGCCTGAGCTCTGGAAGCTGTGCCTGTGCTGCCCGCCTTGTGTTGCCACCGGCCGATGCTTGCTCTGTCCTGTGCCACCCTCTGGGTGGGTCCCACGTGCACCATGTACTGCGGGTGCTTCTGCTCAGCTCATTCTCCATCTGGCCAGCCACAACAGGGCAGGATTTGTGGTTCCCCTCCTACCTTGGGCCCCAGGACAAATGTCCCTCCTGCCCCTATGACAGCTATGCCCCTGCTGCAGAGCTTCAACCCATTAGACATTGCAGTAAACCTGCAGACCTTTGTCCTCCACAAAGATATGCAGGCGTAATCCTGCTTGTGGAGGGAAAGCAGGCATGGTAACTGGAGCCTTTGCTTGTTTACAGTGTATTTTTATCTCCCTTTCAATCTTTTCTCTTTTTTATTTAAATATTTGATGTCAGTTCGTTTATTTTTATGAGAAATGAAGTTTGTTTTTCATTTTCCAGAATCAGAAAGTACTAGCGATGCCAACATGACTGGGGCATCTGTTCCTTGCTTTTAATTAGTCCCTTCCCCCAGTTGCCCACATATTCCACACAGAAATGCTTGACTTTTTGCTGTAATTTACCAGCAGCACCGTTCATTTCAGGGTGCCAGCCCTTCTGTTTTCTGGGGTGACACTCTCGAGACACTCTTTCCCATCAGAACTTCACCACTGGAGCCTGAGAATGAGGCAAAGCTGTGGACCTTGATAATAGCTGTCAGCTAGGTGTTGCACCCACCAATAGTGAGCCCAGATTGCCTCTGGGGACAGTTGAGACCTTTTCTTATTTGCCACGTGATCCTCTTGAAGATTAAACCCAGTTCTTAGTACTAAGCAAGAAATCCCTGCTATGGTTGGTAGATTGCTCATCCTGTGCTATCTATGCTCTCTTCATCCTCCATGGGATACAAATGTTCCCTCTCCATGGACATAAATTTCAAGTTGGGAGGCTTCCATTGAACTGCTTTCCCCATTTGAGCAAAGGGAATTGTAGGCTGGCTATCAAGTGACATGCTGCGGTAGTGAGATCAAGGAAGTTGTGGAATAATGTACCAAGGGAAGAAAGTAGTAACTTCTTCTTTGAGACATGTAAATGAGACTGAAGAACAGACTGAAGCCTCCCCTGTCTATAATGGACCACCCTAAAACATTGCAGGGTACAACCCTTTTGGGATCAGGCAAAGCAGCAAGCACAAGTAGCGAATGGGTTAAGAACATAAGAACTTAATAAGTGCCATACTGGGTTGGACCAGGGGTCCATTTAGCCCAGTCATACTGTCTCTGACAGTGGTCAGCATGTACAAGTCATGGAGGTTGACTCATCTCCTGCTGACCGCTCCCAACTACCAGTAGCCAGGGGTTTAAGCTGCAACTAGTAGGTATTTATGGCTCTATCCTTTCAGAATTTATCTAATTTTCGTTTGGAGCTAGTTCTGCTGCTGGCTTTTACAGTCTCTTCTAGCAATGAGTTCCACAACTGTAGTGTCCTCTGTGTGAAAAAGTACTTCCTTTTGTTTGTTTTAAGTCTGCTGCCATTTAACTTCAGAGAGTGTCCCCTTGTTCTCTTATCGTGAAAAAGGGCAAACAATGGTTCTCTATTTACTTTCTCCATGCCATTCATGATTTTATAAACTTCTATCATATCCCCTCTTAAATGCCTCTTCTCCAAGCTAAACAGCCCTAGCCTGTTGAGCCTCTCCTCATATGGAATTTGATCCATCCCTTTTATCATCCTTGTTGCCCTTCTCTGAACCTTTTCCAGTTCTATTATATCTTTCTTGAGGCAGGGCAACCAAAACTACACACAATATTCAAGGTGGGGTCATAGTAAAGATTTATATAGTGGCATTATACTTTCCTGTTAGGGGTGTGCACCAGGACCCCCATGTTGTTTTCATTTTCATTATTCAAAAATGTCATTTTTGTTATCATTATTAACGACAATGTTTTATCATTTTTGTTTATCATTATCAGTATCATTTTCGGTATTGTTATCGGTACTGTTTCAAACGAAGATTTTATTTTTGGTATTGGGATCGTTATCGTTATTGATTCCCGTGCGCAGCTAATCTCTATCTAAATCTAAGGGAGACGGGAAGGGAAAAGGAAAACTATCTATTTAATCAATTATCTATATAACTATTATAGGGAAAGGGAGAAGGTAAAATGTAGGATATGAGGAAGGAAAGGTATTGGCAATACAATGAGGGCTAGGGGGACAGGGGGGGGCATCCCAGTGCCTGTCAGCTGTGGGGGCTTGGATGAGGTTGAGTCATCTGCAGCTGAATCCTGACAAGACAGAGGTGATGTTGGTGGGCGAGGGCTTGGAGGGCCT
This sequence comes from Sphenodon punctatus, assembly GCA_003113815.1. NCBI lineage: Eukaryota > Metazoa > Chordata > Lepidosauria > Sphenodontia > Sphenodontidae > Sphenodon > Sphenodon punctatus. The sequence goes on along the minus strand of QEPC01001665.1, from coordinate 2,897,395 downwards.
GGGAGTGGTTGAATCTCCTCTTCTTGGCAGTTACATCTTGTCCGGCGACTTCGGCCGTATCTCTCAAGACTCTGACCTCGCCACTGTCATCCATGCCTTCATCACTTCGAGGCTGGATTACTGCAATGCAATGCACTGGGGCTGCTCGAGAAGTTGGTCCAGAGCCTGCAGCTGGTGCAGAATGCCGCGGCACGTCTCCTCACAGGGCAGGCCGCAGGGAGCACATGACACCTGTGCTCCGAGCTCTGCACTGGCTGCCTATAAAGCACCAGGTCAGGTTCAAAGTGCTGGTTTTGACCTTTAAAGTCCTTCATGGCCTGGGCCCTGCTTATCTGCGGGACCGCCTCACTCCCCATGGGTCCGTGTGACTCCTGAGATCGTCCATAGGAGCCTTTTTGGAGGTTTCCCAGGTGAGATGGGTGGCCACCAATGTTAGATCTTTTTCGGTGGCCGCCCCTGTGCTGTGGAACTCGCTCCCGGAGAAGACTCGGTTGGCTCCCACTCTCCTGTCATTTTGACGTTTATGTAAGACCTGGCTGTTCCGCCAGGCCTTTAGCGAGGGGGGTGGATGGGGGGGTGGGTTTGCTTTCCACCTGCATATGGGATTTTAAAACTTTTAAAATTGTTTGTATTGTTTTATTGTTTTTTATATTGCTGTTTGCCACCCCGAGGTGCCCTGTGGGCAGGAAGGGTGGGATAAAAATCTTTTATAAAATAAAATAAATAAAATAAATACTATTTTGCATAGGCCTTGAGGCAGGTGATCTGTTAGTGGGGGAGGTGTCATCAGTGCCCTTGTCATGGATGGATCATTATCTCCTCTGGGTTAGTATCCTGGTGTATGTCGGCCCCCGGGAGGGTGCGGAACCAGTTAGGCTGGTTCGCCCCCGATGGCTTATGGAACCTGGAAGGTTCCAGACCGCTCTAGTGGATGTTTCCTCTGACCTCGATGGCCGCTCACTCGATGACCTCGTGCCCATATGGAATTCTGTGTTGGTAGAGGCCATCGACTGGGTGGCTCCCAGGTGTCTGCTCTCGAACCGCCAACAACGCAGGTCCCCATGCATTAGGAGTCCTCACACAAACGCATGGGGATAAACACCAACCTATTGCCTACTATAGTACTGCCCTAGATTCAGTGGCTGTAGGACTCCCACCCTGTCTTCATGCTGTTGCAGCTGCAGCTACCTTGGTTGAAAATTCAGAGACTCTGGTCTTAGGTTCCCCGCTCACAATGTCTGTTACCCATGCTGTTTCAGCCTTATTGTTGAAAACAAAAACACAGCACTTGTCAAATGCACGTCTAACAAAATATGAAATTTTTTTGTTGTCAGCAGGTCACATCACTCTCACCCGCTGCCCAGTTCTCAATCCTTCTCATTACTGCCTACCCCTCTTGATGGTGAACCCCATGATTGTTTGATTGTAACTGCACACCTTACCATGCCCCGAATTGATCTTAAAGACAACCTTTTGCAGAACCCTGATTTTGTTTTCTATGTTGATGGATCTTGCCTCAGAGACTCTAAAGGTAACCTTGTGGCTGGATATGCTGTTTGTTCCCAGCACGTCATCGAGAGCAACCCTCTTCCTTCTGTTTATTCTGCCCAAGTTGCTGAACTTTTTGCCCTGACCAGGGGTTGCACTCTGGCCAAAAACAAAAGTGTTAATATTTTCACTGACTCTTGTTATGCCTTTGGAGTTGTTCATGATTATGGTCAACTTTGGAAACAGCGAGGGTTTCTCACCTCCAGCGGTTCACCTATTAAAAATGGACCTTATATTGCTGCTTTGTTGGACGCTGTCACAGGTTGGAGGTCCGCACCCCCACTTTACCGGGTTTGAGTGACTCAGTTTCCCTCACTTACAGCCCACTTGAATCAGTTTTTCTCCCTAGCTGATTCAAGCCTGCAGCAGGGACAACCCCTTTGACACCCAAGGGCCCGATCCTTCCCATTTACAGACTCTTTCTCTCTGGGGTCCCAAGAGCTTGAAAACCCTTGTAGCTCATTGTGTTTCCAATGTTAGACAGACACTTCTTCATAAAAATGAGAAGTTAGTTTATTGATTATATAAGCAAGATAGTTGATACAGAGTGGTAACTAGAAATCAAAGGTAAATATAACGCGTTCCTAATCTATACTCGTTGAGTTCCTAGATAAGTATCTTACCCTACGAAGGTCCATAAGTTCTGGTCCATTCTCAGTTAAAGATGTAGATGACTGGGTGCTGGTTCTTAGAGAGTTTTAATCAAAGTCCCCTCTCTCAGTTCATGGCTTGGCTCAGCCCTCCTGGCTGCGAGATGTTGAGTCAGTTCCCAGTAGTCCCTGTCCCCCTATGGGGTAAAACTCCTTATATCCTATGGGGAAACCCCTAGTATCTTCTCAAGGCTTCTAGAATTCCCTTTGTTCTCCAATATCAGCTTTCTGTGTCTCCTTGCATGTAGGCAATGACTGCCTGCATTTGCATTTAAATGTCTCTGTCTGTCAGTCTGGGCGAATCCATAATCTTTATCTCTTTCCATTTCCTGATGTGAGTTTTACAGGCCTCAATTGTAACATTACATACATGTTGAACTTTTTACTTTACATATTTTCTAGGCTTGTAGCCTATGTGTAAGCCAGTATCCCATGTGTGTGACCCTATGTTCCTTCGTGACAGATGCTTTACAGTTACCCTTAGCTATTACTGTAATTAAATGTCGAGCTCACCTTGTCCCACGTGATGAAGTTACTCGTGGAAATGCATTGGTGGATGCTTCTGTCAAATCTGCAGCCTTCTCCGCACCTCAGGCCATGTCTTTGTTTTTATGTACACCAGTCCAGTCTCCTATGGCAACTCTTCAGGATCTTGCCCTCCTCCAAGATCAGGCCTCAGAAAGTGAGAAAGGCCATTGGAGACTGGCTGGGTGCCTCTTACACCCAGACCATTTGTGGTGCTCCCCAGACGGCCGCCTGGTCGTGTCCATGGTTCTTCTTCCCTACCTTGCTCGAGTGCACCATGGGGTGGCCCATTCGAGCAAAGGGGGGATGACTGAAGCAGTGACACATGCTTGGCATGCTCCAAATTTCCCTGTTGTGGTTCAACAGTATTGCCAGACCTGCCCTATCTGTCAGGCTCACAACGTGGGCAAACATGTAAAAACACAAAGGGCAGCACATACCCCTCCATGGGGACCATTTGTAAATATTCAGATTGATTTCATTCAAATGCCAAGATGTGTATCATATGAATATGTGTTAGTACTTGTCTGCATGTTTTCTGGATGGGTTGAAGCTTACCCATGTGCAAAAGCTGACACTATTACAGTCAGCAAGAGGCTTTTGAAAGAATTTATCCCTCAATTTGGGATCCCTTTGTCTATCAATAGTGACAGAGGAACCCATTTCATGGGCCAGGTTATGAAAGAGATTTGCAAGGCCCTGAAGATCCAGCAGAACTTTCATTCTCTATATCACCCCCAGTCTGCAGGGGCTGTGGAAAGACAGAATGGTATCTTGAAAAATAAGATGGCTAAAATATGCCACGAAACCAATCTCAAATGGCCTGATGCCTTGCCCTTAGCCCTTATGAGCATGAGGTCATCATGCAACAGAAAGACTGGCCTATCACCACATGAAATTTTAATGGGAAGACACATGAGACTCCCTAGTTCCCTACCTGTATCAGTCCATGTACTGGACATTGATTTGGTTGATGAAACTATTTTAACCTACTGTCAAGCATTAATGAAGAGCATCAAGACTTTTCATTCACAGGTTCAAGAAGCCCTTCCCGAGAAACCTCGTGAAGCGTGTCACGACTTACAGCCTGGTGACTGGGTCCATATCAAGGTTCACCAGAGGAAGACAGCTTTGGAACCTTGCTGGAAAGGCCCATTCCAGGTACTTCTTACCACTCCCACTGCAGTAAAATGCCAGGGCCGCCCATCTTGGGTTCATGCCTCACATTGTAAAAAGACCTCTGCACCTGTAGAAATAAGGTCAGAGGAGCAGGGTGTAAGTGCTAGTAACCTCTCCCCTGCACAAGAGGATTTGCCACTCCAGAGCGAAGAGGATGTACCACAACGTCACCCCTACCACCTTAGAGGGACGAGAAAAGACCCTTCCAAACAGATGGTTCCCTAAGTGGGTTTGGCTTGTCGCCTTCTGGATAGGCTGCACCACTATTGTTTGCATAATTCTGTTCTGGCCTGACCAGGAAACAGAAGGGACTCTGACTATTAACACCGCAGTAGAAACACACATGAAGCCAAGAGCAAAGTACTCTGTACAGACTGAAAATACATTCTTGCTAACTATTGAGCAACTCCATAGGAATTTGAATTTGAATAAGTTGAAATGTTGGATTTGTGTTCATGTCCCTGTACATGCTCTTGGAGGTATTCCTATGTATGTCCATCCAATTAATAGTACTGAGCTAAAAGCCCCATACATGTCTGAGTTACCTCCAAATGCCACATAGGCAGTGGTACTGCACAATATTTCTGAATTTATATACATTATTGCCCCTCCCAAGGTCCCGGTTTGCTTACAATGTAATGGCACCGGATATTTTGTGGGTAATTCCACCTGTGATGTCAGCATCGTTAAAAATGGAGCAATGCAAAATGGTATCTTCCTTCCTGATTATGGTCTTGTAAATTATAATATGACAAGTTATTACCATCAGGTTTTCATGTATACCCGCACCTGTGCTTGCGGGGTCACAGCCCTGGTGGCTCACTATTTTGTTTGTGGCAACAAAGCTTATAAGCACCTCCCTGCAAGTTTTAGTGGCACATGTTTTTTGCAATCCTAGTCCCCGCCATACAATACACTTCCACACTGCCTCAAGGCAAACTCAGTAATCAAAGGGAAATTACTGAAGCCCAACAATATTGGGGTATCAGTATTCCTGCGATCGGAGTTGCATTTTCTATCAGGGAAATAAAGCGGGTTGCTGGGGTACTTGAAAAAGTAGTTAATGCTACAACCCAAGGCTTTAAGAGCATAGCTACCGAAATGGGTAGCATGAGACACATGGTTTTGCAAAACCAAATGGCTTTAGATTTCATCCTGGTCAGTAAAGGAGGAGTATGTGCTTTAATAGGGAAGGAATGTTGCATATATATCCCAGATAACACCGCCCCACTTTTTGATCAAGCCAATCGAATCAGACAGGCAGTAGCTGAGCTCCATCAAACTGACCAGTGGAGCCTCTGGAATTGGTTTGGGGGTTGGGGATCTAAGATTTTTTACATTGTTTTAATTTTATTCGGAGCTATTATTGGCTTATTTGTTTGCTTACAGTTATTGATGTTGCTCATAAAATGCTGCTTACACCATGCTGCTAAACAAATGACATGAGGCTTGAACCTTGAGCAAAGAAAAGAAGTTTATAATATGTATGAAGAAATACTGGAAGTTAGAGAAATAGAGAAAGCAGAAATAGATGGGTTAATGGCTATGAAGGTTTGAGCTAAGGTTGTGCTAAGGAGGCACAAAAGGAGGGAATGTGGAAGCCTATGAGCTAGGCCAGAAACTTTAGTCAAAGAAGAAGGAAGCAGATTCTTCTGGGTAAGAAAAGCTGAGCAGAGTTAGGAAAATTTCCAGTACCCAATATTGACTTTTGTTACAGACACTGTGACTGCAAGTTCCCATTGTTTCTCTTTAAGCTCTTATCATTAGCCTTGAGCTTTGGTTCAGAACTGCATATCTTTTGGGTACAGTAGATGCGGGGGAAAGAGTTTTTGTTTTAAACTGTCTGGGCAGCAGGTTTTTTTCCTCTCTTGGCGTAGCTGCCTATTGTTGCTTGTTTGTAACTTGATGTGTCTATAAATATATGTTAGGATTCTGCTTGGGGCAGAGAGCTATGACCTAAGAGGGGAAACCTTGTCTGTTGAGCTACTCTCCTGGCAATTGCTAGTTAACAATAAAGTATATCTGACAGGCTCTTATAGAACACAGAGTATTGTTTGATTTCTTCCACAGTGTTGGTGGAGGCCATCAACTGGGTGGCTCCCAGGTGTCCGCTCCCGAACCGCCAACAACGCAGGTCCCCATACTATACAGAGGAGCTGCGGTGGACAAAGCGGGAAGGGCGGCGGTTAGAGCGACAGTGGAGTCACTCGCGTGCTGAAGTTGACCGATTGCGGCATAGAGTCTGGTTGCGTACCTATGCTGTGGCGGTGCAGGCAGCAAAGAAAGTTTTCTTTGCTGCCCTCATTGCGTCCACTAAGTCCCGCCCGGCGGAGCTTTTCTGGGTGGTGAGGGGACTGGTCAGTCCGGCCTCCCTCCACCTGGACTTAGAATCATCAAATGCCCACTGTGATTTGTTTGTGGACTTTTTTACGGATAAAATTGCTCAAATCCACCACAGTTTTGAAGTAACATTTTTAGCAGTAGGTGAGCCAGGGGCGGTAGAAGTCCCGTCTTGTCCTGTTCTGTGGGATGAATTTCAGGATGTATCACCCTCAGATGCGGGGGATGCTCTTGGGACTGTTCGAGTCACTTATTGTGAACTGGATCCATGCCCGTCCTGGCTGGTCAAGGTCAGCTGGGAGACATTAGAGTCGTTGCTGATGGGGATTGTCAATGCCTCCCTTGGGAAGGGCAGGGTGCCGGATTGTCTCAAGGAGGCTGTGGTCGGCCCCTGATCAAGAAGTCATCACTGGATGTTGACATCCTGGCCAGCTATTGGCCAGTCTCTAACCTTCCCTTTTTAGGAAAGGTTATTGAATGGGTAATTGGCCCAGCAGCTGCAGGAGAATCTGGACCGGATAAATTTTCCTGATCCCTCACAGTCTGGCTTTCATCCAGGATATGGCATGGAGACTGCACTTGTGGCCTTGGTCGACGACCTCTCCCGTGAGTTGGACTGGGGTCGTTCGACCCTGTTGATCCTGTTAGATCTCTCGGCTGCATTTGATACTGTTGATCATGAGTTGTTGGTGACTCAACTGTGGGACCAGGCAGGGATTGGTGGGACCGTTCTTGAATGGATCCGTTCTTTCCTGGCTGGGAGAACCCAACGTGTGGTCCTGCGTGCTTTTTCATCTTCTCCCCGGGGCCTCATGTGTGGACTCCCACAGGGTTCTATCCTGTCCCTTCTCTTGTTCAGAGTGCATATGCAGCCTTTGGGGGAGGTTGTTAGGAAGTTTGGCGTACGGTTTCATCAGTATGCTGATGGCACCCAGCTATCTGTCTCTTTTTATCTGACTCAGGCCCAGCAGTCTCAGTGCTTACCCAGTGTTCAATGGCTGTGGGGGACTGGATGAGGGCAAGCCGCCTGAGGTTAAATCCTGACAAGACGGAGGTGATGATTGCGGGGAAGGCTGGGGGAGTGGTGGCTCTGATCATTGATGGGGTCCGTCCTCCCCTGGTATCTCAGGTTTGAAGTCTGGGGGTGCTCCTGGACCCGCAACTCCTCCTGGATGTCCAGGTGGCGGCTGTGATGAAGGGGGCATTTTGCCAATTACATCTGGTGCATTTGCTTCGGCCGTATGTCTCAGACTCGGATCTGGCCACAATCATCCATGCTTTTATTACCTCGAGACTGGACTAGTGTAACGCACTCTACGTGGGGCTACCCTTGGTGCTGGTTTGGAGACTGAAGCTGGTGGAGAACACAGCGGCATGTCTCCTAACGGGACAGGCCGATACGAGCACATTACACCGGTACTTCGCTCTCTTCACTGGCTGCCGATAGTCTTGCAGGACCAATTCAAGGCGTTGGTTTTGACCTTTAAAGCCCTAAATGGCCTGGGCCCAGCCTACCTGCAGGACCGCCTCACCCGCTGGATCCTGGATCAGCCCCTGCGGTCGACTGGGGGTGCCCTCCTCAAGGTCCCCTGGGTTTCTCAGGTGTCAACCTTGCAGAGGGCATTCTCTGTGGCTGCACCGCAGCTGTGGAACTCCCTCCCATCAGAGGTCCACCTGACCACTAACCTCCCCTCTTTCCATAGACAATGTAAGACCTGGCTGTTCTGCTGTGCCTTTCCTGAGGGAGATGGGCTGGGTGGGCTGGGTTAGTGTGGGGTAGGGGGTAATTTGTTTTTATTGTGAAGTTTTAAATTGTATTATTGTTGTTTTTAAATTTGTTTTAATATGTTGTTAGCTGCCCTGAGATGCTTTTAGCAGGAGGGGGTGGCATACAAATTTTATAATAAATAAATAAGTAGGGAGGATTTTTTGTGTGCAAGCACCATAGTTTTGTAAATGCAACCTGACAAGCAGAGCTCTGACAGAACAGAGAGAAAAAGCCTGGCCCTCCCATTATAAAGGGTTGCAGTGCCCTCCCCCTGATTGGTTGTGGGAGGCAGCAGGCATTGAACAATCACAGAGTGCCATCAGACTGCTGGGGCCTGCTTGCACTGCTCATTGGCCAGCGATACATCCATCAAATACTGCTGAGCTGCTTGTTCCTACCAACATAGGCACAGTTCAAGAGTTCAACCCTGTTTGGGGCTCCAAGATGTCTGCTCCCTCCTCTTTTCTCCACATTTTCCCTCCAAAACCCAACTGCCACAGCACTAATAATAACAACAATGATAATGACATTGTCATTATCATTATAATTTTCATTATTGTTATTCTCGGTTGTCGTTTTCGTTATTGCAATAATGAAAATGAAAACGACAATTTTCGTTATCATTAATCTAGGGGCAGCTAAAGGCCATGACGCAAAGGCCTTTTGGGATATTATCTGAGCCTCCTGGAGAGATGATAGGGTCTCCCATATTCCAGCTTTGACACCAGAAGTATGGGAGGATTTCTATGCTATCCTGTACTCTGGTACCTCTCTGGGGGTATTGGAAATCACTCTCCCCTCTTCTCATAGGTTTGAGCAATGACTACCGGTAACGCTGGAGGAGGTGGTAACTCTTATATCACAATTAAAGCCAGGGAAGGCCCCAGGGTCGGATTTTGTCCTCCCTGATCTACTAAAATCTGATCCAGAATGGTGGGCCAAGCTGCTAGCCCCCCTTTTCTCCACCATAAACGAAACAGGTCGCCTCCCTCCATCATGGCTTAACAGTATTGTAGTCCCGATATATAAGAAGGGTGATCCCAGCCTCCCAGGGAATTACCGACCGATTAGTCTCTTGAGCGTTATCGGCAAGTTCTATACTAGATTTCTCCTCAGTAAACTGAGGGCTTGGATTTCCAGCTCCAATATAATTGAACCTGAACAGACAGGTTTTCAGGAAGGCCATGCTGGACCATATCTTTGTCCTGGATGCTTTACTTTCAAAATATGTCACTGGTGGGGGGATGCTCTATCTTTGTTTTATTGATCTAGAGAAGGCGTTCGACTCGGTCTCCAGGGAACGTCTCTGGATGAAACTAAACTCCTCATCCATAGAGTCTAGATTATTGTTTTTATTAATCAGGTTACATACTGGGAACACCCTCCAAGTTCGATTTGACTCAAAACGAGCGCCTACCAAGCAGGTTCGGGTGAACTCGGGGGTCTGTCAGGGTTGTCTGTTGGCACCAGCTCTTTTTAACCTCTTCTTAAATGATGCAGTGGCATATATAAAAGTTGTAGATACACACGCCCCTAAAATCGGTGAGCAGCGAGTACCCCTCCTTCTATATGCGGATGATACTGTCCTAATCTTCCAATCACTGGTAGGCCTAAGGCGGGCGATGCAGTGATTCGGGGATTATTACCAGGCCGAAAAGCTCGCAATCAACTTTACTAAGACAAAGGTTTTGATTGTGGGCCCAAAGGACGCCCAGAAAACCCATGCCTGATCGATTAAAGGCAATCATATTGACCAGGTCCAATCGTTTCGTTATTTGGGGGTGATTTTTTTCTGCCACAGCAAACTGGAATCTGCATTTTGAGTCAGTCAAAGGGTTGATGGGGAAATCTTCAATGGCGATAGCCAAATTTTATTTTGGACAAGGGGGAAAATTGGTCTTACCCGCTCTTCGCCTTTTTAGAGCAAAGACCTTAAGCCAGATCCTTTATGCCTTTCCAGTCTGGGGACTTACCTATCTTAGTAAATTGGAGAGCATCCAAAACAGATTCCTTCAAATGATTTTGGGAGTGCCTAGGGGTACACCCCAGGTGATATTAAGATACGAGTCACTCTCCGCCCCTCTGAGACTGTATACCCTCCAGTCCTTGGTGATTTTCTGGAGCAAGCTAGTTCTCTTTCCTACTTATGATAGCACACTCATGGCTTTGTCCCTTAAAAGCGGTCTTGGGGACCATTGGGTTAAAGCCGTTGAACAAGAGGTATTAAAGCTGGGATTTTCACCTGTGGGGCTGAAGACCCTAGGCTTTAAAGCTGCAAAAAGCCTTATTAAAATAAGAGTAATGGATCAGACTCTGCAGTTGGAGAGAGCGCTTCTCAGGGAGCAGAAGGTTGCCCCTGACTTTTTGCCGTTTAACCCCATGTTTTCGGGGTCATGCTACCAGTTTGAGTGGCAAGATTTTGGTAAGAGATCAGCCTTTGTCAAAATGAAGTGCAATGGCTTTCCCTCAGCTTTTTTGGAGGGCTGATACAGGGGTGTTCCCCATGACCAACGGTTTTGTACATTCTGTAATACGGGGGAGGTTGACTTGCCTGCTCATATTCTCTTTGATTGTCCTTCGTTAATTGGTCCCAGACTCAAACAGCTGGGTGGGATTTTGAAGGCAAGGGATGTATCCACCGCCCAAAGTACATTGGTGAAATTCCTTAGCCCATATGATTCTGAAATGACCCAGGCAGTGGCAACTTTCTGTTTGATAGCCCTTCAAATTAGAGGGGTACATCTGGAGGGCCATTATTTTGAATGGATTTTGGGTGGAATATACCTGATTTGATTATAATTATTTGCTTTCAGTAATAGATGGGGAAGGGAATATATTTTATTGTATTTTGACTCAGGCCTCTGGCCTATGGGGACCATATCTCTTGTACTCAGGGTTTTGTATTGGTACTTTGTACTACTGATTTGCTTTAGGGTTGTGTATATATATATATTGTGATGGCTAAGGCCCAATTCATTCATTCATTCATTTCCTATTTATTTTCCATTCCTTTTGCAATAATGCCTAGTATTTATTTATTTATTTATTTATTGTTTGGCCAGGTGACCGTAACAAATCACAAAACAAAAACAGAAAACAGAAGGAAAATTTTAACACAACTTCAGAGCTAACATCGACGTTCAGAGAATATAGTTTAACCATATACCAGAACGTTTCCAAAACAAAATTCCATACACGGCAGTGTGCTGTACAAACTTCTAGCCGCATTTCAGACTACCCCCGGATACCTTTTTACCCCCAAGTGCCCAGACCTTTGGGCCCTCCCCTAAGAGTTTAGGGTAGCACCGGTTTTTAATTTACCCTGACATCAGAAATACTCACGGGTTTACCGAGGTGTACCAAAGCCCCATTTCAAGCTATGGAAGTTCAAACTGCTTTTGAGTAATGCCTAGCATTTGGCTTGTCTTTTTGACTGCTACCACACACTGAGCTGATGTCTTTAAGAAACTATCCACAACAACTTCAAGACCCTTCTCCTGAGTGGTTCAATTTAGATTAGAACCTAGCATTGTGTATGTGTAGTGAGGATTATTTTTTTCCTATATGCATCACCTTGCACTTACCAACACTAAATTTCATTTGCCATTTTAATGGCCATTCACCTATTTATGCAATATCCCATTGTTTCCTCACAGTCCGGCTGGGTCTAAACCATTTTGAATAATTTGGTGTCATCTGTGAATTTACCCTCCTCACTCTTTACCCCCTTTTCCAGATCATTAATGAATATGTTAAACAGTACTTGTCCCAGTACTGACCACAAGGCACCCCACTGTCTACCTCTCTCCAACTTGAAAAATTAGCATTTATTCCTTTTCTTTGCTTCCTATTTTTTAATCAGCTATTAGTCCATGACAGGACTCTTCCTCTTCCCATGACTACTTAGCTTGCTCAAGAGTCTGAGTGACCCTGTCAAATACTTTTAAAAAATCAAAATATAGTATATCAACAGCATCACCCCTATTCACACGCTTGTTGACATTCTCATAAAATTCTAATGGATTAATGAGGCATGACTTCTCTTTGCATGCTAGTTTTTATCCATCAAAGCAAGTCTGTCACTATGCCTAATCATTGTTTTTAATGACAGTCTCCACCAGTTTGCCCAGTACTGATGTCCTGTAGTTTCCAGGGTCAGCTCTGAACCCTTTCTTAAAAATTCGGGTTACATTTGCTAACCTCCAATCTTCTGGCCCAGAGGAGGATTGTAGTAATAAGTTACATATTACCAATAGTAGTTAAGCCATTTAAAATCTGAATTCTTTCAGTACCTTTGGATGAATAATACCATCTGGCCCAGGTGACTTGTTACTGTTTAAATTGTTGATACGCAATAAGACCTCTTCTGGCGTGATACTAATGTCAGATAATTCCTCAGATTCATCACCAACAAAAAATAGTTCTGATGTAGGTATCTCCTCAACATCCTCTCTCTATAAATATAATATATATAAATTTTAATATAATATAAATATATATGTATAGTAAAAACTGATGCAAAGGATAGATTTAGTTTCTCAGGAATGGCCTTGTTGTCTTTGAGTGCCCCCTTTATTCCCTGATCAGTTAGCAGACCAACTGGCTCTCTAGCAGGTTTCCTCTGATGTACTGGAAATATTTTTTGGTATTGGATTTTGCATCCCTAGCAAGTTGTTTCTCAAATTCCCTCTTGGCCTGCTTTATAATGGTTTTACACTTTCTCTGCCAATGTCTATGCTCATTCCTACTTACTTCATTTGGAATACTTTTCCACTTTTGAAAAGACAACATTTTGGCTCTGATAGCTGCCCTAATGTTACCATTCAGTCATGCAGGCATTTGTTTGATTTGCTTCCTGCCTTTTTTGATTTGTAGTATACATTTAATCTTTGAGTCTAGGATAGTAGTTTTCAATAGTCTCCAGGCCTCTTATTTAATTAATTAATGAATTAATGAATTAATGAATTAATTAAATTTATAGGCCACCCATAGAGGCTCATGGCAGCTCACAATTTAAAAAGCATGAATAATAAAATTCAAACAATAAAAGCTCCCACCCTCCCCGCAAACTCCCACCCCCCAACCCTACCCAAAAACCCAAGCCACCCCTATTCATGCCCACCAAATGCTTTTTAAAATAAAAACATTTTACACCACCTCTGAAAAATGCCCAGACTTGGGCTCAAATGACCCTCCTGGGGAAGGGAGTTCCTTCCTCTTGCAAACTTTTGACCCTGATGACTTCCTGTTTTAGTTTCCCCTTAACGAACTTCATCTTTGTAGTTCTCCATCTTGAAGTTAAACACCCTTGTGGCAGACTTAGTAGGTAATCTCTCTCCTAATAGCATGTTGAACCTAATTATATTGTGATCACTATTAGCAAGTGGCTTTGCCACTGTTACTCCTTCCACTAGACCCTCTTCTCCGGTTAGGGCAAAATCTAAAATAGCTTCTTCTCTTATGGGTTCCAAGACAAGTTGCTCTATGAAGCAGTCATTTGTGGTGTCTAGGAATTTGGTTTCTGCAACACATCCCAAGGAGACATTTTCCCAGTCAATGCGAAGCTAGCTAAAGTCTCCCGTTATTGCACTGCCTACCTTTGTAGCCTCCCTAATCTCCCTTAGCATTTCACATTCACTGTCAGCATCCTGGTCAGGGGACAATAATATAGTCCCAATACTATCCAGTTTCTATTTAAACATGGAATTTCTATCCCTAGGGCATTTTTACGTGGGAGAGCTTTTCCCTGTATTTTAAAAGGCTGGGTTAGGGAAGCTACCCCCAGACTGGAAGTCACCTAGGCGCCATTGGAAACAGCGGCACTGGCCAACTCCCAGATGTTTTGAGACGTGGACTCGTAAGACCTTGGCTACTGGGGTCTTACCAGGTTTGTGTCTCAAAAAATCTGGGAGTCACCTCGTGCTGCTGTTTCCAATGGCACCCGGGCAATTTCCGGTCTGGGGAGAAGCATCTAAATCCCCAACCAGGACTTTTAAAATACAGGGAAAAGCTCTCACATGTAAAAATGCCCATAGTGATTCCAGAGGAGAGTTTGCATTGTTTATAATTTTTATCATGCTTTATGGCAATGCTGTCTAACATACAGGGCTACTCCACCTCCAGTACAATTAGCACTGTCATTTTTATATATTTTGTATCCTGGTACAGTGTCTTATTGATTGTCCTCATTCCACCATGTTTCTGAGATGCCTATGATATCAGTGTCCTCACTTAAAACCAAGTACTCTAATTCCCCCTTTTACTTTTGAGGCTTCTGGCATTGGTATACAAACATCTAAGCATTTTAATACCCTGGTGCTTGAGATTGCATATTTTGTTTATTTTGGAAGTATTCAAGTTTGTCTGTTCCATACTAATGCCCATGGGAACTCTCTCTGGTTCTTTCCTATCCTCTTTGCTAAAATACACTGTATCACTACTAATGATGGCATACCCTTGGGCTGTCTCCATCTGAACCGCATGCTCTACAGCTGTCAGCGTTCCCCCAGATCTTACTTTAAAAACTCTTTTACCACCTTTTTGATTGTTACCACCTTTTTGATTGTTAGTGCCCGCCAGCAGTCTGGTTCCATTTTGGTTAAGGTGGAGCCCATCCCTCCAGAATAGGCTCCCTCTTCCTCTAAAAGGTCCCCCAGTTCCTAATACATCTAAATCCCTTGTCCTTGCACCATTGTCTCATCCACACATTGAGGCTCCGGAGCTCAGCCTGCCTCTGGGGCTCTGCATGTGAAACAGCAAGCATTTCAGAGAATGCTATCTTGGAGGTTCTGGATTTCAGTCTCCTTCCTAGAAACCCAAATTTAGCTTCCAGAACCTCCTTCTTACATCTTTCTATGTCATGTTTTCTTGATTGCTCACAGTCCAGCTTTCATCTGGGTTATGGCACTGAGACTGTGCTTGTAACTTTAGTCGATGACCTCTGCTGAGAACTGGATCAGGATTGATTAACCCTGCTGATTCTGTTAGATCTGTTGGCTGCATTTTATATCGTTGACCATGAGATGTTGGTGACCCACCTGTGGGACCGAGCTGGGGTGGGCGGGATTGTTCTAGAATGCTTCCGCTCTTTCCTGGCTGGAAAAACTCAGCGAGTGGTGCTCGGGGATTGTTCTTCATCTCCCTTGGATGTCTCATGTGGTCCCACAAGGCTCCATCTTGTCCCCTGTCCTGTTCAACCTGTATATGCAGCTGCTTGGTGAGATCATGAGACAGTTTGGTGTTCAGTGTCAGCAGTACGTTGATCACACACACACACACACACACACACACACACACACACACACACAACACCACAAACACAGAGGGTATAAGACAGCAGTATTCACATAAACCAATACAACAACACACTGCTGTAAGATTATACAAATGTTCAAAAACTTAATAAAAAGGAAGAATATGTAGAAGGAGAAAGAAAAGGAAAAAGGACATCTAGTAATCCAAGAGTAAAAATTGCATTAAACCCAAGAGATATATTTAAACCCAACGTTTTGCCAACAAAATTGGCTTCCTCGGGGGTATTTTCAACCTTTTTATAGGAAAAGAATCATTTCAGCCCCATGATTATTGCCAGATGGGCCAGGGGCGTAGCTAGGTTGGAATGGGCCCAGGGACAAGATCTGTACTGGGGGCCCCCCTGCCCAATCACCATAGACTCCCCTGTCCCTCTCCCTCCCCTCAATGTCCTTATTGCATAAAACTGTCAAACGTACTTATTAAACTAAACGTTATTTATTAAATAAAATTACAGTGTAAAGAAAACATGCACTCAGCTACTGTAATGGCTCTTCCTTGTCTTTAGCTCCACAAACATATCAATTATTTTTTAATAACAAAGAAAGAAGCAAGCAGGGGTGAGTGGGAAAGAGCTAGAAAGGTGAGCCTGTCTATGCCAGGTCCCTCCTAGAGGGAGCTGAGGGGATTCCAGGTTTAGTAATGAGCTTAATTGAGGTTGAAAATCACAAGACTGGGGGCTCATTCACACGTGCAGCAATTATCTGGATTTTAAAAACTGTTCAGAATGCCAGTTGCGTTCACATGCGTGCCATACCGTTGTTTCCTACAGTGAAATAACACATTCAGACCTTCTTGGAGTGTGAGGAGCCGCTGGAAGAAGAACAAGGTTGCTACCTTATAAACAAGGTTCTTCGAGATGGCTCCAAACATTCTCACAACATCCACCCTTCCAGCCCCACATGAATTTTTTTTCTTATATTCCTAGAAAGGGTTGGAAGGAACTGTCATTCTGAGGGGAAGAGTCAGTGCTTTTTGTACTAGAGGAGCTCGAGACCATCATGTGGTCTGTTATTTGAATAGGGTGAGCGCGCACAACCCAGTTGTGAGAATGTTAGGTGCCATCTCGAAGAACCTTCTTTACAAGGTAACAACCTTTTGCTGCTGGAAGCACCGGGTTTTGGAGGGTAAGACTGCGAGCACTGGGTTTTTTTTTGGGGGGGGGAAACAGGCTGGGGGCAGGGGATCCAGGGAGGGAAGGAAAGTGGTGGAAATGTTCTGGAACCCAAGGTAGGGATGCAAGGGAGCCAGGGAGGGAGGGAAAGCACTGGGATCTGGGGTGGGGTGCAGGGGAGCCAGGGAAGGAGGAAACGTGCGGGGATCCAGGGTGGGGGTGAAGGGGAGCCAGCGAGGGAGTGAAAATGCTGGGATCCGGGGTACGGGTGCATGGGAGCCAGGGAGGGAAAGTGCTGGGATCCAGGGTGGGGGTGGAGGGAGTCAGGGAGGGAGGAAAAGTTCTGGAACCCAAGGCACTGGGTTGGGGGGGGGATCACCCTGCAGCGCCGCTGTGATTCCCTTCTCCAGCCCCATTGTGGGGTCCGAGCATGACCTGCTTCTCCCTCCCAGCCCAACCCTGGGTCTCCGTGCTCTCCTCTGCCCAGGCTCAGTCAGGGCAGGGGCTGTCCTCTCCTCTCCTCCCAGCTCAGGCTCTCTCCTGCAGGCCCAGCACAGCCCTGGGACCCGGCGTTCTCCCTGCCCTCGCAGCTCCCTCCCACACACACAGCTCGGCTGTCGGTTCCCTCCTGGGCGCTGCCAGCACGCTCCACTCTCCAGCCCCATCCCGGGTCCATTCTCTTCCCTTCCCTCCTCTGTGTGCTCCCCCCCAGCAGTCTCCCCCCCGCTAGTGCACTGCCCATGCCCGAGCTTTGCAACCCGGACTCGGGAGCCGTGAGCTTCACTGGTGCTTGCCACCCACTCCCGAGAGCATGAGCTTGGTCCGGATCATGAGTTGGAGTCCTCAGCTCCCTCCTGGCCAGGTCCCCAAAACTCACACAGTTACCGCTGCGCTGCCACTGGATCCTCCTGGCCGTCCTGCTCCCTCCCTCCATCTGTCACCACCCCAACTCCGAGCACAGCAGAGAGAAGCTGCCCCACCCGGGGCCCGGTACTTGCAGCCCCGAGGCTGCCCCCACCTGCCCCTTCAGCTCCCCCATGGAGCGAGCCAGCGAGCTCTCCACACAGCAGAAACCCGGAAGTAACTCCGGGTCTCTGCCATGTGGAGGGCTTGCATGCTTGACCTGCTCCCCATAACCATGTATGACTATGGGGGGCGGGTCAAGCGTGATGTCAGCCCACAGCTGACCAATGGGGGGTGATGTCCCCGCGGGTGGGCCCGGAGGGGAGGGGCTGAGGGCAGCCAGCAGGGGGGCCCAGGCGGAGCTGCAGAGCCACAACTTGGGGGGGAACCTCAGATGGGACAGGCGGTCAGCTTAGCTACCATAGGGATGAGGCGATGGGCCCCCAGTCACGGTGGGCCCCAGGACAAATGTCCTGGCTGTCCCTATGGTAGCTACGCCCATGAGATGGGTAGGTAAGCATTCTATGATATAATTAGATGTGAATGTTTATCTTTAGTCTACCTATACATTTTTTGTACATATATTTAGAACTGAGGTCTGTTTAAAGTTTTTTTATATCCAATAAGGATCTGAAGTCGACCAATCTGGCATCAGGATTTCTAGAGGAAGGCCATAACAACTCATGAAAAAGTAATCAGCATCTTTCCAATCCTAGTAAGTTTGGTGTCAATAATTTTTCACCATCAGCTATCTTGCACATGAGGGGGTCCCTCTTGGCTAGCTACCTACCATTACCTTTTACTCTATTTTCCTGCTACTACAGTATGTGGGTGCCTTGTATAGAATAATTCTTGTGGATAATATTATTAAATACTCTTAGGGATGAAAGAACTTTCCTGTGTTACTGCTAATTGTTGTGTAAATATTTGTTTATGTATATCAATAGAGCCATTGATGGCCTCATTGAGTTTTTTTTTAAACTTATTGACTGCCTTAAACATTACTTTGAAATGGTATGTTTCAATATACTGTCCCATTCATTCTTATCATTGTATTTTGTAGATTTGTCAAGGAATTTTTTCCTATAGAAAGAAGATTGAAAATATCCCTGAGGAAGCCAATTTTATTAGCGAAATGTTGGGTTTAAATATATCTCTTGGGTTTAATGCAATTTTTACTCTTGGATTACTAGATGTCCTTTTTCCTTTTTTTTTCTCCTTCTACATATTACTCCTTTTTATTAAATTTTTGAATATTTGTATAATCTTACAGCAGTGTGTTGTTGTATCAGTACGTTGATGACACCCAACTCTACATCTCTTTTACATCCAACCCAGACCCAGCAGTCTCGGTGCTTACCCGGTGCTTGGCAGCTGTTGGGGACTGGATGAGGGCGAGCTGCCTGAAGCTGAATCCCGACAAGATGGAGGTGAGGCTAGTGGGTAAGGCTTGGGTGTGGCATCCCCTGTCATTGATGGGGTTCATCCCCCACGGGCCTCCAGGTTCCTAGTCTAGGGGTGCTCCTTGATTCCCAGCTCCGCCTGGATGTCCAGGTGGGGGCTGTGGTGAGGAGCGCATTTTGCCAATTACATCTGATGCGATGGCTTCAGTCATTTCTCTCAGACTCAGACCTGGCCACTGTCATCCATGCTTTCATCACCTCAAGACTGGACTACTGTAATGCATTCTACGTGGGGCTACCCATGGTGACAGTTCAGAGACTGCAGCTGGTGCAGAATGCGGCGGCATGTCTCCTTACGGGGACGGGTTGACATGAGCACATCACACCGTGTCAGTGGGGGATGGGAATGGGAATACCCAGTGGGGCCGGAATTCAGGGAAGCTTACACACGAGTAGCGTGAAACACCGGCTGCCCTGACCCAAACGCTCGGCACGCAGTAGAAGTGCAAGATGCCAGTCAGGATAGTAAGTGGGCCTTCAATCCTACACAAGGATCAGGCCCCTATCATCATAGGCCACCGAGGAGTAGGTACTGGGGCACCCTACCCACAGTTCAACCACTGTTATCCACAGATTCACCCTGGGGAGGGGGAGTGCAAGGACACTAGTGAGGACAGGAGGTAAGGGGACCCAGGTAGGATAGGAAGGCCACAACCACAATGCGCTCACGTAGGGGGGGCAAGGACCCGGAGGGGGAAGGGAAAAGGGCACACCTACACTTCACCCACTCTCACACACACTCACTCAACCGTTCTACAGAAAACACAGGGGTAACACTCACCACACTCGCGCAGGCATACTCGCTCCAGCAGCAATCAGGGTGGAATACGGGAAGGAAGGGAAGCTCAATGTTATGATGGGAACTAAATCTCAAGCAGCAACTCTCGCTCCAGTCTCAGATCACCGGGGTGCCGCTTGTCCTGCAGCGCCAGTATTTATGTTGCAGGCCACGCCCCCGCCTTGTGTGCCTGCAGTTGCTGCAAGCATCTCACTGGTGTAGGCCCCGCCCCGGGACGCGGCGGGGCCAGCGGAGGCTGTTCTTGTGATGTGGATGGCAAGGGGGAATTCTCCGCTGATGTGCCAGGGTGTCCCGGGAGCAGCGCCTCCTCCTGTGCATCATCAGGCAATGTCGGGGATAGCTGCGCAGTACGATCGGCCTGGATGTGGCTGCGGGGTTTACGAGCCCTCTCATAATGTCTAGTCCTTACAGTACCCCCCTGCGAGCCCCCCTGTCAAGGCTCCATCGAGGCCCTGGTTTTTTGGGTGTTGTTTATGGAAAAGACGTACAAGGTGAGGGGTAGAGACCAGGGTGGCAGGTTCCCATGAACATTCCTCCGGGCCGAACCCAGCCCAGTCAATTAGATAATGAAGACGCCCATAACGGATTTTGGAATCCAGGATGGCGCGTACTTCATACTCCTGTGATCCTGGAGGATCGTTGTCAGAGGGAGCAAGGGGAGTCTTTGAGAAGTCAGGAGAAGGTGCTCTCTTAAGCAAGGACATGTGGAAGGTCGGATGAATGCGTAGATGTGGTGGTAAGGTAACCCGAAAGGTGACCTCATTAACCTGCTTTTCAATAGGGTATGGTCCAAAATACTTGTTATCCAGCTTCCTTGAGGGTTGTAGGGATGGGTAATGCTGGCGAGCTATCCAGACGTAATCTTTTGATTGTAGGGGTGGAGCAGCCCGGCGATGCTTATCTGCTTGTTGTTTGTAACGTTGGCACGATAGCAAAAGAGTGTTCTTGGCTAAGTGTTGGATATCATGGAGGTGCTGCACTAGCCCGCCTGCTGCTGGAACTTGCGTTGCCGGGGCATCTGTGAGACCGATTTGCAGGTGAAACCCATAATCGACAAAAAAAGGCGAGTTCCCCAGTGAAGCGTTCGGGGCATTGTTATGGGCGAATTCTGCTAATGGAAGTCATGTATACCAGTCATCTTGGAGAAAGTTAATATAGCAGCATAAATACTGTTCGAAGTCTTGGTTTACCCGCTCCACTTGCCCATTTGCTTGGGGGTGATAGGCAGTGGTGAGCTTCACTTGAATGTGGAGGGCAGCAAACAAGGCCTTCCAAAAGCGAGAAGTAAACTGAGATCCTCTATCGCTGATCACGTCCAGTGGCCAACCATGGAGCTTGACCATATGTCGAACAAATAAGAGGGTGGTTCAATAGGTCATAGGCAGTCCCTTGCATGCAATGAAGTGGGCCATCTTGGTGAAGTGGTCCATGACCACACAGACAACAGTGTACCCTCGAGAGGGAGGAAAATCCACTATAAAGTCAATTCCAACTCGTTGCCAAGACCCTTGAGGGGGTTCGGCTAGTTGCAATAACCCTACTTGCACCTGACGAGGTATCTTGGCGCGAGCACAAACGGCACACTTAGAAACATACTGTTGTACATCTGAGGCCAGGATTGGCCACCAAAAGGTCCGTCGGATCATCTGGTAGGTTCGATTCCATTCAGGATGTCCTGCTAGGGGCGCATCATGATGAGCCTGCAAGATCTGGGAATGCCAGGAAGGCAGTACCACTATCCGCCCATCTTTTTTCAACAGATCCTCCTCCTCACTTAGTAAAGGGTCTGGAGATGGGAGTAGTTCCTGGGCGGTTGATCACCGAAGGGTTTCCTGTGAAGGAAGGGTAGCTGCAAAGACCTTGCATTCTAGCAGGGGTCCTTGTTCTTTTCGAGCTTTGGAGGCTCCCTCATAATATCGAGAGAGCACATCTGCAAGAGCGTTGAACTTCCTGGGCCGGTAGGTAATGGTAAAAGAGAACTGGGTGAAAAAGGACCCAGCGAGCGTGACGACCATTTGCAATCTGTGCAGTTTGTAGGTAAATTAAATTTTTATGGTCAGTCACGACCGTCATGGGATGTTGGGCCCATTCGAGGTAATGCTGCCAAGTCTCAAATGCTGCCTTAATGGCTAACAGTTCCCGATCGAATATGGTGTAATTTTGTTCGGCGGCCATCAATTGCCGTGAATAATAAGCGCATGGTAACATATGCTGATGGCGGGCGTCTTCTTGTGACAGCATAGCCCCCAATGCCTTATTGGATGCATCTGCTTCAACCTGGAAGGGCAGATGAAAGTCAGGATGTCGCAATAGCAGAGCGGCCATAAAGGTTTCCTTAAGGAATGAAAAACTGTGTTGTTGTTTGGGGCCCGTTACATAGTGTTGTCCCCTTTTTAAGAGTTTTGTTAAGGGGGTAGTGATTTCCACATAATTGGGAATATATTGTCGGTAATAATTTGTGCTGCTGAGGAATCGCTGTAAAGGTTTAACTGCCTTGGGAGGGGGCCAGCGTTGAATAGCTTTTAGTTTGTGTGGGTCCATTTGTATTCCTTTAGGAGTAACAATGAACCCCAAAAGGTCAATTGAGGCTAGATGAAAGGCGCATTTTTCGAGTTTACAAAAAAGATGATGAAATCGTAGCCATTGAAGCACATGCTCAATATCTTGCTCCAAGGTGCTAGAAAAAGATAAGGATGTCATCCAGATAGGCGATTACAAAAAGGTCCAATAGGTCACGAAGAATATCATTAATAAAATGCTGAAATGTCGCTGATGCATTTGCCAGGTCGAAGGGCATGACCAGATAGATATTAAAAATGTCCATAGCAGGTGTGGAAGGCGGTCTTCCATTCATCACCCTTCTGCACCCGCACCAAGTTATAAGCCCCCCTTAGATCTAATTTAGTAAAAATACAAGCTCCTTGTAATCGATTTAACAACTCAGGGATCAGAGGTAAGGGATATCGGTTCTTGATTGTAATTGCATTGAGGCCACGGTAATCGATGCACGGATGAAGGCCTCCATCCTTCTTGGGAACAAAGAAGATTGGCGCCCCCGTGGGGGAGCATGAATGTTGGATGGTTCCATTTTCTAAGGCCTCATCCAGGTATTGCCGAAGTACCTTTAGTTCAGGGTTCGATAAGGCATATATACGCCCAAACGGAGGCTCTGTTCCTGGCTGCAAGTCGATTGGACAATTTAGGTACGATGTGGGGGCAAGGTGATCATGGCCTGCTTGTTAAAGACATCTTCATAATCTCGGTATTCCACTGGTAAGTACTACGATGTGGAAGTAGTGGTCACTGCTGGTACTCCTAAGGGGCCCAGCTTCGGCATAGGTTTGCAACACGTGTGCAGGCATTGCTGGGATGTCCATTGAAGATGATTAGTCATCCAGGTTATCCGGGGTTCATGTTTCCGCAACCAGGGTAGCCCTAGTACTAATTGAAAGAAGGGGGTACATACCACGTCGAAGGCGAGGCTCTCTTGATGGTTTCCAATGCTACATAGTAGTGCGGGGGTTTGTGATATAATGGGGGGTTTGCACCATAAGGGGGGACCCATCAATGGTGTAAATCGGTTCTGGTCAAGGTTTGGGTTTGATTGAAATTCCGTGGGTCTGTACTAGGCTGGCATCTATAAAATTGCTGGAAGCCCCAGAGTCAATGAGTGTCCAGACGATTAGGGAATGCAAGGGAGAGACTTGCAGTGTCACCGGTACTCAAGAGATATGTAGATGGAACGGCAAGTGTTGAGGGGATGGCTTTTAGGTCTGAGGTGTCCCCTGCCCACCTCGGCCACTGGCATTTACCCCTGCCCGTCGAGAGGGCGACAGGGCCAGGCATGCTTGAATAAAGTGGGAAGTCTCTCCACAATAATAACATGCGCGGGAACGGCGACACCTCTCTCTCTCTTCCGGTGTTAGCGGGCCTCGTACAGCTCCCAATCGCAACGTCCCTTATTTCCATTGCTAGGAACTGAATGGCGCGCACCAATTCGCCTAATTCCTGGGCCACATTCATTGTTACGCGGCTTCTTCTCACCAGCAAGAGAAGGCTGGGTGTTGGTGATACTGTCAGTGGGGGATGGGAATGGGAATACCCGGTGCGACCGGAATTCAGGGAAGCTTACATACGAGTGGCGTGAAATACGGGCTGCCCTGACCCAAACGCTCGGCACGCAGTAGAAGTGCAAGATGCCCGTCAGGATAGTAAGTGGGCCTTCGATCCTACACAAGGATCAGGCCCCTATCATCATAGGGCACCGAGGAGTAGATACTGGGGCACCCTGCCCACCGTTCAACCACTGTTACCCACAGATTCACCCCGGGGAGGGGGAGTGCAAGGACACTAGTGAGGACAGGAGGTAAGGGGACCCAGGTAGGACAGGAAGGCCACAACCACAATGCGCTCACGTAGGTGGGGCAAGGACCTGGAGGGGAAAGGGAAAAGGGCACACCTACACTCCACCCACTCTCACACACACTCACTCAACCGTTCTACAGAAAATACAGGGGTAACACTCACCACACTCGCGCAGGCACACTCGCTTCAGCAGCAGTCAGGGGGGAATACGGGAAGCTCAATGTTATGATGGGAACTAAATCTCAAGCAGCAACTCTCGCTCCAGGGGCCAGTCTCAGATCACCGGCGCCGCTTGTCCTGCGGCGCCAGTATTTATGTTGCAGGCCACACACCCCCTTGCGTGCCTACAGTCGCTGCGAGCATCTCACTGGTGTAGGCCCCACCCTGGGATGCTGTGGGGCCGGCGGAGGCTGTTCTTGTGACGTGGATGGCAAGGGGCAATTCCCCGCTGACGTGCCAGGGTGTCCCGGGAGTGGCGCCTCCTCCTGTGCATCATCAGGCAATGTCGGGGATAGCTGCGCAGTACGATCGGCCTGGATGTGGCTGCGGGGTTTACGAGCCCTCTCATAACGTCTAGTCCTTACACACTGGTTGCTCCAGGCTCTGTTCTAGCTGCCGATAGTCTCCTGGAACCAATTCAAGGTGTTGGTGCTTATCTATAAAGCCCTATATGGCCTAGGCCCCACCTATATGCAAGACCGTCTCACCCCTCACGCTCTGGATTGGACCCTGCAATCCCCAAGTTCCCCGAGTTGTTCGAGGAGCGACTATGAATAAAAATAAATTGGTATCGACTTGGACCATGACAACCAGCCTCTCCCCAGCACTCACTAAAATCCTGTCTAGACATTACATGAAGTCTGCTACCCTCGTCCCCGGTAGGCAGTTGACCATGCAGTCCTCACAGCTGTCACAAACCCAGTTATCTATATTCCTAATGATTGAATCGGCCACTACTACTATTCCTGTTAGTTGGGTCTCCTCCCCTGGAGAAGTATCCTCAGTAAAAGAGGATACTATGACATCATCTGAAAGGCAAATGGAGACATGGCCAGTATAACATGCTATGCCAGAGCTCAATAGAGTGGACTAGAGTGGTCCCAGAGACATAGAACTTGCCACAGGAGTACCCTAAGCAAGAGGAAGCCAGATAACTGGGATCTTGCCCATAGGTCCTAACACAAAGCTTCTATGGATCTGGCTGGCTAAGGAGACCAGCTCAGAAAGATTCCCAGGGGCTAGAGACCAGAGTAGGGGCTGGAGCCCAGGGAGGGACCCTGACTTCTGAGGAGGATCACAGCCTGAGGGACTGCTGTGCTACTAAGGTGTGAAGTATCTGTGTGAATTGAAGTGATTTAGTACTTCTACACTTGGGTGAAAGAAATTGATGCATAGACCAGGTTTGGGACTCATCCTGTAGGGACGCATGCCCCAACAGGGCAACATCTTCTGAGCTAGTCATGGGGAAAGGGGGCAAGATAAGACCAAAATGATCTCTCTCAGCCGTCAATATGAGCATATGAGGTGGCAATTACCCTTGCCTCCTATTGAAGTCAATGGCAATTAGGGGTGCCAAAGCACTCTTCAGGATGGGATTGTATGAATCACTCTCTGTGTTTGTCAATACACCTGGAATAACACAGGGGCTTTAATGGGCTACAGCCTTGGGGTCCTGGATTTTGAGAGGCCTCAAAATATCGTTCTCCTTCTCCCTCTCCCATTGGATGGTGTCTCACCTCCACTTATCGTAGGGTGATTTCAGAAAAGACACTCTCCACCCACCCCACTATACATGTTACAGGGCTGCAGTGTTATCCTATGGGTGCCCTGTAACATGTATAGTGGGTGGGAAGTGGGTGGAGAGTGTCTTGTCTGAAAAAAACTATAGAGATGCTGGCATCCAGGCCCATTTGAAGGTAGTGGGGGTGGGAGAAGCAGCTCCTTGGAGCATGCAGCAAGTATTTACAGAGATGACTACTCAAAACAAGCCAGGAGCAGCAGAAATAGAGAGCATCCTGGGGACCCTAGTGAATGCAGGGCAGGAGAGGCCGGCTGGGATAAGTCTTGATTTCAGGGGTGCTGCTTCTTCTGCTGAGTGGCTGTGACTGGAACACATAGGAGGTGGGGTGTCAGGAGAGACTGGCTCAGAGCAGACTTGGTTCCTAGGGATCTGGGGCAGGTTGGCCCTTGTGGTCTGTGATTGTGGTGTTAGCTCTGGTGGGTGGCTTTGGCTGGGAGGCAAGAGCAACAGGGAATACTGTGGGGAGCCCAGGTGGCATGGGGCTGGAGACCCAGGCCCCCATCAAGCTTAATCCAACCCTGCATATACCTAAAAACCTCTCTTTCT
Organism: Sphenodon punctatus; assembly: GCA_003113815.1. Lineage (NCBI taxonomy): Eukaryota > Metazoa > Chordata > Lepidosauria > Sphenodontia > Sphenodontidae > Sphenodon > Sphenodon punctatus. Next base: position 2,871,083 of record QEPC01001665.1, on the reverse strand, counting down.
TGGACACATTCAATTCTTCTGAATGTTCCAGTGCTTGGCATACTTTGCTCCCCTCTCTCCCTGCTTTACAGATGCTGTAATAATCCTGTCCATGGACGCTTGGAGATGCTATGGAAATGTATCGCTAGCCTTTAGCGATGGCAGCTGTCAGCCAATCAGATTGTTCTCCCAGCCCAATATTCTGAGCCCCACAGAGCTTGTGTTTGTTGGACTGTTCCATTTGGGTGGGAAGAGTGGGAAATACGTTCCATATTAATCTTCATTTCAACTAAGTAGTTTTAGTTCATGCTTTATTATGGTACTTTGTAACAATGCATCAGTAACAGCGGACCCTGGGGCAGTGCTCGCATGTGGCAGGCTGAGTGTCTGAACTGCTCCCAAGACTGACTAATCATACAGAATGAGGCACTCCCTGGTGCACCATCTGAATTTATAATAGCAATTTATATGGGGGCCTGAAGCAGGCTATGTATTTGGTCTGGGATGCAGGGGTTGGGTTGGGTTGGGAAAGGGGAATGCTCGTTCTTTATGCTGTCCTCTCCTTGATTATATTTATTTTCTTAGTTTGCCAATATGTCTGCCTTAAAATATAGGTATAGCAGAGAGAATAAAAATGCATACCTTGATGGATTACAGCAGTCACCAGTCAAGCGTTACCAACTGAATGTATGTCTTAATAAGGCTCACTAAAAAGTCCTTCTTATCCATCCACATGGTCTTCATTGTGACCTTGACCATGACCTTTCACTATTTTATCCCTGAAGACAGGTGAGCTTTGCAGCATGTCACCAAATCCAAGGTAGGGACAGAGTTCTACAGTCCCATTTGTGTCACTGAGCTCATCCTGCCTGCAGCTTCATCTTGGTTATACCACCCAGGAAGGGTACGTTGGATGATCTCAATTATTGTTGTGTCACCTGAACTGAGACACTCATTAGATGAGATCCAAACCATTTAATACTTTATAAGTCAAAAGAAATGCCAACCTTGTCCCCTGTAAATCAGCTGGTGGTCAGTGCAGATCAGAGAGCAAAGGCATAGTGAGCTTTCTGCAGGAAGCTTTGCTTAGTAAGGAGGGAGCTGCATTCTGTGCTTCCTAGATGGTTTGCCGAAGTAGGTTTTTTTCTAAGGGGCCTGCAGTAAATTGGTCAGAAAGGGTGCAGCCACACGAGCTGCAGAGGGCCTGATCCCCATGTGCCCCTGAGGCGGGTGAATGCAGCCACCACACTGCAGGACCAGCATGGGGAGTAAGGCAGATGGTTTCCCCCCATCCCTTTAGGGAAGCCGGGCAGGCGAGGGGTGGGCCAAGGTGCCTGCCAATGAGTAGGCTCCTGGCCTTGCCTCACCTGCCTCCCCCAGATCAACTGCTTTCCCACCCCCAGCCATGACGTGGCTGCGCATGACTGGAGCAAGTGGCTGCTGCTCAAAGCCCCTCAACGGACCTTGCTACAGGGCAGATGGTGACTGGGCAGACGAGCTGCTGCACTTTGGGCAGCCCAATCCCATTTTAGGTTGGTCTACTATGTGCTGTGTAGCCTTTTTCCGAGAATGCAGCATGTAGCAACCCACCCTGAAGCAGGGGGAACATCTGGCAGCCACCAGCCATATAATGCACTGCATTGTGTGATAAGGGCTGCCCGGGTGGGGTAAGGATGCTCAAGGCACAGTACATAAGAATATAAGCAGTGCTGTATTGGGTTAGACCAATGGTCCATCAAGCCCAGCATCCTATCTCCGACAGTGGCCAATCTCTGTCTCTAAGGAGAAGTACCCAACAGGTCACAATGGGCAATCCATTCTCTGTTGTTCCAGCCCCCAACAGTAAGAACTTATGTTCCCAAAATCTACTTGGCTAATAGCCATTAATGGACCTATCCTCCAAGAACTTATCCATTCCCTTTTTTAAACCAGCTACACTACCAGCCATGACCGCTTCCTCTGGCAGCAAATTCCACAACTTAATTGTGTGCTGAGTGAAAAAATACTTTCTCTTATTTGTTTTAAATCTGCTGCCAGTTAATTTCATGGCATGTCCCCTTGTTCTAGTACTGTTAGAAAGGGTAAATAAACACTCCCTATTTACATGTTCCACACCACTCATGATTTTATAAACTTCTATCATATTCCCTCTTGAAGCTGAAGAGCCCCAACCTCTCAAGCCTCTCTTCATATGAGAGCCTTCCATACCCTTGATCATTTTTGTTGCCCTTCCCTGTACTGTTTCTAGTTCTACTATGTCTTTTTTGAGATGGGGCAATCAGAACTGCACACAGTACTCGAAGTGCAGCTGTACCACAGATCTATATAGAGACATTATGATATTTTCAGTTTTATTTTCTATTCCTTTCCAAATTATTCCTTACATTCTGGGGGAGGTTTTGACCACCGCCGCACACTGAGCTGAGGATTTCAATGTGTTGTCCACAATGACTCTAAGATCCTTTTCCTGAGTAGTATTTCCTAATTTAGAACCCAGCACTGTGTACATATAGTTTGGGTTATTTTTCCTTATGTGCATCGCTTTGCACTTGCCCATATTAAATTTTATCTGCCACTTAGATGCCCAGTCATCCAGTCTCACAAGATCCTCCTGCAATCCTTTGAAGTCTGCTCGAGTTTTAACTACCTTGAATAACTTTGTGTCATCTTCAGATCTGATCACCTCACACTTTACTCCCTTCTCCAGATCATTAATGAATATATTAAATAACACTGGTCCCAGTACAGAGCCCCGAGGCACTCCACTAGTTACTTCTCTCTCCATTGGGAAACTGACCATTTAGTCCTGCTCCTTGCTTCCTATCTTTTAACCAGATGCCGATCCACAACAAGACACTGCCTGTTATCCCATGACTCTTTAATTTCCTCAGCTCACCCTTATCCACATAGTTATTTACTCCCTCAAAAATTCCAATATATTAGTGAGGCATGACTTCCTTTTCCTAAATCCATGTTGACTCTTCTCTATTAAGCCAAGTTTATCAATATGCTCAATAATTCTGTACTTAACCGTTTCCACCAGTTTTCCCAGCATTGACGTCAGGTTCACGGGTCAGTAGGCATCTCGTGTGGCTGCACCCATAGTGTATCCGTGGTTCTGCACCTTGATACCATCAGCCCCACTCCATTGCAAGATCAAATAAGGGGAGACGGTGGCATTCAAATGGATGAAGATATGTGCAGAATAGACTTTCCTTTGTAGACTGGGGACAGCTGTAGGGATCTCATTTGGCAAATAGAGGGTTGACTCTTACTTTTTCTCTCAGGTGAACTGGCAGCAGGAATGGAGACAAAAGGTCCAATTAGGCATTGTTCAGAGGAGAACCAGGGAGCTCTTGGTTGTTAGAAAGGAGAGAGGTGCTGCAGAAGACAGAGCTGTCCCCCCAATTAGCATCAAAACTATATACTTTCTATTTATTTAGGCACCCTTCCCCCCTTTAAACTATCTATTCACAAAAACTCAGAAGAGAAGAAACATACTGGCCCACCTGATTACAACTTGCTTGTTCTGCCAATCTACAGAGGCACAGAAGCACCATTAGCTGTCACTATTCCCTTTCCTTAGTCTGAAGGACAACTGAACTAAACCAGGATTGTGGCTGCTTATAAAGCCTCCTGCAGCTAGTGCCTTACCTTTGTGATGTCATCATCCTCAGGGTGCCTCATTCCAGCTGGTTGCTGTAGAGATGATGATGTCACAGACAGAGAATGGCATCTTGAAACAAGGAGCAAACATCAGGGCTAAGTGCATTGCAGAGCAGAAAAGATCTTGTTCCTCACGCAAACAAATGTCCATGAAAATATGGAGCATGAGCTAGAGTTAGGTGGTGCACATAGGGTAATACCTAGATGGCACAGTTGGGCAGAAGAGGGACAGAAGCTTTCCAAGGGCTTTCCAGTAGGCACCAATGACTGTGCTCAATTTCGAATGGGCAGATGTCCCTGTGTGCATTCCAGTGTCAAGGGGAGAGCAGAAGTTTTGCAAGAAAAAGCATTGTACAGTTGTTACTGAGATAAAAGAACATTACTCTAGTTTAAAAAGGGATTGGATAAGTTCTTGGAGGATAGGTTAATTAGTGGCTTTTACCCAAGTAGGTTTTGGGGATGCAACCTCTTACTATTAGGAGCTGGAACAACAGGGAATGGATTGCCCATGGTAGCATGTTGGGTACTTCTCCCAAGAGACAGAGATTGGCCACTGTCAGAGACAGGATGCTGGGCTTGATGGACATTGGTCTGACCCAGTATGGCACTTCTTATGTTCTTATGTTCTCACTCCACTCAGTGCCTTCTGGCGTTTGGAGAATCTTCTCCTTGATGAGGGGCTCTACATAAGATACAGTAACTTATTTGCAGAACAACACAACCTGAGACGGGTATTGTCTGCCACAGAGGAGAAATGGCTAGGACAGTATCCCAAACATTTTATAATACTAACATTATAGATCTTACCCTTCCTAGTTTCCTACTGCTGTTATAAAACTATTTGATTTCACAAGATGAGCAGGTCTGAGCCTGGCTGGCTTCTGAATAGGATAACCAGGAGAAAATTAGACGTGGTAGTCAGGGACTTTTCTCTCTCTGTGCCAGTGATTGTCATTTCCCAAGGAGCTGCTGCTGGGAATGGCATGAATTATTCTGTAGAGCAGAAGTTCCCTAACTATGGGTTAAGAGCCCAAGAAGGTCTTGTCACTTAAGCATGGAGGCATAATCTTGACGGATGTTTGATACACTTTCTGTCAGGACCTGGGTTGTAAACCCTCACCCGCAGGGTTTCTGGAGTAGTGGCTGGGCCTGCTGAATCACCTCAGGCCCAGCCACTCCCTCAGGGGATCTCTCTGCTGGCCCTGGCAGCCACATGCTTTCTCCTGTCTCCAGCTCCTGGCATGCCTCTCAGGTTCCTGGTGTGGTTGGTGGCAGCAGCAGGAAGCTGGGTGGAGCAATTCTCTCATTTCTCTTCCTGCCTTTGTTTCCAGCACCAGTCCTTGCTCTTGTCCTGCCTTGTTCCCAGTTCTGCCTCTCTTCTAGCCCTCAGCCGTAGTCTTTTCTCTTCCTATCTTGTCTCCCAGTCTGAGTCCCCAATCATGATTCCCCATTCTGGCCCTGATCCTGTGCCCCATCCCCAGCATCTGGCCACATGCTGCATAGCCCCTCACTGCAGGCTTCTGACACTTTCTGTGTCTTTGTTGCTGTTTGGGCTCATGAAATTATATTTAAATCTCAAAATGGGGTCATGCAGGCTAAAAGGTTGGGAACCGTCCACAGCTGTAGGGTTTTTTTCTTTCTTCTGAGTTGGTTCTAGGAGGCACTGTAAATCTATGGCTGAGATGTAGGCTTGCATCTCCATAAGACAGTGAGTAAGCATCATGCCACTGTAATACCCTCAAAATATTTTCATTAGCAAACAATTTTTTTAAATGTGTAAATACATAGTTGAGCCTTCTCCAGTTAACATATATGCTCCCTCCTGCATTTTCACATTTTCTGCAGTCATATGTCATTCACACTTAAGGCCTTTTCACACAGTCACACCCCCCCCCCCCCGCAACATGCGGTGGGTGGGTGTGTGTGCGCGCTCCCACGCTCCACCCATCTCCACCCTCCACCCACCCTCAGAGCAACAGGCTCCAATGCTGGTTGCTCCGTGTGTGGAGATGGGTGTACACCCGTGGGAACAGGCGCACACCCACCTCCACCCACCACAGGCGCACATCCATCCCCCCACCCATTGCTGCCTGTTTGAAAAGTGCCTTATCCTCTCTTACACATGCAAATTTTCTCATTCACACACTTTTGCAGTCAAGCACACACATCAGGCTTACATCCTCACACTCGCTTGCACGCAATCACACGCATTGATCGAAACACCCTCACTAACCAAAATGTTTCATTATACAATATCATTCACACTATGCAAGGCTTTATGTGTAGCTATTAAACAAGTGAAATTGAGCGTGCTAGGAGGAGGTGGAAATGGATTGCAAATCAGGAGTAAAGAGATACATCCTGTGTGTCGGCCAGAATAATTTCTGAACCTGGACCTCCTGCTGGAGTGAAAAATGACGTTTACAGGAGAAAGGCTTAGAACTAATCCCCTGAAATGATGGTAAAGTGAATTCTTTCCAGCCTCTGCTGTGATTGCTCTTTCTCTGTCTGTTGTTCCTTATTATTGTAATGAGTTCTGCTCTCCAAAATGGCATAAGGTCACCATCCAGATAAGATCAGTTTTGTCTGGCACAACTGAGATGATCCAATCGCAGTTTGGACTGCAGCTTCTAAATTCACCTTGGGCATTAACTTCTGGGCAAAAGACACCAAAAGTGCTAACTTGGCAAAAGGAAAAAAATTGGGCAGGGTGATAAATCACCCTATTGCCCTTGTTGCACAGTCTTCTCTGTGATAGCCTAGTGGCAATTTGCCTTGAGCCTCATCTCCATTAAACCCAGGTGTAGTGGTCCTTCTGTAACATCCCACCTTCCACTTCCACACAGGCACTTGACTGTCAATGTTATATCAGAAGTTCAGAAAGCCTAAGCAGAAAGCCCTTGAGCACTGTAGGGAATAAGTGTGCAATAGAGACCCCTAGAGCTGTGGTTCTACTTTTGGGGCTCAGGACCCATTTGTAAACCTTGATGATCTGTCATGACGCAGTAAACATGCAGTGTAGCATCAGTGACATTCTATTTGTGACTTGTTGGCAATTTCCGGTGACCAAATTTTGTGTTGTATGCCACTGAGAAACACTGACCTAGGAGCTTAGACAGTGGCTGAATAAATCTTCTCTATCCTAGTAATCTCTATAGTTAAAGAACACAATTTCAGTGTATCTTAACTTCTTTTCTAAAGTCTGTTTTTTTTCCTGAGGAAAAGTGTCAGACAGACAGGTCTGGAGACTGAAGTTCTCTACAGAACAAGGGAAGCCTGGCCAGTAACAAAAGGAAACTTCAGCTCTATTCACTTTATGCAACACTCTATGAAAGTGAGACCACACCTGCCCTGGCCCCCGGAAGAACCAGCACTGGCTAAAATTGTAACTTTGCTTCATTCCTCTCCTGCCAATACTTACATGAATGGTTTCCACTAGGGGCGGGAAACCGGTAAAATCCGGTATCCGATAATGCCGGTACTGGGCGTACCGGCATTATCGGATTCGACCCGGTAATCCGGTCCGGGGTACCGGATTCCGGGTACCGGATTTTTTTGCATTGCAGCCATTTAAAAATGGCTGCAATGTAAAAACTTCAAGCCCCAAGTTAAAAAAAACAAACCCTCCCCGAGTCCAGGCTGCGCGGGTGGAAGGGGGGACACCCCCCACCCACCCTGCCCAGCCTGGATTTTTGTTTAAAAACAGACTGAGAGGCGAGCCCACCCCCCAGCACCAGCGGCCGCGGCGTCCCCGCAGCCGCCGGTAAGTATGACCCGATCC
>QEPC01001665.1:2800664-2853311 GCA_003113815.1 Sphenodon punctatus | reverse complement strand
CCGTTCAGACGTTCAGGGCCCTTTGGCCCCACGGGGGGGTTGAGCGTGGTTCAGTGTGGTTGAGCGTGATCTCGTAACGTCTGAAATCACCCTGGGTGAGTCCTTTGTTAATGCAGCCTCATAAAAGAGGATCTCTGCTTTCATTTAAACAAACAAACAAACAAACAAACAAACAAAATCCCCCTCTATTCAAACCTTTTCTTGTGAAAGTCTGGAGAACCTAGCAAATGCAAACTGATTTTTGAGGAATAGATTGGTAACATGGAGACGATATAGTTTTGCCCAAGGAATGCCACATGATTCACCCACTGATCTGTTTCTTTTTGCAGAAATCCTTGTTAAAATGTTGCCATCATTTTGTGTCAGAGAGGATAACAGAGTTGGAGTTGGTAGTGGAGCCTTATTAGAGAACAGTTTTCCTCTTCCATATACTAATGGTTTGTAGATTTCAGGGCTGCCGTGGGGAATGACTGTGGGAAGAAGGAATTAGAAGGAACTGCTGGGCAGAGAAACTTCAACGCTTATTCTCTTGTGCTCTTAACACTAGGAGCATTACTCTTCTGTAGTTCACAATTGCTTCCCCCATCTTGTTACACTACTTCACTCCCTGGCGCAGGTCTGCCCTGAAGCATTAAAGTTGCTTCTCTGCTCTGCTCATATGTTCCCTCTGTACTCTCTTGATGTTGTGGCATCTGACTACAACCTATACTTGGAAGTTTAGAGTCACTAATCTGTAATGTGTACAGCAAAGGGATTTCTAGAAACAAGAAAATGAATAAGAAAAACCTACTGACATCTTGCAAGCCATTGTTTTTATTATTATTTTTATTTATTATTTACACATTGTCAGCAATATGCCTGGCATTGAACAGCTGTGATTAGAGAGAGGTTCCTGCCCCAAAGGGCTTACAACATATAATGGACAAATGAGGGTGGAGAACAAGATAAAGGATACATTCAAGAAGCGGATAGGTTGCAGGTGCATGTGCTCAGCTGAGTGCAAGGGAAGGGAAGGTGACCCATTACACAGATCTGAGTAGTACTGGGCCACCAAGGCTATGGCCTTTTAAAAACAGGCATGACTTAGGGGGTGGGTCTGTATGCACTGCGTGGGATGGCCGCAGACTGCCCATGCATGTTGGGTGAGTGGGGGGTGGGATTCAAACAGGCCAAGGATGGGGGGGTGCCCCTACCCATGCAAGTTTTTGCATGCTCCCACACGGGCCATCCCAGACGTTCCCCTGACCCCCCAAGAGTGGGCAGTGCGTGGATTACGGAAGCACACACACCCATGTTGTCCTCAGATGGGTGTGTGGATACATGTGGGATGAGTGGACCTGCCGGGGTTTGTCTTGTCTAAAAACGGCTTATGAGACAGAAAAGATAAAGAAGAAAGGGTCCATGAGCCAAATTCTAGGGCTAAAGGTGGAGTAGCTCCACTGGAGCAGATGAAGTGATTCCTCATTCACTCCAATGCAACTGAGATGAAATCATCCTCTGATCCCACCTCTCTACTAGGGCCATTTGTATATGTTACTGTTGTCTTTGCAAGGTTGTGACACAACTTTCTTTTAAGCATTAAACACTTGATGATGCCTCTCTGTTTAATCATTGTCATCTGAATAGAGTCCATCACTATCCGTCCTTCTCAGCATACATCTGAATTTGTTAGGAGATGTGGGAAATTTAAAACCTGTGCAGCTATTTCAGTCTTTTACACAGCTAATTCACCAGTGAAGTTCTTCTGTGTTTTCTAGTGACTTCTGCCCTGGGAAGTCCTGCTCTGAACTATTATTTAGTACTTCTGTGTGGCTGTTACACACCTCAGAGGCAAGTGGATTTCTGCAATGGGAAAAGTGATCAATAGGTTGTGTATATAATATTTTTTATTTATTATTGTGCCCTGTGCGTATGCCTGGTACTGTGCAAAGTGTAGAGAAAGGTGTGTGTCTCAATTTGTTCTAAAGATCCATGAGAGAAGGAATGGCAGATATGTTTCCATCTATCTCTATGGTAAATGTGTTTGTAAAGTGCCTGTCATTGTAGTATCTAGGCATTGTACACAAATTATAGAAAAATATAGGCTCTGTCCAGAAGGGACAGTCACTTCTTCATCCTATTTGTGTTTGGTCTTTTGCTTTTACCATTGAGCATGTGGCTTGGTTTCCTTTTCCTTTGGTTCTCTAGGGCAGGCTTTGGTGAAGCTATCTCAGTGAAATTAAGGTGAGACGTTTCCTGATCACTATGTGGAGGTAAGCCCCATTCATGCATCATCTTTATCTTGCTCAAACACCCATACACACTAGAAAAAGTCTCCAAGTGGAAGAGATTGTTAATTAGCATTATTTTATTTACTGCGTGTTAAGTACCAGTGACGATGATAATGATAATTCATAATGCTTAGTTGCTTACAGTTTTTTCTTCCATAGACCAAAAAGCATTTAAAACACATTATTTTCTCCAATGCACAGAGGAAGAAATGAGGCAAAGCAGGTTCTGCTGACTTTCTAGGGTGACACAGCAAGTCAGTGTCAATGCCAGGAACAGAACTCACATCTGTTCAGTCCCAGGTGTATGCCTTATCCACTGGAACATGTTGCTTGCTTGGCTGTACAAAACAAAGAACAGAAACATTCCCTGCCCCATGGAGCTTACAGTCTCTCTGAGGCAGACACACATTCTTCTCTGAGAGGCAGAAGACCTGGGGGAAGGAATCAGATTCAAAGTTGTTTATTGAAAGCAGTGTTTATATTGAGTGGAATAGATTAGAGTTTGAGAGAGAGATTTTAATAAGAAGGGTGAACTGGAATTGTGGGTGATTCTTGCTTTTGGACAGGGCAGCATGGAAGAAGACTTAAGAATGGGAATGGGAGAAGGGAACTGAAGGGGTGATAAGATCCAGGATGTAACTGCAAGCCATGTTCATACAGCCGAAAGCTAGAAGAAATCAGAAGTGGCCATGATGGTTATGCAGAGATCTCAAAATAGTATTATTTTTCTCTGTGGAGACAGAAAGTGAATTCTTCTTTATGTATGGTGTTTTCTAATTTCATATTGTTTTGTAGAAATGTTCGCTTCTTTGGGTATTTTCAGACGTTACGAGATCACGCTCAACCACAGACAATCCCCATGTGGTGGAGAATGGTCCCGTAACGTCTGTTTGATCCCCGCCAGATGTTCACTACAGTGAACCACCAGCAGGGATCAAAATAACTACGCTTTCGAGGATGGTCCGGGGACCATCTCCGAAAGCATGGTCAAAGTGATTCCCGCCGGTGGTGAACACCCAACGGGAATCACTTTCTGCCCTCAACAGACGTGGCGTTACCACGCTCAACCACGGCGGGATTCACCGTGGTTGAGCATGGTAACGTCTCGTCTGGCCCCTGACCACGGCCTGGAATCAGCGGCCATGCTTGCCACTGATTCTGGGCCATGGTCATACTTTGGCGGGCGGGTGGGCGCCGCAGCCGCATTGGCTGCAGCGCCCGCCTGTCTCCCGGAGGGAAAGCGGCCTCAAAAGCGGGGGTGGGGGTTGTGCGGCCGCACGTTGCACCGTGCAGCCCCGTCCCCTCCCCGATTCCCCAGTGGAATCTGCCAGCTCGTCTGTTGACGGGCCAATCTGATTCCGCCGGGGAATCATTTGGGTGATTCCGTGCTGGGGCCAATAGGGCCGCTGTCACGTCTGAAATCACTCTTTGTGTTGAACATGGGATGTTGTTTTGTGATGTCTGCTGATGTCCATGAGAATGGGAGAAGGGAATGAGGGGGAGGAAGAGATGCAGGGGCAGGGTAACTAAAGAACACATCAAAAATACCTGACTAACTGGACTGAATTTAAGTCAGTAGGGCCTGACAAACTGCATCCTAGGATCCTAAAGGAATTATCTAAAGAAATCTCACAGCCACTAGTAATTACCTTCTAAACCTCATGGAAAACAGGCGAGATACCACAGGACTAGAGAAGAACAAACATAGTTTTTTAATTTTAAAAAAGGTGGAGAAGGAAGTCTTGAGAATCATAAATTAATTTCTGCCTTATTTCAGAACCCGGGAAGATAGTCTCTCATACTCTAAAACAATCAATTTGTGAGAGTCTTGAGGAAAATGGGATTATTATTAGTAACCAACATGAATTTGTTAAGAACAAATTATGCCACACCAATCTTATTTCCTGATATAGGAATAAAAAACAGATGCACAAGAATAAAATGGGACAACTGGAGTAGTACTGCAGAGAAGGAACTGCGTGTTAGTGAGGATGAACTGAACACAATGCTGTTGGAATAGAGGCACATGTCATTTTTGGCTGCATCAACAAATGTTGTGCATTCAAACTCAGTATGAAATGGTCTTCAATTATCATGGCCACCCATAGAGCACACCTGTAGCCATGAAACATGTATAATAAAATGTAACACCCATTTTATCAGTGTTAGAGCGTCTGTGTGAAAAGGGCCTATATTCGGCATTGGTGAAACCATAGCTGGAATATTGTTCCGTTTGGGGCACCACTCTTCAAAAAGGAAATAGACAAACTGGAGAGGATTCAGAGGAGAGCAACCAAGATAACAAAGGAGGTAGAATGCAAGCCATACAAGGCAAGACTGAAGGAATTGGTGTAGCCTAGATATATGAAGGCTAAAGTGGGACATGATAGCAGTTTTCAAATGCCACAAAAAGGCTGGAGAAAACTTGTTCTCTGCTGCCACAGAAGATGGAACAAGTGGAAATGGGATTAATTTGTAACCTGTAGCAACGTATATTTGGGTTAAACATTAGGAAAAATTGCCTAACTGTAAGAACTGCTCGAAGAGGTTGTGTAGAGGTGTTGTGGAATCGCCTTTCTTGATTCCTTGTAGTACTGGTCTGAGCGTGGGGTCAGAAGAAGTGGGGAGTGGGACATTTGGGGTATGCTGGTACTGTCCGTGGTGTTGTGGGCAGTAACATGTGGCAGGATGGTGTAACATTGGCATTAACTGACAATTGTGCTGACACGCCTGGAAGGAAGCTCATAGTTGAAAGAAGGATGCTTGAAAGGAAGATAAGTATGGACAGAGGTGTAAACATACTGTTGCTTGGAGGGTAAAGCTTTAAGATGGACAAAAGTCAGATGTATTTCTAGGGAGACTTATGTACAGAAAGGTCCACACTGTATTGACTTCAGTAGTAGTGCAGAAAATATGAGGCAGCACAGAATATGACCTGGAATGACTAGCTGACTTGGGTAAAACTTAAGTTAAAAAAGTTTTGATCTAAATCTAATATACATGTTTTCACTGAGTTAGAAAAAAAAATAATTCTGCAAAACTCAGCTGTTCTGGATCAAATCCTGTTCTTTTTTACTTATGCGAGTAGACTTTACTCATCTGGTATGCTTTGCCTAATTCAATGTGCCATACTCACAGGGTTGCCAGCCTCCAAAGTTCAAAAATAATGAGTCAGACTTTCCAGAATCAAGAAATAAGTGTAAAAATTATGAATCATTTAAAAAATAATAAATATTGGGTTCTTTTTTTTTTTGTCTCCTGGTTTTTGAGCCTTCAGGACATGCCATAGTTATATTTTCAAGCTTTTTTCTGCAATCACAGGGGCAAGAAGCTTGCTTTTTTGAATGAAAGCTGAGAATCTCACAATTTGGCTTGTGATTTTAAGATTTAAGAGGTTTTTGAATGTATCCCCATCCCTCCTCTTGTTGCCCCTCCACTTGTCCATTCTAGATTATTTTCTTGCAGCAGTAGCTGCAAGAAAGTTAAAGGCAGAACTGCTCTCCATTATAAACAGGGGACTGCTGAAGCCCCAATATTGAGGAAACTGCTTGAGATACAGTTCTGAATATTTATCCATGGCTTATATTTATGGGGACCATCATAGGTGCAAAGTTTATAAAAGATCCAGCCAGAAAGTCAAAAGTTATAATTGTTTAAAAGTTAATTGGTTGTGGTCAAAATGCACAGCATCCTGATGATTTTCAATCACCAAGATCTCCTCCCACCCTGATGAGTTGAGACCCTAGATTTCACAGCCTTGGAACTTGAGATCTGGATCAAGTGCTGGTGTAGTGTGATAATGATTGGTGCAGCCAAAACCAAGTTAATAAACATGAAAAAATCAGTTCTGCTAACTGGTGCATGTGCAGTCGAGCAGCCTCTGACTGCCATTTGTGTTGTTAGAAAAAAACAGTATAAAGAAAGTTATGTGACTTTTCACATGGAGTCAGAAGTCTGCAACTTTTCATACAGAGCGAAAAGTATGGAGTGAAAAGTTGCAGACTTTTCACTCTGTATGAAAAGTCTGCAACATTTCACACGGAGTAAAAAGTCTGCAGTGTTTCACACCGAGTGAAAAGTATGGAGTGGAAAGTTACAGACTTTTCACTCTGTATGAAAAGTTGCAGACTTTTCATACGAAGTCAGAAGTATGGAGTGAAACGTTGCAGACTCTATGAAAATGTTCAGACTTTTCATACGGAGTGAAAAGTACAGAGTGAAAAGTTACAGACTTTTCACTCTATGAAATGTGCAGTCTTTTCATATGGAGTAAAATGCACAGCACAGCACAGTAATGGTGCCTCTATGGCCCTTTAAAAAAAAAAAAATTTATTTAAAATTTATATCCCGCCCCTCCTGCCCACAGGGCAGCCCGGGGCGGCAAACAACATTAATTAAAACAGTATAAAATTTTAAAACAATTTAAAAATACAATATGTGGGGAAAACCCCCACCCCTACCCCTTGCCAAAAGCCTGACGGAACAGCCAGGTCTTACATATACGCCGAAACAGCAGGAGAGTGGGAGCCAGCTTTTCACACACAAATTATAATTTGATGACAAACTATTTTTTCAAACTGCCTTAACTCTGTCCTTTTGCTCAGAATTGCATTGTGTACAACTGATTGTATAAAGTTGTCTATGCTGACATTGTCAACAGTTCATTGTATAACGTATATACAATTTTTATATATGTAAATGACAGTTAAGGCAGTTTGAAAAAATTGTCATCAAATTATGATAATAAAGAAATTATCAATAAAAAATAATGTGATAGTTTAATTAGTGATAAATAATAAGAGTAAGTATGTATGGTAAGGAATTAAGTGTATATATTATGTTAATGTTGATGATAAATTATGGAATATAGATAGAAAATCTGTAAATAATTGCCACTGTAAATAATTGCCACTGGCCACTCTGCCTGTTCTCCTGCAGCTGCCACTGGGGAGGTAAACAAATTAAGGGATCTTGCTTATGCTTATCATCCCCCCAGACTTGATGATCAAACTTTGCCCATACTGCTCTATGCAGGCGATACAGTTTTACTGTCTCAAACCACGATAGGTCTAACCATAACTGCTGTTCAGCTGAATTTTTGTCGGTAAATTATGGGAAAACCAAGGTGTTAGTTGTTAGTTGTGCTCGAATTCACCACTCCTGGAGTATGGGCGACCAGAAAATAGAACAAGTCTGTTGGCATAAATACCTAGGAGTCATCTTTTCAAGCTCATTTTCTTGGTGCCCTCATATTAGGACTGTAATAGATCAGGCTAAAAAGAATGTCAAAGCAATTCTTTCCATCTTCTATTCTAAAGGAGGCAAAATGGTAGTCCCGGCCCTAAAGGTTTTTACAGCCAAAGTTTCAGGCCAGATGCTATATATGCTTAGCCCTTTCTCAGAGCTGGAATTGGTTCAGAATTATTTCCTGAGAGCAGTTTTGGGTGTTCCTAAAGCTATGCCTACAGTACTACTTTGTTGGGAAACTGCCTCCAGACAAGTTGCTTTTTCAGCTAAATTTGCTATAATAAAATTTTGGTTATGCCTAAAGTGGAACCCCCGGAACACCTTGGTGAATTTTGCTATTTTGCCACAAATTTCTGGCCCATGGTAATTTGGAAGTTCTATGCTGCTTGGGTCGTTGGACTTTTCAGAGTTATACTTGTTGTCCTTGCCCATTTCCAAGGCAGTGAGTTTGGTGAAAACACAAATTGCCGACCAAGAATTGCAAATTGGTAGAGAAGCCATAGGTTTGCAAAAAATTGTCTCTTTATATAATTTGTACTCAGTTCCCTCTGGGGGTGCGGGGTATTTGTATGACATGTTTGAGTGGAAATTACAACTTGTGTTCACACTGGCAAGATTTAATCTCTTACCATCTGCAGTTATTGATGGCAGATATCAGAAGGTCCCCTATTCTCAGAGATTATGTCCCTTTTGTGAGTTGGGGAGGGTGGCATCTTGGCCCATGTGATTTTCGATTGTTCATTATATGTTGCAGCCAGAGAGAAACTTTTGGCTCCGTTAATTAGTAACATATCATCAGGTAGCCAAGGTGACACCATGTTATACTTGCTGTCCGATACAAACTCTTCAGTATCCTTTGTTATGTCTAAATTTATTTTTGTTTCCTTTACAACAAGGAGATTGGTGGCAACTCTGTGAGGATAAATGTCATTTCAGATGTTTGGTGGCTGTTTTTTGTAAATTTATATGTTTTTATTTATTTATTTATTTATTTATTTAATGGATTTCTATACCGCCCCATCCTGCAATGCAGCTCGGGGCGGTTTACAACAATAAAAACAATTTAAAACTTTTAAAATACAAATATAAAACATATAAAACAGGGCAACATACAATAATGAGTAAATAAAAGGTGGGGGATTAAAAATCACCCCCCCCCCCCCTCCCTCCCAAAGGCCTGGGCAAACAGCCAGGTCTTACAGTTTCGCCGAAATATCAAAAGGCTTGGGGCCAGGCGAGCTTCCTCCGGAAGGGAGTTCCACAGCCGCGGCCCTACCACCGAGAATGCCCGCTCCATCGTGGCCCCCCGCTTAACACGGGGGATCTCCAGGAGGGCACCCCCGGCAGACCGCAGGAGTCGTTCCGGGGCGCGAAGGGCGAGGCGGTCCCTAAGGTAAGAGGGGCCAAGGCCGTATAGGGCTTTATAGATCATTACTAGGACCTTGAACTTGGCCCGGCACACTATCGGCAGCCAGTGCAGCGCTCGGAGCACCGGTGTAATGTGCTCCCGGCGACCCGTCCCCGTAAGAAGACGGGCCGCCGCATTCTGCACCAGCTGCAGCCTCCGGGCCAAGAACAAGGGAAGCCCCACGTAGAGCGCGTTACAGTAGTCGAGCCGCGAGGTGACGAAGGCATGGATGAGGGAGGCCAGGTCCGGGCCAGAGACATACGGACGCAGCCTACGTACCAGATAAAGCTGGCGGAAGGCAGCCTTAGCGACTGCCTCCACCTGCCGCTCCAGCCGCAGGTCTGCGTCCAATATGACCCCCAGACTCCGGACCTGCTGAGCTACAGGGGGGCAAACCCCCCCAATCAGGGGGGCCACCACCCCCTTCGCCCTCCCCACCACCATCACCTCCGTCTTATCTGGGTTGAGCTTCAGTCTGCTCCGCCGCATCCAATCCGCCACGGCCTCCAAACATTGGGATAGCACCGAGACAGCAGGGTCTGGGTCGGTAGAAAACGAGAGGTACAGCTGAGTATCATCAGCATACTGGTGACATCGCACCCCGAACCCTCTCACGACCTCCCCCAAGGGCTGCATATAGATGTTAAATAATAATGGAGACAAGATCGATCCCTGCGGAACGCCACACGGTAAGGCGCGGGGGCTCGATGTTTCCTCCCCCAACACCACCCGCTGGCTCCTCCCCGAGAGGAATGAACGGAACCATTCAAGAACAGTCCCGTCCAGACCCCCCCGGTCACGCAGTCGTCTCAACAGCAGCCCATGGTCCACGGTGTCAAAAGCGGCCGAGAGATCGAGCAGGATGAGAAATGTCGAACATCCCGCATCCATCTCCCGGCGGAGGTCGTCCACCAAGGCCACCAACGCCGTCTCGGTGCCATAGCCGGGGCGGAACCCAGATTGAAACGGGTCAAGGAGCCCGATATTATCTAGATGACCCTGGAGCTGGAGCGCCACTGCCCGCTCAATAACCTTCCCTAAAAAGGGAAGGTTAGAGACAGGTCGGTAGCTGGCGAGCGCGTCTACGTCCAACGATGGTTTTTTCAGCAGGGGGCGCACCACAGCCTCTTTTAAGCAAGGCGACAACCTCCCCTGCCGAAGGGACGCATTCACCACCCTCGCCAGCACCGTCCCCAACGTCTCCCCGGAAGCTTTTATTAACCAGGACGGGCACGGATCTAGTTGACAACACGTGGCCCTCACAGACCCCAGGACATCCACCACATCGGCTGGCGTCACTTCCTGAAACTCACCCCATAAAGATGGACCAGACGGACCCTCCGCCCCCCCGCGCTCTTCCCCTACTGCTATCAACCCAGCGTCGAAATCGGCCTGAATCCGAGCGATCTTGTCTGCGAAGTAGATGACAAACTCCTCACAGCGGGCCCGGGACAAGTCCCCATCCAGGCGGAGGGAGGCCGGACTAACCAGCCCCCGCACCACCCGAAACAGCTCCGCTGGACGCGACTTCGCAGACGCTATGAGGACGGCGAGGAATTCCTTCCTCGCCGTCCTCACAGCCTCCACATAGGACCGCAAATGGGCCCTATGGAGAAGACGATCGGAGACAGACCGAGTCCGACGCCAGCGTCGCTCTAGCCTCCTGCCCACACGCTTCATACACCGCAGCCCCTCAGTAAACCAAGGGGTCCTGCGGTGACGAGACCGAGGCAGAAGGCGCCTCGGAGCCACCCTGTCAATGGCCTCCTCCAGCAAGATGTTCCAATGCCGGACCAGCTCATCCACAGAGTGACCGTCCACATCCAGGGTAAGCTCCCTCAGGACCTCCTGGAACCGCTGGGGTTCCATCAGCCTCCGAGGGCGGACCATCCTAACTGGTCCCTTCCCCTTCTGGAGGGGGCGCGCTAAAAGACCGGCCTGAAGGAGGTAATGGTCCGTCCACGACAAGGGCACCGCTGTCACCTCCCCCACAACCGGACCCCCCGCCTCAAGGCCAGAGCCGAAGATCAGGTCGAGGGTATGTCCCCCCACGTGGGTCGGGCAGATCACCTCCTGGGACAAGTTCATAGTTGCCATGGCGGCCATGAACTCCCGCTCCGCCCCAACAAGGCCGGCATCGGCGTGGACGTTGAAGTCCCCCAGAACCAAAGTCCTGGGGGAGCCCAACACCACCTCCGAGGCCAGCTCCGCTAGAGCGGTAAGGGATGCCGCCGGGCATGAAGGGGCCCGGTACACCAGCAGCACCCCTAGCTTGCCCCCAGCCAAATCGATCACCACGTGCAGAGCCTCTACACCCACAATCTCCGGCACTGGATACCTCCTAACAGGCCAGTCTTCCCTAAAAACAATAGCTACGCCTCCTCCCCGGCCGCTCATGCGGGGCTGATGCTGCACGGCATACCCAGCTGGAACCAGATCCGCCAAAGTTGGACCGGCCAGATCATCCAGCCAGGTCTCCGTGATGCATGCGAGGTCCACGGCCCCATCCACGATCAGATCGTGGATAATCGGGGCCTTGTTGACCACGGACCTCGCATTCATCAGCACCAGCTGTGATGGCTATGGGTATTTTCAGACGTGACGGGGCGGCATTCACCCCGTCACGGAAACAACCCTTTGATTCCCTGCCGGGATCACTCTGGCATGGCCAGCAGACGTGCCGGGGGATCCTGGTGGGGAATCGGGGAGGGATGGGGCCGCGCGACGCAACGTGCAGCCGCATGCCCCCGCCCCCATGTTCCCCCACTGCCCGCCCTCTGGGGAGACGGGCGGGCGCCGCGGCCAATGCGGCCGCAGCGCCCACCTGAAATAACCACGGCCCGGAATCCCAATGGGGATTCCGGGCCGTGATCACCGTCCAGACAAGACGGGCCCCTTCATCCCCGCCGGGAATCTCATTCACCACGCGATAGGCGCCAGCCCCGTGGGTTCAGCTGATTGCATGGTGAATGTGATTCCCGGCGGGGATTGAGCGTGGGTAACGTCTGGGGAGGAACTTCTGGTTCCCCAACAGACGTTACGAGGGTATTCCCCACCACAGGGAATTGACTGTGGTTGAGCGTGATCTCGTAACGTCTGAAAATACCTTATGTTGCTTTACAATAAACTTGAACTGAACTTAGCTGCCACTATTTAAAGGCCCTGCACTGCCACGCATGCATGCTGGGGCTGCCAACTTTCCTATGTCTGGCATGCTGGGACTACATTTCCCAGCACGCCAGACTAGAAACATGTGCAAGCATATGGCGGTGCATTGCCTTTGAAATTGTCATAGTGGTGGTGGTGGCAGTATCAGGCAGTCATGTGAGGGGGGGGGAGGGGGAGGGAATGTAGTTCATCCCCCCTGTCTAGGTTGCTGCTGAGAGGGCTCGGTTGGGCTGGTGGCAAGGTGTGTGAGTGCTGAGGGGAGCTCTGGCTGCTGGCCACTGAATCCTCTGGCAGCCGTCAATGGCGAAGATAGTGTGTGGGGGACCCTCCAGGGTCAGGGTCAGAGCCCAGGGCGGCCATCCCAGACTGCCCCACGATAAGGCCAGCCCCGATTTCAGTATTCAGTTCACTTCAGTGGTGTTATTCAGTGGGTTTTTTAAATTCTTAAATGTAATTGCCTCATTTTGGACCAGTCGCATTCAACATTTTTAAAAAAGTCACCAAATAGTACTGCTATGTCAGGGCCTGGGTCTGAACCCATGGTCTCTGGGCTGAGTGGTGGTGCAGGGAGGAAACTGCCACCACTTCGTATGCTTCTGTATGAACTGTTTCTCCTGTGTTGTCTGTTCTTTCTCTCTCCTCCTTCTGTTCTGTGTGTGGCCATGCCCACCAACTTCCTGGTTGGCTTCCAGCCTTATATAAGGCATGCTGGGAGCTACAGGAAGATGGTGGAGCATCTGTGCTGTTTGCTGCTGCTGGAGTTCTGGCTTAGAGCTGAAATGAGAATGAAATTAATTCTCATGAGAATCTTGCAGCCATGGCGAGATCTTGCAAAATACTGTGAGAATCTTGAGATTCTCATGAGAAACTCAAGAATTAAAAAAATCTCCCCAAAATGATCTGCGCATGCGCAAAATGGTTGCATATGCGCAGAACAGCCCTGGTGGCCATTTTTGCTTATGCACAGTCCATTTCCCCCCCACTATTTTAAGGTTCTCAAGAATCTTATGAGAATCTTGAGTTTCTCGCAAGAATCTTGAGATGAGAAAATCTCGTCAAGAAGCTTATTCGCGACAAGATTTTTGAGAAGGGCAGAATCTCATTTCAGCTGGCTCACCTTGGATTCCTGCCTTTAAGTCATGTTGTTCCTTATTGTTACTGTATCGTTGTCTCCACTTTCCTTGCTTAGTAGCCTTCATTCCCTCACGTACTGGGTGTGTTTCCTTTCATGGTTCCTATTTTCCACATGAATGCTCCTGTTCCCCTATAGCCTTAGTTCTTACATAGTTCCTCCTTGTGTGTTGATTTCCCTTCTTCACCCCTATAATTTTATGCCTTGCCCTGTATAGATTTGTTCTTTGTATAGTATTGCTTCTCTCCACGCTCTTAGGCATGGACTTGCTTTGTTATGTGGCTGGTTCCACTTCCTTATCTCACATAGGGTAAAAACATATGTGACCGCAGGACAGCAGCAACCCAGCCCAGGGTGAGGTGCCACGGCGGGCATGGTCCAGGCCGGGCCAGACTGAAGAACAAATATGTCCATGGCTGGGGCCCAGGGAGGGCAGGGAGGAACATGAACGTGTGGCTGGCTGGCCCCACCCCCATGCTGCACATAGCACCCTGCCCCCCACCATGACAGGCAATGATAGCCAGCCCTGGTGGTCCCTGGACCCCACCTGGGCCGTGTCTGCCTGCCCGAACAGACATGAACATTCCACAGTAGCCCACTTTGGCTTGGTCAGGTGGGTCTTAGCCTGTGCTGTGACCTTGGAGGTTTTCTGAGCTCAGAGGCCGGACTAGCCACTGAATGGCCCGGGGCAATCCTGGGCCAACATCTGGCGGCGCCTGCCTTCACAGAGGTGTAGGTGAGGTCCGGGCCAGAGCAGGCCACAGCGGGCTGCTGTCATGCCTGTTTTTTACCCATAGTCTTAGTTCCTTGTGGAGTGCTGGATCCCTTCCCTTGCTTCCTGTAGTCTAGGTCCCTGTTTAGTGCTCTGTTCAGTCTGGCTCCCCTTCTGCTTCTTGCTCCATGAAATTTCCACTTAGTCTCTGGTCTCCCTCCTTCTTCCTCCCTTGCTTGTTATTTATTTGTGTCTGTTCTTAGTTCTCCGTTTCCTGTTGGGATTCCTTGTGTAGCCTTCAGGACCCACTGATATCTCTGCCCATCTGGGTTATCTCAGTTTTCCTTCCTACTAGTCTCTGCTTAGTCTTCATTGGTTGCTCCCACTCTTCCCACAGTGCACCTGTTTCCTGTTAAGCCTCATTAGTTCCTCTTCTTTGCCATATTCCTCTGCTGTTTCTGTTCCCCTATTGTACTGCATTGCTGTTGTTTCACCTTCCTTTTGTTACGCTGTTGCCCCTGTCACACTGGTCTTCCTTCTGCTTCTTCTGTTCTATTTCACTTGATTGCCTGGTAGGCGCCTACCTCTGTGAGGACTGTGTCTCCTGTTACAGCAAGGAAGCCCCCTGTGATGCGTTCCGACTGCGGCTTTACTGCATGGCCGGTAAAACATCCTGAGGGGTGTCTAGCTACGCTGCTGTACTACCTGGGTACCTACCTATAGGTGTCTGGGGAACTAACTGCACTGGGTGTTGTGGCAGTTCCATGTTGGGCTGGCCTAGTTTCCCTATCACTCCCCTGAGCCCAATTCTGGCCCATTTACCCTTCCTTAGGTAATGGGGACATGCCTAAATCTGAAACTCTGTATGAAAAACGTCAGATTACCCTACTCACCGGAAAATGGTGAAGCAGATAATAACTGCTACTCATTTTTGTTTTGACAAGTATCCATTTTGGTTACTTTGTTTTTGTGTTGTTTTTTTGTTCAGTTATTTTGGGCTTTTGGCCACTTTGGTATATTTGTTGTGTCATTTTGGCAACATTAGCTGTACCGCGCATGCGCAATTGCCAAAAACGACAAAAAATCTGAAATAACTGAAACGACAAAACAAAATAACGGAAACAGAATACCTGAAAAACTTAATTTGCGAGTACCTATTTCAGTGACAGATGTTATTCAGGCGTTCAGTGAACTACTTGAAAATGGGAATAATACCCGTGGATAATAAATCTGCTTCCTGTTTCGGCACTATTCATTATTATTTATTATTATGTATTTGTATAGTGCCAGCAATGTACCTGACTCTTTACAGTCAGCAATTATAGGTTCCTGCCCCAGCGGTTTTACAATCTGAGAGGCAAGGGAAGAGAGATGAAGGGGAGGGGAACAGAGGGAGAGCCAGATGAGACAGGGAGGGGAAGCCTTTGGTAGCCTTACACTCTCCCAGGGCACACGAGCCACACAATGCAGTGGCTTGTGTGGGTGATGGCAGCCAGATGTTCCCCATGGGGCAGGGCAAAGAGCTGCCTGCTATGTGACGCATCCTCGGAAAAATTCTGAGGACGCGTTGTGGAGCAGCCTCACCTCACATGGGGTAAGGCTGCCTAGGGCAGTGCAACCCATGTGACAGGGTGCACTTGCAACTCTGCAACAGGTGCCAGTGCCCATTACATGCAGCCAAGTCATGGCCAGGGTGGCCTCTCTGTCTATCTGGGTTGATTTGGGGGGGGGGGGGGAGCCCAGAGGCACATGTGTGCAACCCTCACCCCACCCTGATAAACAGCTGATTGGGGGAGGAGGGGCCTAGAAGAGCATGCGCAAGCGCCCCTCTGGGCCCCTCCTCCACAATCAGCAGTTTGTCAGGGTGGGCTGAGGGGTGCATGCATGCTATTCTGAGCTCCCCCTTCCCCTCCAGCTGTTTGCCAGGTGGATCAGTGGGAGGAGGGTAGCCTGTGCTTTTCTGAGGATCCCCTCTCCCCTGATCCACCTGACAGACAGTTGATGGGGTGGGGGGAGGATGGCTGGGGAAGAAGGTGCGTGCTCTTCCCAGGCTCCCTTTTCCCATCAGCTGTCAGCTGGGGGTGGGGGTGTGGAGAAAGGTATGCATGTCCTCCCCCCCCATCAGTGAAGCAGGCAGTGAGCCAATCTGCACCATGTGGCTGGTTTCCTGTGTTTGTGCCGCTGTGTGGGGATTGGGCCCATGGCGCTCATGTAGAGACGCCCAGGAATGCATCCAAGAAGTTGCAGGTACAAATGCTTAGCTTAGTTACAGGGGAGAAGGGGAACCAGAGCTAGGGAAAAGCCTGATGGATGTTGGGTCTAAGGAAGGGAATAGGGTACAGGAGACCCACAGACCTGGCACTGCACTCTCACCCGCCCCGGGGGGACTCCTGCAAAGAGGGATGCTCACAGCTCCCCTGAGAAAATAGTCCCCTCAGGTTAGTAGTTGGCCCAAGAAGCTCTCAAGAGAGCTGAGGCCGTGTCATCATAGGGGGCACGATCAGGGGAGTGTGGGAGCAGACCTCTGTTCTTTTGTGCAGGGGGAATAATTCCCTGCCCCAAAACAATCACCCCCCTCACACACCGTGCTAGAAACAGGGGATGCCCCACGAGTGATCCGAGTGAGGGAATAGGGGCAGCACCAAGGGTACAGGAGCAGATAGGGGTAGTCACTGTCACACTGGGAGGGGAATCAGGGCACCTGGTATAGTAAAGGAAGTGTACTCCACGTGAAACAACCTCACTCACCCTCAACCGCCGCACACTCACCACTCACTCTCCGTACACACACCTTTTGCCTCTCACACTCCACACAGCAATAGTCTGAGCTCCAAGTCTCACGCAACCATCCAGGGGCCAGCTTCACAGTAACCTGATCACCGGCAACGCCGTACTGTTGGTCTTGGCTTAAATGTGCTTGGCTGCGACCCCATGTTGCGCCTGCAGGCGCGCTGAACGCTGTGCTGTTACAGCTGGTCCCGCCTTCTCTTCTGATTGTTTGGCTGCTGCTTCGACGTCTTGCCCCAGCCCCGCCTCCAGGTTTAACGGAGCCTCAGGGGCTTGTTGTACCCCCGCGTCACCTCCGCTCAGCTCTGCAGGTTCTAAGGTGAGGGGTGGGGTTTTTGCTGCTGGGTTTCCCCTCCGCTCGGGGAATTGAGTCCCCCGACCTCCCAGTCCCCTGCGGGGGTGCCTCACCCGTCGTGGAAGAGCCACCCGTCGTGGGTCTTAGCCCTGACAATGGAAGAGGTAGGTTTTCAGAATGGATCTGAAGGCCAGGAGGGAAGTGAATGAAGTACTGAGTACCAAAATACTGAAGTAATTAAAATATCAAACATGAAATACCAAAGTACTGGAAGTGAAGATACAGAAGAAATGAAGATACAAATTTCACAGTGGTAATAAAGACGAATTTGGATATTTGTTGATTGGAATAACAATGCCTATTATCTTTGTTAATATAAACACAGGCATATGCCTTACAGCCTGAGCATGAAGCAAATAAAATTCAGCACCGGTGACAAAAGTTAATTCCTTAAAAGTCTTTCTGTTTTCATAAACAGACTTCACTGTTATAAGCGCAGTATAAATGAGCACACAGACAAACGGAGAGAGAGAGATGCTCTAGTAACACATATTTCTTTAAGCAAGTTATTTTCTGCTTTATCTTGGCAGTGTCTTTCCACACTTTTCCATGCAGTGTTGATGACTCATACTGTTGTGGGTATTCTTCCCTGAAGGATGGGGTGAACAGTGGATGGAGAACTCTCAACTCAGAATTGCCTGCTTTGGTCACCCTCCTTAATGTTGTTTAACTGTGGGGTTCTTGTGAGGGTTAATGCAAAATGCAGACAGAGGTGTGTGCATTCATGAGCAAGTATGCATAAGCATATGTGTGGGCCTATAATGGAATAGTCATATAGAATTTAAAAGAGACTGATTATAAGCCCCTTGGGGTAGGGACCTGTCTATAACTACTGACTGTACAATGCCAGCTACACTCATGGTGCTATATAATAAAATCATAAAATAAAATAATAATACTAATACTAATAATAATAATAACCTTTATGTAGAACGTTTAAGTTGACCAGCAGGGTCCTATAGCAGGGAGTGCCCAAACTGAATGGGATTGACTAAAATAGAATAGAAATAATTTTTGATTAAATTCTGTAGGACAGTTTAAAAAACCATATAGGAAGGTTATAATTCCTTATTATAGTGTGCAGGTTTTTAAGCATCATTTCAAGAGACGTATTGAATTTCTATAGAGCCCTATAATCCCTATTAAATTTTATGGGATTTTCCCAGGAGGGGAGTGTGTGTGTATTATCTCCCTCTCCCAGTTTGAGTAAGAATCCTTTTCAGTGTGGGAAAGCTGGGCTCTCAAGCACCTGCCTTTTAGTCATCCAGGGCTTGAGGATGTCCCCAGATTACATCTTCTCAGCTGTTTGCAAAATAGCCCTGGGAGGAATGAAACTCTGAGCTGCACAGCCTGGCTGTCTCTTTAAATGCCGGGGTCTGTGTGCTGGAGAGGGAGGGATCGGCTTTGGAGTGCGTGAAATTCCTGGGCTTCTCTGACAGTCTCAGGCAGAGAGCTCAGCTCTACGCATCTCCTCTTGCATGCAACTCACTGAGAGGGAGAGGCAAGCCAAACCTCCCCTCTCTGCCTGCATTCCAAGCCATCCAGGACCAGCTTTTGCACCTCCAACACACCCACCCTTCCCTACCACTCCCTCCCAGAGAGAGATACCCTGGATTCTTACATTCCCAAAGAGGAAACAAACAAAGAGTTGATTAAACAATCAAAATCTCTTCTCAACTGCAAAGGTAAGACTTTTGGGGAAAGAATGGATGACAGGATGGAAGAAGGACCCAAATGAACAGATATTTCAGTGCCCAGTGGCAAGACTTTGCTTGAAAGACATTGGGTGCTAGAAGTTCTCACTGGAGAGATCTGAGGAAGATAGATTTTTAAAAAATCTATAGAAGATTTTTTAAAAGATAGATTTAAAAAAAAAGAAAAGAAAAAATCTTGGATCACAAATGGTTCAGAGATTGTTATTATTTTCAGTCTCTTCCTGAGAGTTTTTACCTCCCCCAGCCTTTCTTACCTCCCCCACCTCCCATCTACAGAAAGTAAGAAAGATTTTTTTGAAACTGCACGTCTAGTTGGATTATCTGTTTTCAGGTGGCAAGCACAAACTCTCACTTCCAACTATTTTTGCCTATTATTCGCAGTACTTTACTTCTTAAAATTTTTCTGGGGGACACCTTTTTTAAAAGTGAAGAAAGGAAAGAGTATGGGGGTCATTCCTTTTGAGAGAAGAAATGGGGATGCTACGCTGAAATATGACAGTCAGTTGTCCAGATAGCAAACTCTTGAATAGGGAGTTTAGGCTTTCTTTTTCAATATTTAAATTATTTATTTTTTTTACAAATGAGGAAGGAAGAGATTGGGAGACAGTGTGTTGAGGCTCTTTTTAGTTTGTTCATTTTGTTTTTTACTTTGGATCTGTTACAGAAGAACTGTCCCTCCCCGCCTTCCATTTGTTTATATTAATGATTTAGTAGCCGTCTTGCCTGAAAACTTCCACTGTGAGCAATTGCTATGGGCTTTCAGGCAATGAGTGACCTTAAAGGTTGGTTCGATGCTTTCTTCGTGCAAGATGCCTGCGAAATACCCAGTTTGGTTTTACTTTTTTTTTTTTTTTTTTTTTTAAATCTGCTTTATAATTTAAAAGAAAAACATCCACTCAGAGCAGTGATGTAATTCCCTTTCCTAACGGTACTGACCCTGATGCTTTGCAGGTGACTTGTCTTTTGCTTACTCTTTAATTTTATTTTAATCGTGCCCTTTTCTGGCAAAGGACAGTTTTTATTAATCAGTATTTTTTATTATGGATACATTTTGCTAAAATTGAAATACATCCCCCCCCCTTCCTTTTTCTTTCCCAACTTGGGGGGGGGGGTATGTGGGCAGAATCAGAGACAGAAAAGCCAAAAGGACCAGAGAGGCAGAACCATGGCTAAAAACGTGGAATCGTTTTAAAAAAGGAGTAGTGTATCCATCCCTCTTTTCCCACTTACTCTTGGCCCAGATATTCACAGATTTGTTGAAAACAGTTTTTAGTTTTTTTAAAAAAAATAATTTTTATTCTTTCTTTCTAGCACACAGCCTTTCTGTGCTAAACGCGCAGCCCTCCAATGGAGGCAAATATTTACATGACTGCTTACCAGCATCCATGCTACAATATATTGGGGGCTATATTTTGCGGGGGTGAGCTTCTAACTAGTCTAGGAAAAAGTCAGAGGAGAGAAATATTGTCTGGGTGGGAGGAAAATGGACCACGAAGGATTTGCCTGCTATCCAGATATAGTTAGCTATTAATTGTAGTGTAAGACTTCAGGGTGTCATAGCTCTTGTTGGTTAAGTTAAAATGGTCCATGGTATTAAGACGGGCAAGTTTATCTAAAAGCTAATGGTGATTTGAGGGGAGGAGGTTGCCCTTAGTGTTAGGGACGGGCAGACTTCATCTCCTGGAAGAGGTGGAATATGTGTACGTACATTTTTGCATCCCAGTAGCTTGAATTTTTTTTTAAATAATTGGTAATTTTTCTAAAGGCGTTTGTTTCACTTTTGCATAGTGTACCATTTTCTGGACTGGGGAGAGGGGAGACACACCTAGAGACATTGGAAGTTTTGTTACAACGGGAGCAACAGGGGTTGTGTTTAGTAAAAAAAATTCTCTTAAAAATGAATTCTGTAGGTGAGAATTCTCTTTCTGGAGCTTTCGAGCACCTTCTGGTGGAGTACGTGTTCTTTTTTAATTATTTATTTTGGATTCATCTTTTTAGAGACAAAAAATAGAGAGAAAGAGAAAATTCGTTGATAAATAAATAAATAAAATAAACTGAGCCCCCATATTTGATTTCATCATCCTGGTGATGATGGCTTCTCGATAGAGCTGATATCTGCCGATATCACCCTTCTCTATGGCTATAGCCTGGCCTCATTTTGTGCTGCGTTTTCACTGAACATGTTGACGTGCTGCTGCTTATATAAGGGGAAGAACAAATTCAAGCGGATTAGTGCTTGGGATTTTGAGATCGGCTCCCCAGATCGTGGTGTGGGGGTTGTTGGTTTTTTTCATTATTAATTATTATTATTATTATTATTATTCCTTGGGGGAGGGAAGGGTGGAGAGAGATGGAAGGGGGGCTTGAAAACTGGGGTGTGTACAGAGAGATGGAGCTGATGCGGGGAGCAGCTTATTCACATAATTCTTGTGCGGCATCCCTTTTAAAAAACCCCATTATCTCTAAAAACACATTATTCTTTAGACTAGACCTAAAAAATAGTGGGAGGGGTTATCTCAGTGAGGGGGTTGGTCTGGGTGTCATTAGATTCACTGCTGCAAAACCAAGATACAGAAATCCATCTGCACCAGTGTCAGGGGGGCGGGGGGGAGGTAGGGTGTGCAAGAGGGGGAAGGGATGGATTGTCGATCTTGGATTAGTAGCGAAGAGCTTTGTGTTCTTCATTTCCCCCATTTTTTTCCATTCCCCCCTTCCCCACTTTCCCATCCTCACACCCTTTCTTCTCCATCCCCCCCAAAGCCTTCTCATCTCTTGACGAGAAAATTCTATGTTACATCCTGATGGCTCTGCGGCTTTTTTTGTGTGCAACACAACGGTGGTACGATGACCTTTGCTTCATACCACACAGATGCAGGCTCCCGATATCAGCGTGACCATGGCTTGTGCATGCATCCCACTATAGGCCGTGATTTTATTATGGGGCTTTTTTTGTTGGGGGAAGAGTTTTTTGATAGACATTGCTTGGGAATGGGAAGCACAATAAATGCCAAAGGCACGTCCATCCATTTTGCCGCCCCATCTTGTCTTTCTGTTTTTTTTCAAGATGCTGTGTCGCACATCATGAGATTTGTGTGTTGGGGAGGAGGGTTTGTGTAGAAGGCGGGGGGAAGCTAGAGAGGGGAGGGAGCGTGTGTGTGTGTGTTGTGGGAGAATGGACGCGACAACATTAATAACATTTTTTGGTCAAACGAATGCCTGGTGATAATGATTTGGTTTAACCATCCGTGAAATACATGCTTGCGACTCGCTGGAATAAAGGTTACTCCAGGGAGCTCTGGCTGAGCTAGGCATGCTCTGGAGAGCATGCCATCCGCACACTGGAGAGAATAACACACACATATGCACCAAATGCCCCCTTCTTCTAACAAAGCCCAGTTGTGCATCCAAGCTAGAGGGCATTGCAAGTCAGTGAGAGGGCATGGGTTGTATCAGAACCTGGACTGAAGCAAGTGTCCCCAGGCTTGTTGTCCTGTACTGCTGTCCCTCCTCTTCTTCCAAAAGCCCATCTGTGCCTTTGATCAGACATTACAGGAATGTCAATGTTTCCATGCAGTTCTGTGCTGGAGGCTGCGTGCTCTGCGTGTGTGAGACTTGAGGGTGGCGAATCATGAGGGGGGAAATAGACTTGCCTTCCTCCAGTAGGATGTGCCAGAGAGACACAGCGTTTCTAGTCTCAGGAAAAGGAAAATATATACCCTTCTCTCCAACCACCACCAAGCCCTGGTGATGTTGCATAGGTAATTTTAGGTAGGGAGTGGGTGGAGATCATGCATGCAGGTGTGGAAAGGACAAGGCAGCAAAGAGAGACCATTAACAGAATACAGAGTGTTGCTGGCTGGCTTGTCCATTCCGAACCCCTCCTGACGAGTGGCAGAAACTGTAGCCCCCCCCCCCCCCTTCTCTTCATATATAAATTTCTCCCCACACTTCTTTGGACACTTATCTTTCAGGAGGTCCGATGGGTCTCTTGCAGGGTTGTGAGAGAGGCTGATAGAGAGAGAGGATCTATCTGAGAGAGAGAGAGAGAGAGAGAGAGAGAGACGATCTCACCTTCCCAACCGCTGATTTCCCCTTGTTTCCTACATGTGGTTGATTTTCAGTGCAGTATGGTTTCCATGTTTCTGGACCTTTCTGCTTCACAAGCTGATAACAAAGGAGAAGCAAATGGACATACTTTGGGTCAAGTTTATTTCTCTTGTGCTTTCCCCTTTCTCACGTCTGACCTTGAGGAAGACTGGCAAACTACAGACATAGGGCTGGGGTGGCAGCAAGGTTCAGGGATTTGGACTCTCCGCATAGGTGACAACCAGGGAACTGAAGGCTCCGTAATGCCACTGTTTTGTGCCCCTCGGATCTACCCCCATTTCAGCCTTCAGTGACCAATTTCAGTTCTTTCTGGTCCTTTCCTGCCCCCTCCCTCCCAAGCTTTTAGTAAATGGCTGTCACGCTGCAGATCCAGCACTTCAAGGCCAGCCATGGCTGCTGACCAGGAGACAATGCAGTGACTGGCTAAGCAACAGGCAGCGGGTGCTGCTGCAGGTCCCAGATAGACGGTCTGTCCCTAAGACTGAGTCACTGTCCTCCTGTATGGCAACGCGGCCTCTGGTTTGTTCCTCTCATTTTCCGGTAGTGCACCAGTGGCACACCCTGCACTTTTTCATAGGAGGGGGACTCATTCGTAGTTTTTTTTAAAATTGATAATTGGTAAAACAGGGTCTTCTCACTAAACTTCAGCTGCTTTTACAGTGAATTTCCTACTGGTAGAATGTGCTTCATTAAATGCCAGAGATGGATTCCTAGGTCAAACTCTACCAGGGCAACTGAGGTAGGTAAGCTTCCCCTACCAATGTACTTTACCCCTGAGCTGGAATAACTCTTCTTCAAGGGGTGAGATAGGAGTTTAGACTACTTGGTCCATTCAGACCTTGGTCTCTTTGTTAAGGCTACCAGTGTGTGGTAGAGTAGCTAGTGCCCATGGGGAAGCCTGACTTTATGTTGTAAACACTACTCCTCTTTAGAAAACGAACTGAGACATACTGGCACATTTCATATAACTCACTGAACAGTGGCAGTCAGATGGGGGACACTTGGGCTAGATGAAAACCAGTGCTCCAGAAACAAAAGGTATTGTGCCCTTCTGCTTCCTGCCGTTGAGCCACAAAGCATAATCCTCTTGCCTTGTTGTCCAGCATGTTCTCAAGAAGTGAGTAATTGCTCTCTTTCGCCCTTTCCCCATTACTACAACGATAACATTTCAGTAGATCAGGTGAGCTCTTGGCTTCCTGTTTGTACCTCCTGCCAGGCTTCTTACTCCAACTGTATCGCCTCCTGTCATACTGTGTATGTCTCAGGAGGGGGAGTTATTTTACCTTCTTCATCCTCTTTCCTCCGCTAACTGAATCTGCACATTCTGCTGCACTTTGGGCGTATGCAGGTGGAAGCCTGGGAGCTGGCAGAGCTGTGTGGTGCTGCATCAGAGACAGGTAGCAGCAGACCTGAAATGTCCTATACTGAAGACAAGGTCAAAGCTATCTGGAGAGTCTAGACCCATCCTTTCCCCATGCTCCCAGCCTCTCCCCAAACCTCTTGTGCTTGGTAGTTTCAACCAGCAGGAAAAGATTACTAGGGATATCTAAGGGTTATTTGCAATGCCAGTGGAAGTAAGAATGAATAGAATTTTATTCAACTAAGGCCTTTTTTTATATAGACCGTGGGTGCTGGGGGGGAGGGGGATTGGTGGGCATGCGGCAGTGTGGGCAGTTCAGGGGGGTCAGTGTACATGGGCACACACTGATTCCCTCCCACATCCCCCCTCACGGAGCAACCACCGTTTTGGCCAGTTGCTCCGTGAGCAGGTGATGGGTGGAGGTGCGTGTGCATGCATGTTTCGCGGGAGCACATATGCACACCCACCCATTGTGGGATTAGCATGAGTGGCTCCTTGTCATGTAAAAAAAGGCCTAAGAGAGAGGCTGCTCGTAGGGCTCAAGAAATAATATTGCAGAGTCCCTCATACTCCCTGGTCCAAAGGACATACTTTGCTGGCAAGACCATAGTACTGGGAGCTCTCATTGCCAGTGCACTACTTGAATTTGGAAGACAAGTCACTTGCTTTCTCTGTGTCTTCTTTTCCCCTTGTCCAAGGGGCTGTGGCAAAGTGTGGTTCTTACTGGTGTCTTCAAAATGCTGGAGAGTGAAAACAATCTCCTGTGGCAAGAGAGTGGAGGTGTCAGGAATTTTTGTAAGTGTATGTATGTGTATAATGTCGTGGCCCAGCTCCTTTTGGGGGTGGGTCGTCATGAGCACATTATACCTGTGCTCTAGATTGTGCACTGGCTTCCTATATCTGTCTAGTCACAATTCTGGTCAACGCCAGCCAGGATATGTTTGGACTGTTGCTGGCCAGGATAGTTAATGCATCCCTTAGGAAGGGCAGCGTGCCAGACTACCTTAAGGAGGTGGTGGTGCGGCCTCTGTACAGCAAACCATCATTGGACGTTGACGCCCTGGCCAGCTATCGGCTGGTCTCTAACTTTCCCTTTTTAGGGAACGTTATTGAGCGGGTGGTGATTTGTCAGCTTCAGGAGCATGTAGATCGAATCAGTTTCCTAGGTCCCTCGCAGTTGGGCTTTCCTCTGGATTATGGCACTGAGACTGCACATGTGGCCTTGGTTGATGACCTCTCCCGAGAGCTGGACCAGGGTCGTTCAACTCTGTTGATCCTGTTAGATCTCTCGACTGCATTTGATATCGTTGATCATGAATTGCTGGTGACTTGGTTGCACGACTGAACTGGAGTGGGCAGAACTGTTTTTGAATGGTACCATTCTTTTCTGGTTGGGAGAACTCAACATGTGGTGCTGGGTGATTGTTCATCCTCTCCCCGGGGCCTCACGTATGGAGTCCTGCAAGGTTCCATCTTATCCCCCCTCTTGTTCAACGTATATATGCAGCCTTTGGGGGAGGTCGTCAGAGGGTTTGGTGTAAGGTGTCATAAATATGCTAATGGCACCCAACTGCATCTCTCCTTTTCATCGGACCCAGGCCCACCAGTCTCAGTGCTTACCTGGTGTCTGTCAGCTGTGGGGGATTGGATGAGGGCGAGCCGCCTGAATTTGAATCCCGACAAGACAGAGATGATGGTTGTGGGAAAAGCCGTGGGAGTGATGGCCCCTGTCATTGATAGGATCCGTCCTCTCCTGGTATCTCAGGTCCGTAGTCCGGGGGTGCTCCTAGACCCACAGCTCTGCCTGGATGTCCAGGTGGTGGCTGTGGTGAAGGGCGCATTTCGCCAACTACATCTGGTATGACGGTTTAAGCCGTATCTCTCGAACCTTGCCACAATTATCCATGCTTTTATTACCTTGAGATTGGACTACTGTAATGCACTCTACGTGGGACTACCTCTGGTGACAGTCTGGAGACTGCAGCTGGTGCAGAATGCAGCAGCACGTCTTTTTAGGGGGATGAGTTGTCGCGAGCACATTACTCCGATGCTCTGCTCTCTGCACTGGCTGCCGATAGTCTTCCGGACCCAATTCAAGGTGTTGGTTTTGACCTTTAAAACCTTGAACGTCCTGGGCCCCACCTATCTGAAGGATCGCCTCACCCTACGGATCCTGGATCGGTCGGCTGGGGACACCCTACTTGAGATCCCCCGGGTTTCCTGGGTGTTGACCATGAGGAGGGCGTTCTCAGTGGCTGCTTTGTGGCTGTGGAACTCCCTCTGTTTGTGGTCCGCCTGGCCTTAGACCTCCCCTCTTCATAGACAGCGTAAGACCTAGCTGTTCCGTCGGGCCTTTGCTGAGGGAGACGGAAGATGGGTGGGTTGGGTTATTTTGGGTTATATTTTGTTTTGGGTTATTTTAATGTTTTTATATTTTTATGATGTTGTTTGTTTTTTATAATGTTGTTGGCCACCCTGAGATGCATAGGCAGGAGGGGGCGGCATAAAAATCTGACTAAATAAATAAATAAATAAAATAAATTCATGGTGCTGTTTTTGACCTTTAAAGCCTAAATGGCGTGGTTCCCACATATCTGAAAGACCACCTCTCCTTCCATTCTCCACTGTTTCCCCTGCGGTCAGCCCAAAGCACCCTGTTGCGGGTATCACCTGCCAATCTTGTTCATACGACAAGGGCCTGCAGAGAGGGGTTCTTGGGTTTTGCCCCAGTATTATGGAGCTCCCTTCTCCTGGACGTCCTCCTGAGCATATTTTGGAGGCAGTGAAAAACTTTCCTTTTCAAGAAAGCATTTGGCGGGCAGGGACAGAGGATGGGTGAGTGGGCTTTTGGGGTGGAGAGGATGGTTTTTTAGAGGATTTTATTGTATTATTGTGTTTTTACTATTTTTTGTTTCTGTAAGCCACCCTGAGCCTTCAGGGAAGGGCAGGGCATACATTCTAACAAATAAATAAATAAATAAATAAAAATTCCCGTGTTGCCCCTCACAAAAACACTTGCCTGTGAGAATCCTCTGAGGGACTCAGTTATCTGGCCTGCATGGCTTCATGATCTCCCAGTGTAGCAAACTCTACATGTGTAAATGGAAGCTTGTAACTATGTTCTGACACAAGTGAGGAATGGAAGGAGTGAGGGGGGGCGTCGGGGGCTGGATGGTAAGAAGATGTATTTATATTTTATCCTAGAGATAGTGTGTATATTTAATTCATCTTGACTGATGTGACATCACCTAGTAGCACTGGGGGTCAGTCCCTCACCCTCCTGTCTCTGGGGGGCAGTAGAAATCAACCCTTTGTGCCCCCACATATGTCATGCCCCATTGGCAGATTTCACCCACCCACCCATTCCTTGTCTCTTGGTGGCAGTGGGGAGAGACTGTCTGCCATGTCCCAGTGGAGGTGTGGTTCATTTCCTGTCCTTTCCAGATCTCTTTCCAGTGCCCTTGATGATGAGGGAAGGCTCATTCTGGAGCACAATCTGCTTGTGTCACTCCCAGCTCTGCCGCTGTCATCCATCATATTACAGAAACTAATTAACACCAAGAGCTTCAGATCCCGGAAACAAAGCGCTGGGGTATTTGAATCTCTCAGAAGATCCCAATTTCTTGTCTTGGACCTAGCACAGTCTGATCCAGGAGATCATGGAAGCAGGGCCAGCCCTTTTGCTTGCTATACTTGTGTGTTTGGCAGGGAAGGTTGGCAGAGGCCTAGATTCCTCCTCGTTATGCCCTTGACGCTGCAGCAGTGTCCCCTGCATCAAGACACCTCCCAGCAGCAGAACAAGAGACGACGAGTGGGACAGAATAATAACTGAAGAGGACAAAAGAAGAGAGTGACATGGGCCATTATTTAAACCCTTCAGAAGTGGCTGCAGCCCAGCTGTGTGGAAGCAGGAGGAGCAGACAACAGTGGGCCCAATGTCCACCAAGTGAATTAAACCTGGGAATGTGCTGGGGTCATGACAGGTGGGAGCAGCCTTTGCAGAATCACCTCCTTTCCTGCCATGTTGCTCTGGGAGACTTAGGAGCTGCAAGGATGGTTGGCAGTGGGGCTCAGGGAGTGGTAAGAGTGTATCAGAATAAAGGACAGAATCCCAAAGACTCTTTGGAGAAGTTCAAAGCATAGGAGATGGGGCAGGGAGTGAGGATTAACCTTTGGGGATGAAAGTGTCACACACATACGCTGTTTCGCCAGGCGTTTGGTGAGCGGGATGGGTAATAGGTGGGTGGAGGATTCTTTTCTTTTTTTCTTTTGTGGGGTGGCTATCTTTCGGGCCTCAGTTGTTTTTTTGTTTTAATTGATGTTTTATAGTGTTTTGTATTTTTATATTTGTTTTAATGCATTTTGTTCGCCGCCCCGAGCTGCCATTGGGCAGGAGGGGTGGGTGGGTGGGCGGGCTATAAGTACAGAAAACAAACAAATACATACATTTTACGTTGGGTGCTTTTGTCACCAACCCTTTCTGCCTGCACCTTTCCCTCCATAGGCGTGGGGTAACAGTCTGACAGGTTGAACATCGGTGTTAGCAGGGGAGGGTGCTGAGTTTGTGAGCAGCAAGAATTCTCCAGAGGGGTATCTATCCGAGGGGATGTGCTGCGTCTGCAGAGCAGAGGTGTGTTGGCTTCATTTCAATCTGTTACAGACCAATTTTTTCTTCCAATAATGTGTTAATTAAACATTGATTTCAAGGGAAAGGGGAATCTGCTTGAATTGCAAAAACTAAACATAGTGAGGAGGATTGGGATCTGGCGAGAGATGTATGGAGGGACCTGCTGTCAGCTGCTTCCATGACTGATTGTGGAGAGAGGGGAAGAGAAGGGTTCTGAACAAGTTTATTCCCCCATGGTTCAGAGTTGTCTACCTCTGCTAAAGGGGAGGTTCCTTCCTTCTAGAACTGTGTGTCCTTTGGCCATCTGTATGAGATCATTCATGTGAAAGACATCATTCAAGGCAATCTCCTGAACAGCTGAGAGGCCAGTATACTTCCTTGACCTGTTGCCCAACTGTGCCTCCAGCTTAATTAAACACAGGTGCAAGTTAAAAATCAGTTGCAAAGTGTATTTGCTTCTATTTCTAGAAGAACCTGGAAATATAGCAAGTCAACCAAATTTCAGTTTACTGCATGTGCCTAAAATGGTTACTGAATGCAGATGTAATACTATGAATGGGAGGCATGAATCTAGCATGCCCTTTCCAGGAATTCAGCATTCTAGCAGGTGTGATGGGATGACACTGTCTCCTTTCTCCCCACTCCCCCTGAACTCTGCTCCCTTCATTAGAGTGGGAGACCCTGTTGGAGACTTAACCTCCATATTCCTGTTATTCCCAAATGGATAGGAGGCATAGGGTAGAGGTGGAAGTTATTATTTTAGGCTGGCCGCTTGTCTGCACTAAACTTCCCTAGAGACATGATCAATTTATACCAGAAGTATTTTGAGAAAACTACAAAAGAACAGCCTCTCTTTCACTATTTTGACTCTTCTGTTTCTCATCTTACCTAGTGCTGGGAAAATGAGGTAATGGGAGTCATTGGACAAACTAAATGGCTCTTTTGAACTTCAGAAAAGGCTGAATTGAAATTGTGGGCAAAGATTTCAATCAGCTCTTACTTTATTTAAACTGAGTCCCCTGCCTGTGCCCTTTTGGCACCAGACTGGAAAGAGCAGAATCAGAGCATAGTTTCAAGACAAACCTAAAAGAGAATTAGTTAATCCATTGAAGAGCCTCTCTTGGGGAATAGAGAACCCACACTCTGGGCCCAATTCTGCATATACCTATCTCCTTCTTCTGTGTATCCCCACTGAATTCAGTAGAAGTCCAAGCAGCAGAGAAGGTTGCTTTGTCTTGTTAAAAGCATAAGAACTAAAGTAAAAACTCCTGGATTCTTTTCTGGGGGCTGCCATTGACTTTCTGTATAAACACAAGGCAAGTTACTTTTCCCTCTGTTGCTAATTGTTTTTGTCTGTTCTGTGGCTGAAGTAACTGATATTTGTAAATCATGTTGAGTGTTTTGATGGAAGCCCATATGGGAAGGGCTGTATGGATTTCTTCACCCCTTCAATGGTAATTTTATGCACTATCAATTTTATGCCAAGTCTGGCACAGAGCACAATCCTCTTGGTGTTTAGCACTAGTGCTAGGACAGTAACAAGGGCTACAACCAAGGCTAAACCACTTGTAAACTCCTTACAGCAAGTGCTGTATACCTGAGAGGATTTACACTCCAAGGGTACATTTGGGAGTAATTGGCCAACTGTTTCACCCAGTACTTGACTCCAACACATCTCTCACTGACTTTACTGGAAATATTGCTGACAAAGGGCTCCAGAATTTTGCCCAGTCCAATTAACACTTGCTCCGTTTTTTCCCCGATCACTGTCCATTACTATGGCCCATGCAATTTGCTAGCAGCTCCCTCCCTTTTTCAGCGGGAGCCATACAGTACTGCCACCAGTCTGGTGCCTGTAATGTTGTAGTGTATTCTGTGGCATCAGGCTGTGGTGTCGCTGAATAAACCCTTGCAATCCAAACAGAGCTTCTGATTGCACATGAAGACCTTGGTGACTGGGGTAGAAATTGCTAAGAAAAGGAAGTGACAGTTTAATAGAGTCTTGATAAAATATTAAATCTCTTAAGAAGTTTGTCTGAGCATGGCAGTTATTCCTTTCCAGCTGCGCTTGGTGTATGGGTGTGTGTATGTGAGGGCATGGGGTTAACACATTTCCCCTGACAGGAAAAGAGTCACATACCTGATGAGACAGGTCTTGATTTCTCTTAACCATCCTTGCCACCCAGAGCATGCTGTTTAGTGAGCAATAAAAGGCACGTGCTACAATGATAGTGCAGTCCCTTCAACAGCAACAACAACATCCATTTTTACAGCAGCCTTCCCAAAGAGTCCCAAGGGGGGTTGCAGTTCAGAATGGGATAATGGCAGCATCCAGCATCATAAACTTCTTTAAATCAGCTGCTAAAAACAGAATCTGGCACAACTTTCTGGGTTCCTGTGATTAGAGAGAAGAGTTAGTGACAACTCTTGAGTGTTTCTGATGAATTATGGGAGTTTGGAGAGGGAAAGAGCACCTTTGGGGCTGCAGGAAAAATCCCCATGCTTATATGGATCCTACCAAATGGAATATACATGATTAGAGAGTTTAGAACCCTGAGGAGCTGAGAGGGGACACTTGGGGGTATTTCACTAACAGCAGGTGTTTCATTAATAATAATGGGGACTATTGCAGTTTCTAAGGGAAATGTTGTTAAGGGAGTGGCTTTTAATTTCTCCCAAGTGTTCAGGGAATTTCCAATTACTAGAGATTGAGCCTAGACACCTTGTGTGATCTTTATCTGGATAGAACTTATTCATGGTATTGCCAACCCCCCAAATCATGAGTCCCTGCTCCCCAAACAAATTGCTGTAAAAATGATTCTTTTTTTAAAAAAAGTTGGATTCTTTTTATTTGTTTTCTAGTCTTCGAGTCTTTAGATTATTCTCGGGTTACATTTTCAAGCTTTACTCTGGAACCCTGAAACTGAAATGCTTTTTGTTTTGAATGAAAACTGAGATTCTCATGCTGTCTCTTGAA
The DNA here is from genome assembly GCA_003113815.1 of Sphenodon punctatus. NCBI lineage: Eukaryota > Metazoa > Chordata > Lepidosauria > Sphenodontia > Sphenodontidae > Sphenodon > Sphenodon punctatus. The sequence goes on along the minus strand of QEPC01001665.1, from coordinate 2,821,446 downwards.
TAGAGCAGTTTGGGATGTAAGAAGAACACTAATTATTGCGAAATTTGTGATAAAATTGGCAGGGGGCAGTATGTGTCTGTTTGAGAAGCTTGGCCTTTTGCTGGCTGGGAGAGGAGACAAGTAATCTCTTTGGGTTGCTACTCTAGGGCCGCTTTTAGATTAGACAAATTTGCGCATGATTGGTGAAAAATGCACGTGTTTTAATGCTCGTTTCAACACCTAAATCGTTTTAAATGCGCATTTGCCATGATTGTGTAAAAGCCAAAACCATTTTGAATGTGGTTTTTAAATAATGCGCATTTTTTTAAAACCAGTTTTGAGCTCCTTTGATGATCCGGGGATGCCAAAACTGGTTTTTAAAAATGTGCATTACTAAAAAACCACATTCAAAGCAGTTTTGGCTTTTACACGATCATGGCAAATGCGCATTTTAAACGGTTTAGGTGTTTAAACGAGCATTAAAACATGCACATTTTTCACCAATCGTGCAAATTTGTCTTGTCTAAAAGCGGCCTAGCACCTTTCTGTGGAGCTCAGTTCACACCCCCATTTTATATCTGTAGCGTATTGTCAGGACCTGCTGCCCAGGATGTAGGCAGATTCAGGATGAGGGCCACAAGTTGTAGCAGGATCAGATCCAGGTGGGAATAGAGATTAGGGTAAGATCAGGAACAGGAAACAATATTCCAGCCAGCTTCCTGTGGTTACTGGGCAACCTCCTATCCTCGCAGGCAACCAGGAAGCTGGGTGCGTATGGCCAGCCAGCACACAGGGGAGATCTACAGGGGAGAACTCAAGCCTGGGTCAAAGTGCCATAGTTGCACTTTGGAGATGGCTGTTGCCCTATAACCTCTCAGGTGCTAGTTCAGATTCTTTACAAGTATGAAGAGCTGGACACATTCGGGCATTGAGGGATGGTTTTGATTATGCTGGGCTGCAAATATTTGTTTACAAGGTTTTATTGTTCTGTACGCTAGCAAATAATCCTTTATAAACACACCAAAATGGTGCCATGGAGCAAGGAAGAAGACTCTTCTGTGCCGTGGAGGTATTGTGCAATAGACCTACCGTCTTACACAGACTTGGTTGAGTTTATTGCATACATCTCTTCTCCGTTTAATTTTTTTTCCATTTGATATGACTTTACACTTTCAAAATTTCCCAGCGTCACAGTGCCCTGCAGGGAGCCTATGGGTCTGGCAATGAGGTGTGCACTGTAAGGCTTTAGTCATGGAAGGAAGGGAGAGATTTGTTTATTTATTTATTTGTTATATTTATTAGCTGCCCCCTCATGCCTATGGCATCCCGGGGCGGCTTACAACACGAAAAACACAACAATAAATGATTAAAATTTAAACATTTGTTATATTTATTAGCTGCCCCCTCATGCCTATGGCATCCCGGGGCGGCTTACAACACAGGGTTAAGCATAGGGTTTTGTTCCCGACTGCTTGAATGAGGTTGAGGTTTGCAGAGAGGAGAATAGTGTTACAGGAATGTTACTGGTTGGATAGGCTCCGAAAATAATCACCAGTTGACATTGTGTAAAACTCGCTCCATTTCATGAACTGATGCATTAATTTAGCCAAATTCACTGCTAGATGGTTACGTTTGGCCTCCCTTAATTCAGTTTGTAGTTTTCATTAGACATGGTAATCTTCATTTACTGTTGTGCGCTGTTAAATAGTTGTCATGTTCTACTCTAGAGCTGGCTGTGTTTCTGTTTTGAGGTGTGTGTGTCTTCATAAAACACTTTAGGTCCTTTTGAGATGAAAGGTGTTGTGTGTCTGCTGTATTCATTATCTTCATTCTATAGACTGCTGCTCTTTGTGGGTGAATGAAGTGGCTCTTTAGTGACTGGCAGCTGGCCTTTAGGAACAATAATTTCTTTAGCCCAAGTGATGGTGTACTTCTTGCAGCTAAAATACCAGGGTTCTGTTCATACTTCCCCAAGAGTTTGGATGGTCTTCAGTTGTGAATATCTCTGTGGGCAATTTTGCTTTTTGGGTATTTGAATGTCTCTAATGGGTACCAATGGAATGTTGATATTTTCTAAAGGATCAATTTTTTTTTAATTTGCTGTCTTGGTTTCTGCTTGTATTTATGCATCACTTGCTGGCCAGTTATATACCAGACATTGCATTTTGTGTTTATACAATTGATTTGTATTTTACCTTTAAGGGTGCCAATAAATTTCCTTGTTCCTCTGCAATGACTGATGGTTGGGAAAGTGTTTATACTGGTAGATGTTCCACATTTGTACTTACAATTCTGCTTGTATCATATGGTTGTGTTACTCAGTGTAAGTCTTCTTGGCCACAGCAGCAGAAAATGCCCATTATGTTATGTTACTCAACTCTTTCTTTACTCCTCACCCTTTTTGCATCTGCTATGCTAATGGCTTCTCTTAATAGTCTGGTGAAACTGATGGAATATTAAGTGGTGTCTTGCATTCAGTAATGCATTTTATTGTTAAGATTATGCAAAACTTATAGATCAAGCTGTAAGAACAAGTCTCAATTTTAATGGGCACACATACATTTTAACTTATTTTTTGGTAGGGGAGATCCCTAGTTCAAAGTAGCTCAAGCCATGGAATTATTGTGCCATTGGTGCTAGAAAGGAAACTTGAGAAAATGGGAGTGAGGAGTCCTGGCTTCTGGTCCTGTCTTTCGCATGTGCTATTAAGGATAAATCATGGAGAACACGTGGCAGTTTACACACCTAGCCTTTGAATGTGTCCATGTGCTTAATTTTGTCCTACTTGTAAAATGGGTATTGTAGCACCGGCTTAATGATGATGTGAGGATTAATTACTGCTTGTGCAGTGCTTTGAGGTTTTGCTGTGGGAGAGCAGATGGACTAGGTAGGGTTACTCTGTTTTTGTTTCTTGGCTTCTGTAATCTCTCTACATTCTCCCCAGTAGATGCTACTTAGATCATTTCTTAAAGCCTTCTTGTTAGTTCTGATCTTGCTGAAACCTCACTGGGAAAATGGCTCAAATCTTGAGCTGGCATATTTCACTATTTCAAGCGATTGTTACGTTGTTTAACTCTTATTTGTGTCCATATTAATTATGTCTGGACTTTCCCTTTCTCAGTAATAAGAACAATTTCTGTGTGTCAGTTCTGAACCCACCCAAATGCATTTATGCCCTTGTGTACAAGGACTCTTCCTCTCTGTAGTTTCAGTTTCCTCACACCCAGGCTGAACACCAAGGCAGGGTAGTCTAGTGGATGACGTCAAGTGTCATAGGTACTTCTCTCAAGTCTTTCACTAACTTGCTGTACAAAGGTGTATGTGTGTGTGTGTGTTTCATCACTGCCTCAAGTTTCCCCATCTCTAAAAATGAGACCCAGAATCGGAAGCGGCTTAAAGTCTTCTCATGGAGGATTATAATAGACATTAGAATAAGGTCTCTAGATAACAAATTAAATAATTTAGTCATATCTAGTTTTTCACCTTGAGAGAGCAGTGCAGGATTGGTCCCTACAGTCTACTCCCTACTGCTGTGTCGAGTCCAGTTTGAAATGTCCTGGGCAATGGGTTTTCTGCCATTTCACTTAGGAGACTGTTGCCATCTAATACCAGGGAAGAGAGAGTTTTTTATGCTCCAAAACTGTTGTCTTAGTCGATGATGCCCAGCAATGAAGGAGTCTGCTCCAGAAAAATGCACTGCTTTATGCTGTGCCCCTAATAGAAAAGGGATGAGGAGAGGTGGTTCTAGATCAGGGATGGGGACCATTTCTTCCCACTGGCTACTTTGAAAAATCTTGTACAAGCTCCATGAGCTAGCTGGAAGCTGAAGAGAGGTGATTAAGGGTTGTGCTCAGGATGGGGCAGGGGAGGGGGGAGGGAGAAGGGGAGGACCCAGATCATAGATCCATCTCAACTGCATGACCTCATGTCCACTCCCTTCTCCTGAACTCATTCTTTCAGCGCTTGAAGGCAGCGATTGGATCTATGGGTCAGATCCAGGAACTGGACAGGAACCAGAAAAACCCAACAATGGTGTGGGATTGAGGTTCCCCACCATTGTTTTCATCCTGGCCTTCCTAGTAGCTTGCTACACATGAATGTGCTTGAAGAACCCATGTGACTAGATTGCCCTCTGCAGAGACCTGTTTCTCTGTTAAACTCAGGCCTATCTAGCCCCCAAAGCTAGGGGAGATATATTCTGCTGGAAGTGATGATGGGCACAAGTATTTTTAGGTGGGATAATCATCTGGGAATTCTGGCACAGTTTGTTATTTATTTATTTATTTTACCATATTTGTATCCCACTCTTCCTACCTCATGGTAGCCCAGAGCAGCTAACAATAACAAAATACAATATAAAAATATAATATAAAACAATTAAAACATTTAAAAACATAATAAACAAAAGCAGGGGGGAAAACACAACTCCTCCCCCCCCCCCCCCCAATCCCCTCTCCCTCACCAAAAGCCTGACGGAACAGCCAGGTTTTACTGTTCTTGCGGAAACGGGCCCCCACCGGGAGGGAGTTCCACAGGCGCGGCCACCAGGAACGCCCTGTTCTGTGTGACCCCCCGGGAAACCCGGGGGACCTCCAACATGTCACCCCTGGCCGACTGCAGAGGCTGATCTAGAACCCGGGGAGTGAGGCGGTCTTGCAGATAGGCAGGGCCCAGGCCGTGTAAGGCTTTATAGGTTAAAACCAACACTTTGTTGGTTACAAGATATTAAGTTCATTTCTGACCTGGGAGTTTTCACTTAGGACCATCTCTAGTTCAGAAACAGCTCCGGTTGGCCTTCGTTTCGGATTCCATAGGTTCTGGCGGGCCCTGGTGACATACAATTGTGCTGAATTCTGCAGAGAAGAATGCTGATTCTAAGAGGATGAGGTATGAAAAGAACGACTGGCCCCACAGAGAATGCCGTGGGATTCAGAATGTTGGTGAATGGTAGGATGCCAACCTGAGGGAAAAATCCTCCTTCCTTACCGCACGCTGTAGATCATCTCTGCGCTTCCCTCATTGCGCCAGGCTTATGGGCTGTGCTCGTGGCACAGTGGTGAGACATGGTAGGTTCCCCTGCTGTGCTTCCCAGGGATAATACCGAATTTGTGCCACAATACCTGAGTTGGGGAGAGAGGGCAGCCTTTGCTCTGCATCTCTGCACAAGGCAATCCCTTGGCTCTTATTCTAATGCTGTTTGTGTTATGTCTAAACTAAAACATGTGCAGACATTTGGATGGGGAAATTGATGACCTCTCTGTCTGCCCATCCCTCTGTCCCGATAACCAATTGGATAAGAAGCACAAGCAATGTCAGTGCTGGACAACTGAATACGTTAAGCACAGCTCTAACATTTTGGATGGCTCAAATGTGTTACTGGTCTGCTTTCCTCTCTAGAGACTTGGATGTTGTCTTGCTAAGGTAAGAAGTGAAAGGAATTTGAAGGTCTCAGCTTGGTTCCTATGATGGGTTGTCTCTTGTGTTTCACAAAAAAACTATGTAATCCACCAAGGCTGGGGCATGCATGACTGCCTCAAGAGAAATCCAGGAGCACATCAGTGGTGAGGATTGTTGGACTTTGGCAAAGCTGAGTACATTAAGGGGATTTTGCATTGTCAGAGTAGGAACAGGAAGAGGCTACAGTGTATGATTAAAAGACATCAGCAGAGTTTTGTGGGGAAGAGATGGCCACGTTCTGCTTGGCATGGCCCACTATTGTCAATCCTTCACTTTCACAATCCCTTGTGAAACAGGATTGCCTTGTTTAGATTCCTTACAGATAGATAGACAGACAGACACACACACACACCTTAATGCTTGAACTCTGATGCATAGTCTGGTCCTGAATCTTATTGTTCCACTTGCCATGGGGCCTAGAGACAGCCTGGTGCGTGCATCCTGTGATAACCTCTCCCTTCTGCTTTCTATAAGATACACAAGTGAGCACCCTGGTAGTGCTGAGGTGAGCTGTGGCTGTGTTTGCATATGTCTTAAACTTCTGTTCTTCACCTCATTCCTTTGAACTTTGCCCACCACTCTGAATACTAACGCTGGCCTATAAATTATCCAGCAGGACTCTGGCACTTTAGCAGCCTGTGTTTTCAGTGGCGTGCATGCATAATCGATCTAGGAGGCTGCCTCTGCTTTTAGCTGGGGTATTTGCACAGACCATAGGCTTTCAGAGCTCTCAACCACAGGCTAGCCATGTGTTTTCCCCTTCCTCCCTCTCCCCTCCTCCCACCCTTACATCTGGATGAAAAATGTTTTCCTTCAGAGGCCTGCATGTAGTGAGCTTGGGAGTGGTATGTGGGGATAACAGGGCACTCAAACTTCTGCAGAAAGAGCCCATCGCAAAGGAGTCTTTGCCCCAGTGTGCACATCACTATGCTCAGTAAGGAGCAACAGGTGCTCTCACTCCTTGTCCGTTTCCATGGCAAGCTATTGTTGTCATGGGACTGTGTGCATGAGGCTTTGCCTCTACATGTCAGAGAGGGGCATATTACACAGCATTAACTCCTGAGAGTGCACCAAGTTTCCACTCCTGAGAGAAAATTGGCCAATAAATAGATTGAACCCTAGGATTGCTGAGGTGGCCCTGGGAGGTTATGTGCTCCTTTGTCTCACTTCCCTGGGCCAAGAGACCACATCTGAATTTTTCCATCTTGTAGGGCAGGATGAGAGAACCAATCTACTCAAAATAAGAACTAACGTAAGCCTGTCTCTAACCTCACCCGAGGTTCTTTTGACCATCAAATTGTAACTCTTCTGGCTGATTGTCAGTAACTGGGCTGTCAGTACAGTCCACCTTCGCCCTCTCTAGCAGCTCCAGCTATTCTGTCTTCCCTGCTGCAGCTGCTCAGCATCATTCTACTACTGCAAGGTGTGTGTGGGGAGGGGAGGTAGGGTATGGGTTGGAGGTGCTTGGGGGTTGGTGGAGGGTTAGGGAGCCCTGGGAGGCAGAGAACTTGTTGCAGGGCCAGAGAATTAACTGGGAGGCTTGACCAATGGTACTGGGTACAGGATGGTTGACTGAGGGAGTGTTGCATAGGGTGGACTGCTAGGACTTGGGGAGAGTGGGAGAGAGATGAGAGCCAAAAGGATACAGAGCAAGAAATGAAAAACTTGGAATAGTAGGAAAGGTTTGGGGAAAGAGACCTGAGTATGGAAATTATGTGGGAACAGGAAAATGGAACATAGAGGATGAAAAGAATAAATTGGGGACAAAGCAGATGATGAGCTCCCAAAATTATAAATAAAAGATGCATTTATGTGCATATTTTAGGACTTTCCATAATGGTGGATGTTGCGAAACATTGAAGATGGGAAGCAAATGGCAATGGGCAATACCATGTAGTGGGGCAAAGAAAGCAGATTTTAGGGAGGCAGAAGGCCAGAATGAACAAGATAGACTGGTGAGCAGGAAGAGAGAGAATGCAAGGGGACTTGGTTGTGGAAAGAAAATCTTACCTGTAAGAAAAAGGAACATGTAATAAAGAGACAGGTTAGGAAAGAGTTGAGTGAAGAGGTTGTGAAAGAAGCCAATTCCTCCCCACTTCCATAACGTTTCATGTTTTTAGATTAGTCTCAAAATATTAAAGGCAACCATTCTGTGTGTGAAGCCTTTCTGTTTGAGATGGGGAGGGTATGAAAGGTTGCGAGTTGAGCATGGCAGTGTTGTAGCCCTACAGCAATCCAGTGGGGGAGGTGGGGATCACCTGCTTTATTTTATTTAAACAAATGGGAACGCATCGCCAATATTGACTCTGTCTTTAAAATGCTTGTGTGTGATGGGAAATACATGAGTGCATTTGAGTTCCAGGGTTTTCTGTAAACCTTTGTTTAAAGGACACCATCAACTTCAATCTAGTCAGCTCCAAAGAACTGAGTTGCTGTCCTGGGTCTCTCCCTGCCAATTTTTGCTTTGCAGTCACATTTCCCCATGTTTTCAAAATTGTTTTTTTTCCTCTCTGTGGTCTCGCAAAGAACAGAGGAAACTTGACTGACTGGCTTTGCGGAGAGGATTGTGAAACTGACTATACAAAAGTGCCATCAAACACAGAGTAAACAACATTAAAAAATAAGACTCTTTCCCCCTCTAATCTTTCAGTTAGTAATCTTGGGTGTCATTTATGACATAATAGGTGTAAAATATTTCAAGCAGAACTGATATTTCTTTTCTAAGTTGATGGTGCACTCTTAATAGAACATAATTTGCTACTGACAACTTATTCTAGAATTCTAAACAAACAGCAAGTATGCTTGCCATTTTTAAGCGCGTTTGTCTTTTTTAATGTGTTCTTCAAATCTTGGTCTAACATTTTTAAAATGCAAAAACTTGAACTTGATATTTCAAATCTTCCCAGGGAAGGACTCTGAGATTCTGCCCCCAGCATAGTTAGAAAATCTCTTGCCTCCACATGGCCTTTCTATAACTGTCTGCCTGTTAACAAGGGGGTTTAAAGAGAAGCACAACTCATTTTCACTGTGCAGTGAAAAGTTAAAGCATGAGTGAGTAGAGCAAGGGACTAGGGTGCCAGTCCAAGGTCCACATGCCAGGTGTTGCGCAAAACAAGTGCACAATACATGTGCATAAAATGTGCACCTGGCATGCACCCAGTTTGTGCAATGTACACACTATGCACACAGTGTGCATGCACATTGCACACACCATGTGTGAGTATTACACGCATTTGGTATGAACCTTAGATTGGCCACTGGAACACTTGGCTTCTGCTGCTGCTTCTGTGATCTTGGTGGGTTCAAGTCACTATTTCTGTTTCCCTTTATGTACAATGGGAATAGTATGGGCATTTGGAGGCTGCGGGGATTTGATTTGTTGATGTAAAGTGCTGTGAGGTCCCGCAGAGTTCTATTCTGTTTCCCCTCTTGTTCAATGTGTATATGAGGCCGCTGGGTGAGGCCATTCACAGGTTTAGGGTGAAGTGCCATCTGTATGCTGACACTCAGCTCTGCCTCTCCTTTTCATCCAACCCAGGCGCTGCAGTCTCGGTGCTTACCTGATGCCTGGCTGCTGTCTGGGACTGGATGAGTATGAGCCTATTGAAGCTGAATCCAGACACGGCTGAAGTGATGATGGCCTTGTGACCTAGAGGGGATTGGGACTTCTGTTGTTGATGGAGTCCAGTCCCCTCTGGCCGATCAGGTTTGCAGCCTTGGAGTGCTTCTGGACCACTGCTGTGCCTGAATTGTGGTGGCCAGGCATGCTTTTCCACCAACTCCATTTGGTGAGGAGGCTGTATCCTTTTCTTTCTGATTCGGATTTGGCCACCAACATCCATGCCTTCATCACCTCAAAGATGCACTCTACGTGGGGCTGCCGTTAAAGACTGTTTGGAAGCTGCAGCTGGCGCAGAATACGGCGGCCTGGCTCCTTACAGGGATGGATCTCCGGGAGCACATAACACTGCTGCTCCAAAACCTGCACTGCTTGCCTGTTGTCTTCTGGGCACAATTCAGGGTGCTGGTTTTGACCTTTTAAAGCCCTAAATGGCTTGGGACCCGCTTATCTGGGGGACCATATCATCTGGCCTACCATGTCCCATCTCGACCTCTGAGGTCGGCTGGGGACACCTGTCTGGAAGTACCAGTTTTTAACCTAGCCTCCACAATGAGGAGGGCCTTCTCAGCCGCCACCCTGCAGCTGTAGAATTCCCTCCCCTGGGAGGTTTGTTTATGTACGGGCTTGAATGCCTTTAGGAGGCAGTGTAAAACCAGTTTATTCACAAGGGTGTTTGGCAGTGGGGGGAAAGGGTGAGTCAGGAGGTAGGGGGTTGGGGTGTGTTATGTTTTTTGTATTTATGATTTGTTTTATGTGTATTTTTCACATTTTAATATTGTAAGCTGCCCTGAGCTGCCTTTGGCGGAAAGGGTGGGGCAGAAATTAAAATAAATAACAGAAAGATTGCCTGTCCTTCCATGTCCCATCGGGCCCCCTGCGATAGGCTGGGAGCGCCTCCCTGTGGGTACCATCTGTTAACCTTCTTCATGCAACAAGGACTTAGGGCTTGCAGGGGGGCAGTTTGGGTTGCTGCCCCAGTGCATTGGAATTTCCTTCCCTCAGAGGTTTGTTTGAGCCCAAGCCTGAGCATCTTCCAGAAGTGGTGTAAGGCTTTTTTTTATTTGAAGAGGCATTTGACAGGCAGGGATAGGGGTTTGGATTTTGTGGGTGGTTTTGGGGGTAGAGGTATGAGAGGGGGCTGGGTGGGTAGATGGTTTGGGCTAAGTTTTGTGGGGTTTTTTATTGACTTTAAATGTAATCTGCCCCAAGCCTCAGGGAAGAGTTTTATATCAATTAAAATAAATAAATAAATAAATAAATACATTAAATGTGATATTGGCTGAAAAATGCTCTAATAAAATAATAATTATTAAAGGTTCTATAACAGTACATCCATAATTCACTAGCCAGACATAAGACTACTTGGTGGGCTGGGATTTGCAGTGGTGAAGAGGGCTTAAGACTGTGGAAACGCTCTTTCAGTTTAGCAGGTCTGCTTGCCGGAGGCAAGCAGGTGCATGGATGTGCACAGTTCTTGATTGTTAATGCTATGTGAGGTGTCCTAGTGAGGTGTGTATAGGATGTTTGCAGCACTGGAGGGGGTATAAATGAATCCTTTTGTTCCTTACCTCACATAGGCTTAAGAGTATTATCCACTAAAGAAGTGTAGTTTAGGACTACAGAACAATCTGGAGAGCCAGGCTGGGGAGAACAGTTCCAACAGTGCTAAATCAGCATTAACCCCAAGCAAGAGGTGAAGGCTGAGATTGTATCAGTGTGGTTGAGTGCTTGGTGAAGATTAAAGATCGACTTTGTGCTCAGTCCCAGGACTAACTTCTTTCCACATCTACCTTCACATGTTTTGAGGGTGTGACTTCTCTCCCTTATCTAACACCATTTTTAAATGAGCTGCAACCACCCATCAACCATCCACCTGAATGTCTGTGTGAAGGTGGCGTGGGTGGGTGTGCGCTCCCATGACCCACAAAGCATCTACTCTTGACCACTCGTGGAGCGCTGGTGAAAAAGCTGGAGAGTGCTGTGTGGGGGCAGCCAAAAAAGTGAATGGGAGCAAACTCCCACGCATCCCCAGCCTGTATGAACGGCAGCAGCCAGCCATGTTAGCTGAGTGGTATGGATGGGGAAACAGCCTTTGCAAGGCACAGGAACTGTCCGGGAGTGCTGGAGAGTGCAGGTTCCCCAGTGCTCGGCTGGGATATGTTGCTTTCAAAGGCCAGCCTTGGCCGCTTCTCTCTCTCCCATGGTCCGTGGCAGGGGGAGTGCATGGGGGCTGCCGCGGAAGCCACCCAAAGGGCTACCCATTAGAATCCCTCCACATGCACTTCACCTGAGTGGGCGCTCTGTGGCTGTTCCACTGAGCGGACATTGACCACCACTCACAGTCCTGTTCATTTAAAAATGGACTAAGGTTGTATCATAACTGAGGGTAAAGCCATATGAGACAGGGCCGGTTGGATCCCCTGCTTGCTCCGGGCAGAGTGAATGCAGCTGCCACACTTTGGGCTGGCAGGGAGAGCAGGTCGCATGCTCTGCCCTCCACATGGGGAAAGTGGATGGGCGGGCTGCCAACAAAAGTCCCGACAGAGGAGCCAGCCATATGAGCAGGCACCTGGCCCCACCCCACCTTGCCCACTATCCTGCCCCCTGCTGTGACATGGACATTCAGGAATGGCAAACTATGCCCTTGGCTCTATGGTGCTGCTGGACATTGCCACAGGGTGGGGCTGCATGGGACTGGCCTGATGAGAGGTAATCTGTTGACCCACATTGGCCTGAGTGGAGCAACAGTAGCCTGCGGTGCATCACCAGCCTTTTCTGGTGGATGCATCACATAGCAGCTTACCTTGGGGCAGAAGTGGGTGAATATCTGGCGGCTGATGGTCAACTGCATCGCAGGCTAATGTGAGATAAGGTCACCCAGTGTGGGTTAATGTCTCATGTGGCCTTACCCTTAGTCGTGGACTGGACACACTGCAGTTCTCCTAGGGCTACGCAAATAGTTCTGACTCCCAGACGGTTGTCTTGATCATTACACAGTGCTGCCCTGTGCTGATGAGAGTGCTGTGCCCTGCACAGTACTGATGAGAGCGTAGCTTAGTCCTTCAGCTCAGAAAGAAATCATGGGGTATGGGATGGTCATAGGGCAATGCGTGGAGTATTTATATATATATATAATATAATATATATGCAGCCCCCTCCTGCCTCAGGCATCTTGGGATAGCTCACAACATCTTAAAAACATTTTAAAACATTAAAATAAACAGTAACGATTACAATTAAAAACAATATAAAACCCCATCTCCCCCTACCCTAACCCAACCCACCCACTCCATCTCCCTTGGGAAAGGCCTGTTGAAACAGCCAGTTCTTACATTGTCTGCAGAAAGAGGGGAGGCCGGCAGCCAAGCAGATCTCCGACGGGAGGGAGTTCCACAGCCGCGGCGCAGCCATGGAGAACGCCCTCCTCATAGTAGAAACTCGGGGAACCCCGAGGAGGGCACCCCCAGCCGACCACAGGGGTCGATCCAGGACCTGGAGGGTGAGGCGGTCCTGCAGGTAGGCGGGGTACAAACCGCTTAGGGCTTTAAAAGTCAACATCAACAACTTGAATTGGGCCCGGAAACCTACTGGCAGCCAGTGCAGAGAGCGAAGCACCAGTGTAATATGCTCACGTCGGCCTGTCCCTGTCAAGAGACGGGCCGCTGCATTCTGCACCAGCTGCAGCCTCTGAACCAGCACCAAGGGTAGCCCCACATAGAGTGCGTTACAGTAATCCAGTCTCGAGGTAAATAAAAGCATGGATGAATGTGGCTAGATCTGAGTCTGAGATGTATGGCCTAAGCCGACGCACCAGATGTAACTGGCAAAATACTCCCTTCACCACAGCCACCACCTGGGCATCCAGGCGGAGCTGTGAGCCCAGAAGCACCCCCAGACTCCAGACCTGAGAAACCAGGGGACGATGGACCCCATCAATGATGGGGGCCACCACTCCCTCGGTCTTCCCCACAACCATTCCCTCCGTCTTGTCAGGATTTAGTCTCAGCTGGCTCGCCCTCATCCAATCCCCCACAGCGGACAAACACCCGGTAAGCACCGAGACTGCTGGGTCTGAGTCGGAGGAAAATGAGAGAGATAGCTGGGTGTCATCAGCATATTGATGACATCTCACTCCATACTCCCTAACAGCCTCTCCCAAAGGCTGCATGAACAAGAGAGGGGATAAGATGGAACCCTGCAGTACTCCACATGTGAGGCCCCGGGGGGGAAGATGAAAACTCCCCCAGCAGCACACGCTGGGTTCTCCCGGCAGGAAAGAGCGGAACCATTCAAGAACAGTCCTGCCAATCCCTGCCCAGTCCCGCAGCCTGTCACCAACAACTCACGATCAATGGTATCAAATGCAGCCGAGAGATCTAACAGGGTCAAATGACCCTGGTCCAGCTCACAGGAGAGGTCGTTGGCCAAGGCCACAAGCACAGTCTCCATGCCATGACTCAGAGGAAAGCCCAACTGCATCCGAGTATGGGAAGGTGCAGGTTTGTCTGGAGCAGTGAAGGGTATTTCCTCCTACTGATGATCTTTCCATTCTTGACTGCATGGTACAAGCAAACCCCTGCACTCCAGGATGGGACCCTACCTGCAACGGGTTCAGCAAGAGAGAAGGTGGTTGCTAAGCAGGGGACTTCGTGGCCTTGGAAACTTAACAGTAGATGCACACAGCTAGAAATGCAAACCACATTGTATCCTTATTGATCCCCTCCTCCTGTGGACCTCCACACCTTGTGTTCTACCTGCTCCTTCTGGACTGCACCCAGGGTGGCCAAATATGCCAATTTTAAAGGACGCTTATGAGAAATACAGGTTGGAGAACTGCATTGGACCCAATGCAGCCCTGCAACCTGTATTTCTCATAAGTGTCCTCTACAATTGGCATATCTGGCCACCCTAACTGCACATCTTATTCCCCAAAGCTGGCTGCACATGTGCTTTCTTGTCTCCTGATCACTAGGAGCTATAGGGCCAGTATAGTGACTCTTTTTGGCTCCCATTCTTCCATCCTGGATGCGGAGGCGTCTCTGCCTACTCTTTTTTTTCCCTTTCAGAGTCCCTAATTGCTCTTTAATTGGATAAAGCTGGGGGGGAAAAACAAACCTTCTCTAAAATGACCAGCCTGGGGCTAGAATTTGTAATTACATCTCTCCCTCCCTGTGCCGCTCTCGCTCGGGAACACTTTTCTTTCTTCGCCTGATATGATGCTGGATGGAAGCCCTTTTGCTGAGTCGGCTCCTGCCCCAGTTACTAACACACTTTTGCTTGAATTGGGGGTGGGGCTGTTGTGTTCCAGTCGGAATGGGAAAGGATAACCCCTCCCTGTCCTAGAAACCTTATGTGGGGAAGAATGGACAAGATGGAGAGCCTAATTGCTTTGGGGCAACCTGACTGGAGAGAGCTCAGAAGGGCTTTGTGACCCTTGTTTTCTGCATTATTTGGACACAACGAAAGCTGGTACAAGAGGGGCCTCTGCCTGCTTCTAATCATTAGAATTAAAGTAATTCTCCTTTAAGTAAGGCCTGTTCTGAATCACAGTTCTTTGTCCATCTTCTTTCCTCTTTATCTGAAGAGCTCCAGGGATTTTTTTAATACACTAATGAATTAAGTCTCATAACTTCTGCCTGAGATTTAGGCTAGTAGATTCATTGTTATGAATGAGGAAAATATGGTACAAAGGTCAGGTGATTTGCCCAATGCCACACACAAGTTAGCCCTATTCCTGAGCGTACAACCCAGGAGTCCTGAGTCCCATTCCTTCTCCCATCTAGCCATACACCATTCTGTAACATATCTTAATGCTAAAGGAACATTTCGTTAAGGTCCTCCTCAATTTGAAGACGGGGACTAGATGGAGATTCCTGTCTCGCACCTCTGCTGCGGTAACATTCCTTGCAGCTGAAGAGAACTAGGTAGGCCTCCTCTCAGGAGTGGATTTTCTCCTTGTCTTTCCAGACTGAGCTAGACAAGTGTAGTTGCTCCACTTTAATTATGCATGAGAGGCTTTCACCTGTGTACTGACCTGCCTTTTATAGAGACTATGGGCATCTTTAGACATAACAAAGATCAGGTGTCAAACCCCCAAGCACGTGTTTGGCCGTTGTGTATAAGCACCATAACAATCCCAACATCAATTTTGCCACCCGTTGAACACATGATGTGAACACCATTGCATCACAAGGGCAATTTGCGTGTTCCGGCTGAAGACATGGCCAACGTTGTGTCTAATTATATCGCATAGCGTGTTAGCAGGTACAACACGGGGAACAAAGCGGCAGCGCTTGCATGCTGAGATCGGGTGGTGAGCAATTTAGCAAAACAGTGATTTGCCCCAAGATGGGCTGTGTGTCTAAACAACACCACATGGTGAACACAGGACCAAACCAGTGTTCATATCAGGGTCAAAACACACATTCAGACACCTGTTGATGTTATGTCTAAAGACACCCTGTATCTGCTGGGAAGGGATCAGTGTTCCATGTGGCTCAACAACACTGCTGCTCTCCCTGCCTACAAAGGTACTCTTCTTAGCTAGGCCAAACCCCCATGGTGTGCAGTAGTAAATGAGACTGCTCTCATCCCACCCATAGCAGTTTGGCCCCCTGGCTTGTGAGAAGAATTATTGCTTTACATAGTCTCTCTAACATTCTCTTGCTTTCTTTTAATTCTCTTCCTTTTTATGGAAAGGAAAGGATCGATTTGTCCCTTTCTCCTTTCTCTCTCTGCTCCTTCCTGTCATGGGGGAAGGGTGAAACTGAGGAAATGGCTATGGAATACGGGGTTTGAGGAAGGTCCCCCTAGAGGGGAGAGAAAGAAAGAGGAAGGATCCCCTGAAAGGCTCCCCCCAATGGGCCAGGGAAGACATGCACACCAGAGGCGGCTCTCTCTCTCTGGGAGATCTCTATCTGGGAAGTAAGGTCCCTCAGGGTATAGGGTGGGCTTTCCCTCTTTAACAGAGGGCAACCCTTTTCATCATAGGGACAGAGAGAGAGCCAATTGCCCCTACAGACAAGGACAGACAGAGGAGGGAACCACACGCTCAGGGAACTCCTTGGGCCCAGGGCACCTGGTGCGGGGGGAGGTGCAGGTCAAGGAAACAGGGAAGGGAATCCCAGTGGGGAGGGGGAGATGGGGAAGGGGATGGGAGTTGGGGAACAGGGAAGTGCGGAGGGAAAGGGCTTAAACGCAGGGGTAGATGGTGCAGCTACTAAATAAGGAGGGACTGGACAAGGAACTGGTAACCACCACCCAAACTCACTAGTCACTAATTACACAGGAAATAACACGACAGGACAATCACACTTACTCACTCACTCCACACTAGTCACTCCAGGAAGGGGATACACAGGGATCAGGCATTCTCCAATAAACAATCTCAGGTTAAGGACACAATGGAACACAATAGCTCTAGGGCCAGCCTCTCACAAATGATTACCGGCGGGGCTACTGCCTCTGCCGGTTTCCTTTATAGGCCTCTCCTTATTACCAACAGGTGAGCCTAGGGTGGGGCCCCCATCCACCGCTACGCTAGACGTCGCTCTCTGCCTACTGTGGAGCGGGGCCAGGAGCGTCCAGGGAGCGTGGCGTAGCTCCGCCCCCACAGCGGCCTCCCCGATGCTCCCAGAAAGCTCCCTTGCCACAGCGGCTGTCTGCCGTCGGGATCCCTGCCGCCGCGCCGCTTCGCGGCTCCTGACACTTCCCTGTAGCTCTGCCTGAGGCCGGTTTTAGATGAGATTCAGATGTGGCGGTCTACCCATCCCCCACACATACCCATCTGAAGGCGGCATGGGGGGCATGCACTCCTATGACCCATGTACTGCTCACACACGGAGCATCGGGGGAAAATCAGGATGCAGCATGGGGGGTGCACACCTATCTCTGGCTTGTTTGAGTCCCCCTCCCCCACTCACTGGAGGTGTGTGGAGCTCTACACAGGCACATGGACCTGCCGCCCAACCATGCCCATTTAAAAACACCCTATATTTAGTTCTGCTCAGGCAGAGCTACAAAGATCCAGTGCTCATCAAAGACCGGCAGGGGAAACGTGCATATTCTCTTTTTTTGGTGGCACATCAGTGTGGTAGCTGTTTCTTGGTATCGTACAAAAGTGGTACCAGGAAAGCATGTGTCGCTCTGTCACCAGCTGAGGTGTTTGTAGTGTGGTAGCTGCTGGATCTGATTGCTTTGGGCTCAAGCTGAGTATTCTTTCCTATTTTGTTTGAGAGAGTGGAAATTCTGTCTCCACACTTTTTGAGTACCCATCACTATAGGATCTGGCTGCCAGGGCTGGGAGCTACAGCATTTGAAGGGAGGCTGGGTGACAATAAGCTATTTGCCATATTGTTCTCTGGTCATTGTGTTTTATCCCCAATTTAAATGTATTCTCTATATGCTGAGGATACTGCTGCTTATAACTGTCATGGGAGTTCCCAAAGGGACACCCAGATTTCTAGACCGTCTGCCGGTGCACAGCTGCACATGCGTCGCGTGCACACAGCAAGCTACTCAACGCAATGGCGCATCCCTCCCGATGCAACCCCCCTGAGCCCACACACTCTGCAGCTCGGGGATGGAGCACTGCAGGCACAGCTCCTGCTCCATCCCCCGGGGTGTGTGGGCTCAGTGGGGATAGCATTGGGAGGGGCAAGCCATTGCGTCGAGTGGCTTGCTGTGCGCCTGCGGTGCATGTGCAAATGTACGCCGGCGTATGTTAACTGCACCTGGAGTAGGCGCAGTTTATCAGGGAGTGTTGGATTGCACCCTTAATAACCAGGAGGGGGCCCTCCGATGCTTTGGGATACTTGGCTTCCAGGCCCCAGTTTCCTGGCACTTTTGTGGAGCTGAGGGATCGGTATGCACTTTTGCCTGAGGTTCCTGTGTGGCATACTATCTGGTGAGTCAAGGAGCTAGAGGCTCTGGAACAAGTTCCAGAGAGTGAGGCTTCCAGAGACCAAAGATCAGGAGTATGGTCCCCAAAGAGGGCAAAACAACCCTCCCCTGTGTGCTGAGATTTTCCTTTCCCCCGTGTGGCATTTTCAGAGCTTGGTCCGTTAAAGCTGTCAAAGCTAATTTCTTTCCACTGATTTTTGTTGCTTGGACAAAGCTTCAGAGGACTCATTTGGTTAGTGTATGTGCTTTTCACCTCAGGAGACCTAGGCAGAAGTAGATCTGAGGCCCCAAGTGGAGTAAGTTTGCTGATCTTAGCTGGTCCTTGGAGAGCTTGTTTTGTTCATATCACAAGGCATTCACGATTTGGTTTGACTGACCATCTCTGCTCAGGACAGGTGAATGGCTTCCCTTGAAATTGCAAGGGATGTTGTGCTTTAGCAGAGCTGGTGGGGGAAAAGGCATCTAGGAATTGAATAGAATGGTGGAACGATTGCAGCTCAGAATTGCGATGCAGCAGTTAGCTAGGTTCGCTACAGTCTTTTATCAATGTGAATGGGAGAGTGTTTGATTTTTTTTTTTTTAATTGTAACTATTTTTGCTTACATTGGTACAGCCATACGTATACTGGTTAAGACCCTCCATCACTACTGCCACATTCTTCCTTTTGCCCCATCTGCCTTAGGTGGGTGGCCCCATACGCAGAGCTGTTGGTGTCATGGAAGACTCCAATCTCCATCAGACAGACCTGTCACTCAAATATTTGATGTCTGCAGATAGATGAAGTTGCAGCTCTTGAGCAGTGTAGCAGGGGCTAGGGATTTGCCTTGTTCTAAGGGATTCAGTGAGACCATGCCCCTTTAAGAAAGCAGCAACATGGCAGCGGCAGGTGAAACTGACTAGAACAGGGGAAGAAGCAGTGGAGCGGCATCGAGGAGCTGACTGGAGAATTGACAATCTGGAACAAGGCAAGGATTGAGGCTGAGAGCCAGGGGGCTCCCTGCTAGGAAGCCAAAAGGACTGGAGGTACTTTGGAAGCCATGGTGTTGACCAGGAGTGTGGCCCCGGGCCACCTACACTGGAGAAGAGAGTCAGGCAAGTATTAAAGGCACTGGGCTGGGGTCAGTATTAGGGCCAGCATGGGAGCCTGCTACAAGCAGCATATCGCAGCTTTCAAAAGGGAGAAGAGAAAGAGAGCTGCCCTGGACAGGGCTTCCCTTGCCCACCTCCCTCTCCTCCTTGCGTTCAGTCCCTTTGTGGTGCGATCTCCTTTAATCTTTGTGCTTTGAAGGTTAATGTAAATGGTGTAGCTGCGTGTGAGGGGAGGGTCTCTGCTGTCACAGGGGAAGTACCATTTAAGTAAAGAGTGATTATTGATCAGAGGCTCTGCATCCACCAAAGGTCTCTTATCGACTCGTCATGGGTCAGGCCCTCTGCTTTTAATAAGTTAATTCACAGATAAGCCTCTCCATAAGGGGACTTCAGTTGCCTAATATTTTCCCCTGTCTGTTGACTCTGTTGGAAAACTCTGCATAAGAATCTTCTCTAGGAATGAGTCTCTGGATGTAACTGTGATGTCTCTGAGAGAAAGAATCATTCTCCATGAAACAAGACAACCTTGCTTTAAAGGCAGCTTCTGATTAGCATTAATTTTTCCCATGTTGACTGTTTCAGAGAAATCAAGGACTGAATGGATCAAGAAGACTGAGCTTTATTTATTATTTTTTATACCCTACAGGAAATTTTTCTAGGGCAGGACTGAGGCATGCTCGTAATTGTGATGTGGATGAATAGACCACTTGCACGAGGAGAGTCTTAAGCCTTGACCAATTTACAATATGATCAAATGCATACATTAAAAGAAAAAAAATAAATACACACTCCATATCTGTTCCTGGCCAGTGTGGCCACCAAAAGATCACCTAGATAAAAATGTTTTACACTGTTTCCAGAACATAAGAACATAAGAAGTGCCGTACTGGGTCAGACCAACAGTCCATTGAGCCCAACATCCTGCCTCTGACAGTGGCCAATCACGAGGGCCTGGGAGAAGCACCCAACAGGTCACCATGCTATCCATTCCCTGTGGGTCATCCCCAGGCTCCCGACAGTAAAGGGTTTTGTTCCCCAATCCTATCTAGCTAATAGCTGCTAATGGAACTATCTTACAGAAACTTGTCCAAAGCTATACTGCTGGCCTTGACCACCTCCCCTGGCATTAAATTCCACAACCTAATTGTACGCTGAGTGAAAAAATGCTTTCTTTTGTCTGTTTTTACTCTGCTACCTGTGAGTTTCATGGAGTGTCCCCTAGTTTTAGTACTAGTTGAGAGGGTAAATAACCATTCCCTGTTTACAAGTTCCACACTACTCATGATTTTATAGACCTCTATCATATCTCATCTCAGCCATCTCTTTTCCAAGCTGAAGGGCCCCAACCTATCAAGTCTCTCCTCATACCATGCTGTTCCATACCATGGATCATTTTTGTTGCCCTTCTCTGTACCTTTTCTAGTTCTGCTATATCTTTTTTGAGATGGGGCAACAAGAACTGCACACAATATTTGAGGTGCGGTCGCACCTGTATAGAGGCATTATGACATCCTCAGGTTTATTCTCTATTCCCTTGCGAATAATTCCTAACATTCTGTTTGCTTTTTTGACTGCTGCTGCACACTGGGCTGAGGAGTTCAGTGTATTGTCCACAATCACTCCCAGATCCTTTTCCTGAGTGGTAACTCCTAGCTTAGTACTCAGCATTGTGTACTCATAATTTGGATTATTTTTCCCAGTGTGCATCACTTTGCACTTGTCCACATTAAATCT